>CM042328.1:28872842-29185342 GCA_023566125.1 Zingel zingel | reverse complement strand
ACTAGCGAGTCGACAAATTTGCTAACACAGCCAAACATCGAGCAAGTGCAACAACACGAGACGTAGCAAAGCCAGATAATATTACTTACTAGTCCATCAGCTGGAGGCCAGCTTGCCGTCCGTCTTGCAGCCTTTTATTCTGCAAATGTCTCTGCAACGACTTAAAGGCAGTCCGAGCTGTCGGGCGCCAGCTTGGCCAAGTTTTGGTTGAACATTGAGGGGGTGGGTGTCTGGGGGGGACACTAATAACAAACACTTCAATTCCTGCATTCTAGTGAATTTGTATGCAACAATTTATAGTGCAAGTGTCTTTATTTATGCAAAGGAAATGATTATTCTGCTGTAGGCCTATTGTTCAAAACTTTCTGCACATTCAAAACATAACACGTGTTTCTGGATGTTTTTAAGGAATCATGTACTGTACATCTCAACAGTCAACAACAAATCTATTAGAGAATGAGACTTTGTTAAAGTCATAAGCTCCTAAGTTTAAATCCGATTAAAAGACATTTAAAATCACAGGAAATCACATACCCCCTGCATCCACCCCCCCCCCCCAGGTATTTCATTTGTTTCCAATGCATTGTCTTGTCCACTCGTGTCAGAGGATAGAAGACTGTTCCTGCACTTGAAATGAATAAAAGACTACACAATATTAAATCATTTGTTGAGACATGTTCTTTGCTATAAAAAAAAAACCAGATAGTTACAGAGCCCTCGTAGCCTTTTAAAACACATTTCCAGTATCGTAGATTAAATTAGGGCCCCCCTCCCCCCCCCAACCATGCTGCCCTGTCCCTGCCTGCCAACGTTTCCTTTTCTAACCGTGACCTTTAAGCTGTGTCGGGTCTGCCTCCTGCCCACAAGAATAGCCCTGCATGGACTATCACAAACAGAAGGCATTCATCAATTTGAAATGCAAAAAAAAAACAAAAAGCGACACCGTATAGAGCTGGCGTGTGCTACTGGGCGAGGCATTTGTTGAGCAGGAAATCACATTCAATGGAGAAACAAAGCCCCGTAGCTTTCTTCAGACACAGTTAAAACGATGGGTTAAAGAACATCTCGGTTGTCTGTGTGGTTATAAATACAACTGCGTGTGCTGTTATGTAAAAAAAATAAAAAAAATAAGCTATTGTTTTTATTAGAGCACACTGACCCTCCCCTCCCTCCCGGCCGACCCCCACCACCTCTGCCACAGGATGACGGATCGATTGAAGAGTGACAGCAGTGAGGAAATAGAGAGAGATTCAGGATTTACATCGTCCTCTGACACGCTCATATAAACGCCCACCCAATGATGAAGAGACTACACTCTGACAAGGACGCCAGTCCCTCGTTTGGCTGCTCACAAGTTCAAAGATTCGCCACCTCCCCTCCCTCTGTCCCTCTCTTTCTTTCTGTCTCGCTCTCTTTTTGCAGATTTCAGTGCAAAGCGTATAACCTTTGTGAATTATTTAGTCTATTGACCTCTGTGGGGATTTAATATGAAGGTTGTTTCCTGCTGGCAGAGCGAGTGCCGGCGGGGTCCTCAGGTGACACGGCCAAGGTCGCCCATCTCCCTCCAGTTAATAATATATTTGTCACACGCAGTGTGTTAGCCCCCCCCGACTCATCGCCACTGCCTTCCACTTGATTAGTGCAACCAATAAGGACTGCCAAAGATAATAAAGTAGACATTGGCTTAAGGAGATGTGTCAAATGTCCACAGCATCTCTCTCTATCTCTCCCCACACAGACACTCAGAGCGTGAACACACACACACACACACACACACACACACACACACACACACACACACACACACACACACACACACAGAAATTCACACCCTCTCTTTCCCTCCTCCTCCTCTCTGTTCTTGTTTTATTGTTTCCTAGATGAAGGTTAAAGGGAGATGCTGAACAGACAGAACAGTCTGAGGGCCGTGGAGGGCCTGGCTGCCTGGCTGCCTGGCTGCGGCAGGCGGTGCTCTGGGTACCGGCAGCAGCCAACCTCTGCACCCCATCAGTCCCTTCACAAGGCCATCGCAGTGCACTGGCATGTCAGAGGGCCAAGAGGGTGAGGCGGCTTGGGCCACAGGGGCAAGTGGGTTACAGCATTGGCTGTACATGGGGGGCAGTAGAGAGCCGCTGGTCCCTGACCGTGCCTGTCACTGATAATAATCATAGAGAGCTATGGAGCCTTATTAGCGCTGCCGGTTGGCTAAGACAAAATGGCGCCCCATAGGTGAAATCCAGGTGAATTACGGCGAGGGGGAAGGAAAGCATTACAGTAGGGGTGGCAAATACATTCTGGCACAGTGCTGTAATGAAGTTGGTGGAGTCTGTGAGGCTATAGAGCAGGGGGTTTCAATCTTAAAAGGGTGAACAAGCCTTAAGTGCCACAATATTGATTGGATTGCATGAGTGCTGATGATAATGGAGAATGCAGGAGGCCCAGCAATGATGGGCAGATGATAGTGGTGGAAAACTAAAGGTGCTGCAGTCAAGGCTGAGCTGCAGTCTGTCTCCTGTTTTTCCTTTTTCTAGAAGAGTTTGCATCTGGGTTTGCATCTGGGTCTGAAGGGGAGTCTGACAGCCATACAAGGCAGACAGACACCTGCGACTCACTGGAGATACTGTAACAGCTGACAATGTTATCAGTCAGGTATGACAGACACTAGCCTATGCATACATCAGAATCAGAATGGAGTTTATTACCAAGTAAGTTTTCACATTCAAGGAATTTGACTTGGAGTTTGTTACATACAATAAACACATTAAAAGGAAATGAACAATAAAGCAATGTAGCAAAGTACTGCAGCAGTCAAGAACATAAATATAGAATTTAAAACAGAACTTTAAGAATATAAAAAAGAAAGGCTACTGTTAAAATACTATAACAAATATGTACAATCTAACTGTATACACACATACGTATATACTGTATATCCTGAACTTTTGCACATTCCTTCAGTATTTTGCACAACCATACCGCCTTGATTTCTTATTCTTAAACTGTTAAATTGTGCATATTTGTTCGTGCGTGCTATATCGCGTCTCAATTTTTATTATTCCCACGTAGCATTTTTTGGTTTACAGTTATTGTTTAATTCCTTTGAATATTTGTATGTTTATGTTGCACCAACCACCAAGGCAAATGCATTGTGTTACTTATTCTGATTCCGATTCACACATTACAGACCACAAACTTACAGTCTGTCATTTAAAAAAAGTTATTTTGGAGGACCCATTGTGCTATGAAGTTTGTATTGCTCTCAAAAAGTCGAAGCTAGCACTCAAAAAGCAACTGCCTGTGTGTCGTTAGTGCTATTGTGAATTATTTTGAGTACCCACCCACACATACTGTACATTTGACCAACCAGAGACCAAAATACAATACCAACATTGTCAGCAGGAACCAAATATTTCACATTTATAATGTAAGGGGTGCTATCATGGCAGTAAATATAGACAAATAACATTTTCTGCAGATTTAAATCAAATAAAAAAAAAATAACAATAAAACTTCTCTCCAAGCAGAAAAAAATCTACAAAAACAAGAACACAATCGGCAAAAATCTTCAGAATCCGTTTGGGTCTGCCGATCAATAATGATATATTAGCACTGGCACTACTTTTTAGAGATGTTCCACAGGTAATGTCCACCTATGGGTAATGCCCACAGAAACAAACACCCACCTGTTTTATTGGAGTTTTCTAAAAATCAAGGACGAAGCCTCTTTGAAATCATCACAAGTGAGTGTGTGTCATTGGGAGCTGATGAAGCTGATATCATCCTGAATGAAACGGTGGACAGCAAGTCAAGATGGGAGGGGAAACCTGCCAGAGCATTAGCATGATCTATAATTGGACGGACACAGTACATTTTCCCAGAATGAATAGATTTGTTGAGACTATTAATGACCTTCTATTCTAGACCTTTTTTCGTCTATTATCTGAACTGCTCAGCGCCATCCATAACTTCCTGTCTTATAAATCATTGTTCCTATCCACACTTTGTACTATCAGGACAATTAGGCTCAATGCTAGGATTCGTGTTTGCTAAATCCAGATGAACTCATCCCACCTCGGTATCTATAGAACATGTGAGGAGGATTAATGGATGCAATGCGCTCCATTATATTTGAGACTGTCTTGTGTCAGAAGGAATTAACATTAGAGAGACCTTAATCACTGCAGTTAGTCCTAATGCAAGAAGGTGATACTTTCATTTTTTTTAATTATAAAAAAAATGAACTTCCCTTTGCAAGTAGCCAAGGGGTTAAAATGTGATTTTGAAGGTGGGGGAACCCTAAGATCCTCCTAACACCACACCAAATTCCATTCTTAAATTTAACACTAAAGTTTATTACTACTTCCTTTAAAGGGTAACTACCGTTTGTTTTCAACCTGGACCCTATTTTCTTATTTTTAATATTCTGAGTGTATGACAACATTATGGAAAGGATTTCTAAGGAGGTCGACCTTTCTGTTAAAGAGTAAGATCCTCTTTTTAAACCTAAAAACATCTGCGAAATTGCGTTCGCTAAAGCCACCAGGCTCTATGTAAATAAACAGTAATTTTTGCATTGTAAAATACACTTCATTCAAAGTCGACAGAAACAAAATAAAACTATGAAAAGCCGTTTTGGGTCGTCTTTACACTTTGCCAACCATCACAACTCTAGTTTTAGTTGAAATAAACACATAGTTTACTGATTTACATGTGAAAATATGTTAGCTCTATACACGCTAAAAGTATTGCTTTTTTAAATGGAGTTTGGTGGGTTTAGCGCTAGCGACCTCAGAGCTGTTTCTGGTTAAACAGAAAGGTCTCAAAGAGGATTTAAAGGTCTATCTCTGTAGGGATCCTTTCCATAATGTTGTCAGACACTTTGAATATTAATCTGAGCCTGTCAGGGGCAAAACAAGCACTTTTGTGAACATAAATACAAGCTGGACAATTGCCCTGTTAACTTACATTGTAGCTTGTAGCTGCAGCAATCTTGCTTAATACTGGACCAATGTCAAAGATTGTTGTTCCCATCAGTCACTTAAACACAAAAAACATAGGAAACTAGGGTCCAGGTTGAATAAAACAGTAGTTACCCTTTAAAGTGTCTGTCCAATACGTTGTACTTTATTTCTTAACTGCATACCAAATTAATCCAAGACCAAATTGTCTCCTGAGTCACCATATGACCGGTTAATGACAAGCATTTAAAAGGCTATTTTTCAAATGGAGTCTGACGCAGTCACTCCACACAAAATGCTCCGGGGCTACATTCACTTCCAGCTAACTTCACAGAGAACAATGAGGGCAGAACAGGATCACTGATCTATTATAACCAAATATTGTCTCTCTAGCTCAGCTGAAAACACCAGATCTGCAGCACGTTACCGCATTGTTCACTACCGAGCCTGTTTGTAACCGGTAGGCTACTGACAATGTAATCTTCACCTGCTAACTGACTTTACCAGTTTGGATAGAATGCGACTGTCCTGCTATTATTACAGACGTGTGAACTAACCACAGGCACCATCCTTGTTCATGGACAAACATTTCAAACCTAGTAGATATCTTCTATCACATATACTAACCCTAACCACTTTAACTCCTGCAAGTAGCATGCCCTAAAATTGCTAAACGCAAGACTAATATACCTGTACAGTGGATAAAATGGTCAGTGAGCATGTTGCTTGCAGATTTTTGCTCTGTGTGTATGCAAAGATAATGACGCCAGCCCCCTAGGCATCCAACTGGAGAGGTCACCAGTTAAGACACTTATTGGCCTTTTCATTAAGGCGGACTGGGGCACAAGTCTAGGGTAAGGTCTCTACTTCCAAAGTAACTCTGCAGCTCAGACCTCATTTGCAACCAGACAAGCCTATTGTAACAGCAAATAAAACAATATTGATTTTGCAAGTGGCGACGGGGCTGTGCATCTTATTGATCAGGATCAAGCACTTATCACTCTCCAGGCCCAGAGTGTGCCAATGTTAAGCGCAGGTCTCAGGTCTTCATTACGACGGCAGCCTTTTACATGGTTCCTCGCCTAATGCTGCTCCGACAACGCCGCTGCGTTTGACCTTCCCTCGGCAGACAGAGGTGCTGTTCCTCTCATACAGGGCACACTTTTACTGCTCAATCGTTTTAGAAACAGAACTGACCTGAGTTTGACCTATATGTTGCATACTCTTGTTATTTAATCTGTTATGTCTCTCCCTGGTATCGTATCTGCTTACACTGTTTAGCTCAATCCCTCTCTCCACAAATACCTTGTGAGCAGGCGACGTGTCTAAAACAGGTCGCAGTTCGTACTGTGACCCCTGCTGAAGCTGCATGTTCTGCTGAAGTGCTGCTGGGCAAGGCACTTAACCCCTGTGGTGGAAAGAAACTAAATACATTTACTCAAGTACTGTAAAATTTCTACTTGTACTCCACTACATTTCAGAGACAAAAGCTGTGTTGTAAACCGTTCCCTATCACGTATAAAGTGTGTGTCGCAATTTTGTGGCAAGTAAGTAAGTAAGTAAGTAAGGTTTATTTATATAGCACATTTCACAGATAAAAATCACAAAGTGCTTCACAATAAAATGTAATACAGTACAACAAATTCTAATACAAGAAAATTAAATACAAATAGAAAACATAACAAACAACCATAAAAAAAAACCTTTACTAACTAAAAGCCTGCTTGAAGAGCAGAGTCTAGAGCTGCTTTTTAAAAGATTTGACAGAATTCACACAACGCAGAAAGGGAGGCAAAGCATTCCACAGCCTAGGAGCCTGTCTGGAATGATCGGTCCCCTCTAGTTTTAAAATGAGTGTGTGGAACCACTAATAACCTCTGACCTAATGACCTCAGACTCTGGGTGGGAGTGTGAAGCTGTATCAAGTCAGAGATGTAGGGAGGAACTTGACCATGCAGGGCCCTCGAAGTAAAGACCAGGATTTTAAATTGAATTCTATACTGGACTGGTAACCAGTGAAGTGCTGCTAAAACAGGCGTGATGTGTGCTCTTTTGTTAATGTGAGTTAAAAGCCTTGCAGCAGAGTTCTGAACAGCCTGTAAAGCTCCTTCTTACTCAAACAGTTAAAAGTGGTGGTGTTTGAATTCTCAGCGGTTAATTTCATTTGCTATATAGTCCACTAGAAAATACCCACAATGCACGGGGTAATTTGAGCATACATACAATGTACCCTACATTTTACGTGGCTGTGTTTTCACGGAGGAGAAGAAGAAGCAGAAGGCACCGCGATAAACTGAAAAGGAAAAATGGAGCGGGCTTTCGTTTCTTAACAGTGAAAATGTAAGATGCAACATGTATACAACCTTTTGCTCTCCTCCTGAGTGCTCGGTTTGCTTCAGGGACAACGTATTTTTGTTTCGGTTTGTTTACGTGATGCTGGGCGCGCCCGCATCCGTCACACAAATTACCGGCGCATCTACTGACGCAACGATACTTTCAGTGATTGTCCGGAATCTCCTTAGAACAAAATCGGTGTAATCTCAGACTGAGCCGAAAATGTGAAAATTCACAGCGACCACGTGGGCGTTTCAATGCGCAAAACCGATCTTAAGTGTGATTTATGCTTCTGCATTAAATCTACGCCATTGCTACGTACACACGGACCTACGCCGGATCCTACGCCATAGCCGGACGTGCACCTCTCAAAAAATGTTACTACACGCCGCTCGGCTGTGGCTTGGTAGCGTTGCATTTCCCCCAACTCAACTGGAGAGACGACGAGATTCGAAAACAAGGGCAGACGCCAGACGTTGTCACACAAGTTTAAGGAACGGCTAGAGACTAGAGATCAAATTACAAACAGCTCTGTGACGCAGTGTAATCAGCGCCATGTCCCGTCTTCTGCACGCTCTACCCAGCGCCACCGCTCGTCTAAACCATAACGGAGTATTTCCAGGAAGTGAGAACGCGTCTGACACGGCCAATCTCCTGTTGTGTGCTACATGTGAGAAAGGGAAACTCTGGACAATGTCAGGACCTGATTCTCCGGAGTTCATATGTGAAAACAGCTAAGCAGACACCCAGGTGGGTGCTACACATTGGTGGTGGTAGAGACTTGTCCAACATCCATCACAGTTTTGACCCCCTGTGCTTACCGTAGCTGTGTGAGCAGCTTTCCTGTGACTGACATACTGACATTTGGGGTGCACTGGTTATAATAATCTGGTAAAACTGTTGCCTTGTTTACAAACTATGATCATCAGATTTTTTCTTGCCCCCTTCTGACTTTATTGTATTGATGTTGCCTTCTACAATGTTATAACCAATAGAAAGACAAAAAAGTTTCCTTAAATCTGAAATATTTCTTATCTCGCTCATAGTTTTATATCCACGACGTTCCACTTCTGGGATCGCGCCATTGCATACCGAAATTCCACCAGATTTCATTCAATTAGGCCGGATGTCCGTCCCCTTCCTCTTCCTTTGTGTTGGTGTTCTAAACTCTGGTGGATTTGTGAGGACTATGGTTAACTGCTCCTCAGATCTCTGCAGGGTAAATCCAGACAGCTAGCTAGACTATCTGTCCAATCTGAGTTTTCTGTTGCACGACTAAAACTACTTTTGAACGTGCACATGTTCCACCAAAACAAGTTCCTTCCCGAGCCTGTTTTGCAGAGGCACAGTGGCTCCGTCCGGCACTTAGGACCGCCCATGACGATTGTGATTGGTTTAAAGAAATGCCAATAAACCAGAGCGCGTTTTACTCCCATCTCGGAATGCTGTGTGGACTAGCCAGACCCTCCTCTGCAGCGCTGTGGAGGAAGGTCTGGCAATGCGAGACGCTCAGAACCCAAACAGGAGGTAAATGCTTGAATATTCAACATGTTTGCCCACAGATCCCATAAAAAATGTACAAGTATGCACTTCAATTTCTATAAAGTACAGTACTGTAATTTTTAGTTTAGCTACTCAAAGAGCAGTTAATTGTGTATTTGATGGGGATTATTTTCAGTGGTGAATTAATACACATTTGGTGCTCCAGTGAGTATCTAGGGCAGCAAGACGGTGTGTGTGGGATTGAGTTAGAGAAAACAGTGCAAAGTTTTTTTTTCGGGTTGTCCATCCGTCCAATTATTGTGAGCGTGATCTCCACTGGAACTCAAGGATCAACTAATTCAATTTTGGATGTCAAAGGTTAAAGGTCAAGATCAGTGTGACTTCATGTCTGTTCCATTCTCGTGAAAGCCATATCTAAGGAACGCACAGAGGGAATCTCTTCACAGCTCAAACGCCCACTTTGGAGGATGAACTTATAAGACTTTGTTGGTCAAAGATCAAGGCCACTGTGGCCTCACAAAACCTGTTTTGGGCCATAACTCAAAGAATGGCTAATTTCACTCTAAGAAATATCTGTGTATCAGTTGTATGTCTGTATTTTTTTTTTATAGAAATTGCCCATAGAAAGTAATTCACAGTTGTACTTTTACATTGCGAATTGCATAATTTTTGCTCCGACAACTTTTATCAATCCACGGAGGTTGATTTTAGGAGGTTGAAGAAAAGTCTGTGTTGTCACTTTTTTTTCAACAGTTTTGGCGCTTTTTTCCAATGTTTTTGCTGCTTTTTCCGACGTTGTTCCGAGCATTTTTTCTTATAATAGGCCTAAAAGAAAATATTCTGTATTGTAACTGCACACATAATTTCCGTTTTTTTTAATTACAGGGCAAAGTCCGGTTAATGAGCCGCCAGAACTTTTTCTGTTATTTTACGGATTTATTTCTTTACACAGATGTCTAATAGAAAGAAATGATAAAGCGATGGCATTTTATATCCAAAAAGTCAAAGGTCAACTGCACTGTGGCATAAGAGTGTTGGGCAAAAAACGCTTTTCTGGTTATTATTTAACGCCACAAATCAGGAACCAAAGGGGAGACATTTGGTTGGATACTGAGTTGGTGACACTAATCTTGATGTGGTGATTGTAAAGATCTTCTGTGCTACCGGGTCAAAGATCTGTGTGAAGCATCAACGTTTTGGAATTGTAGCTTCCTTGCAGCAACATCCGTATTTAAAGCCTTGACTTTGTGTTCTATCCTGATCCTCTGGTAGTCCACCACGAGCTCATTGCTTTTGCTGATATTGACCTTCAGCGGATTGTTGTTGCAGCATGTGACAAAGCTCTCTACCAGTCCTCTGTACTCCTCCGTAAAAAAAAAAAAAAAGTCTAATGTCCTTACAGTTATAACTTCCATTTCGCCAAGAAAATACACTTAATACATTTTATTAAATGGCTTCAAAGTCTTGACTACATAGTTATAATGTATGAATGTGGACACACATGGATGTAAACTGCAATTTGACTGGTTGGCAGAGCCATACCGTGACATGGTAATTCTAGTTTGTTTTTGTCTTTCCATGGGAATGGGGTTGGTTGCTAACAATAATAATATAGAATATTCCCAGACATGTCCTTTAAAATGTAAAAAAAAAAAAAATAAAATGTCAGGTTGACACTGTCAAGACAGACCTTTGGAACAGATTTTCTCTGAGAGTGTTTTGCCTCTATGCTGAAAAGTGCTGCTGTGTCAACTCAACAGTGAGTGTTCATGCACTTCCAAGATAATCTTTTTGTTTGCATGCTGTGGTTATCAACGTGTTGTGTTAAACACTCCAACAGGAGGCTCTGTGACTCATCTCACTTAAGTTCAACTCCACCTCTATGTCTGCTGTGGCTGAAGCCTTGGTGGATGACCCACCCCGCAAACACAATGACACAAATAAAATGCAATTGACCTTTAATAGACACTTTACGCCATTACACATACAAACTCACACTGTAGCTTAATGAAATGCACCATTTGCATGTGCGTTGATGCTATCTGCCTTGGAGGTAAAGAAGTGTGGTTTTGATTCTCGGAGATGTCATGCTGTCTGAAAGATGCACTGCATTATGGAATAAAAGAAACCATTCAAAAACTCATGAATATATTTACTCAGCGCTGCCAGGTCAACAAACCTTGATAAGACCATGAAAGAAACAAACACTGCGCGCACAGCCAACCATAATGTGCAGTGAGTAGAATATATTCCTAATAAGGCAATGTATTAGACGTGGTTAAGATGTTCCTAACAGCGTATTCAATGTGACAGCAATAGGTTTTCACAAGTACAGTTCCAATTTTTTTCTTCTAAATGCCTCAACATGTTTGGACAGGAACAGATTTGGCCTCTATCTGTAAGGATTTATAAAACAGTACTCCCTGAATGTACAGGGGATCTCCGTCATAGATTAGCGGGCTAAGAGGTAGCATTGCCACTCAAGGTTCTGCTGTCAATCGTTGAATCTCGATACTAGGTCAATCATGGTTTCTCTGCTCTCTCTCTCTCCCTCCTTCGTTCCTCCTTCACTCTCTCTCTCTCCCTCCCTTTCCAGTGATCTTCTCAGATCAGTGGAGGAAGGAGAAAAATCAATGGAGTAAAGTAATCACTTGGCGGAAGATACAGCGAAGGCCTGCAGCCCGCCCATGCTACCTGAGTTCCATTTCACGCATCAGCAGCTGCAACACAAACACACAGCACTAGCCTGTACTCCCATCTTAAACGACTTGAGCAGCTTGACGCTCTGTACCCCTCGTGACCCATTTCTCCCCAGAGGAAACTCCCAGATTGCACTGCATTACACCGCCACTGTCTACCCAATAGCTGGCTATTGATCTGCAGTCCTACACACTCAGGCTCTGAAAGCGTTGGCCATACCACATTTCCAAACTGCCAAGTGGCAAAAATATGCCTCCCTGCCTCTGACATCATCAGCTAATGTGTACGGAGACAATGTCATGTGACAACTGTATGGCTCCTGTTTAATAATGCAATAGTTTTACACAGTTCCTGAATAGGACCAGAAAAGGTGCCAGTGCCCTAATTCAGCAGGTGCATGAAATGATAATTGTATGTTTTTGACATATTTATTTTCATACAAGTATCTTGTATGGGTGACCCTAGTCTGGATCAATGGAAGTACATTTCCGGGATAATTGCCTGAAATCCATCACCTTCCACTCTCTGTGTGTTACCATTCTCAATCTCTGTTTGCTGCGGAAAACAACAATAAACTTCGATCTAGCAAGATACACGCTGAAAGTTTTGAAGAAAATTTGGATCGTGCAACAAGACAGGCCTGCTTGGTTCTTTCGGGGAATAATTGTAAAAATTTAAAAAGAATATGTTTACGGCATTTCCTCTCTAACTGGGATGTTTTGGGACCGATTGGTGGGATTGCTGTGGATGAAGTACACACGGAGATACACTGGTAAGAGCCAATGAGGTTTAACCATGTATCAGACCTTGCGTTACTGTATTGTGTCAACAGTTATCTTCATTTAATATTGTATGTCGCGTTTTCTTTTGCTGGGTGCAAATGTTCCACCTAAACAAGTTCCTTCCCGAGACCATTCTGCAGAGCAACCGTTGCTGCGTCTGGAGCTTAGCGCCGCCCAAGACGATTGTGATTGGTTTAAAGAAATGCAAACAACTCAACAACATTTTTTTCTCCTATCCCAGAATGTATGTGTGGTGTAGCCAGACCTTAGTCCACAGCGCTGTGGCGATCGAGCTGGCAATGCGAGACTAAGGTGACCCTGAATATTGGCTATTCGTTGATTTGATCTAAGGGGTCTGGTTTGACTGCCAATCTAACTTTTTAACTCAAATTGTTGCAGTGTCTGAACATGTGGTTATGAAACAAAGGATCATTCCATTCTGGCTTAATAGGGGTGCTGAATGCCTGATTATACATATAATTGTTTGCTTTTTCTCAATAAATCATGTTATATAGCCTATTTTGGTATAAATATCAGCCTTTAAATATTCTATTATTACCAACAATTAGAAGTAAGGGTACTTAGAACACAGAAGTGCCTGTACTCAATGCTGGCCTATTTCAGGCACTGGTTTTACAGCTCCACGTCTACAAAATGGTGCAGTGAGTCATTTAATAAATTAAACAAAATAGCTCCATTTGAATTAAGTCATTCACCATCAAGTTGAGGAGTCGCTGGCATGTTGATGCTGCTGCCAAGCTAGTTAAACTTTTATTCCTTCTGTTGAGTATTTCTTCTACTCACTGATAGGAATTGTTCAACCTCTGACCCTGCTCTCTCTGGCTAACATTTGGTGCACTGTTTGCCTGCTATTACCTTTGGCTGGCTTGGAAGGAGAGTGGGTGGAGGGTCACAGTGGGTGGCAGGGAGAAGGAGCCATGGGTGGGTATTTGTTTAACAATTCTAAAATGCAAATGATTGTATACACCGAAGAGCTGCTGTACTAACAAAGGACCTAAGGGAGAGGTCAGCAGTGTTTCAGAAGGGATGGCCGCCGCATTAAATCCTAACCAGACAGATTTAAGCATGCCCCCCGGTCTCAGGATCCATGTTGTTTATGTATGGGGTCAATATGGGCCAGTCATTTCTGATGGGGTTATCCATTTTAAGCCTCCCTTGTTCAGCTTTAGTAGCTTTATTAGTTTGCATAGGAGCAGAGGGAAGGGTACTGCAGTAGTGAACTATGAAGTATATGAGGTTATGTTTTGGAAGAGAGTCAGCTTTTAATATACTTATCAGACATGGTAAAATAGGGCTTTGAAGAAGAGAATAAATATGCAGTAGTCGGTCTAAGAAGTGGGATGAAAGGGCATCCAAGATAACCAAATGCAAATTCAAATACTGAATTTAAATGACATGTACAAAAACAATCAGATCTAAGAGGAGCTAAGGAATATTGGTTGTTGTGTGAGGATAACAGTGAACAATTTGTCACTTTATATATTAAAACAACATGACAGGATTCCAGTTCCAAAACTGGATACATATTTATTTTAAGGATAAGTCTGGTTATATTCTGTATTTGGGGTATTATCCACTAACTTATGAAAAGAGTAAAACCCAAACTATTAAAACTCATCAATGAACAACACTGTTGCAAGGTGACATATTTCTTCTTTACCATTATCATAGCTAGGCCTATTCCACATACACTGTCTCGCTGCCTTAAATACTTACTAGCATACCAAATCCATGGCTGAAATTGGCTCTTAACAAATCCTCCTGTTTGGGAAAGGTTGGCTAAAAACTATGCTGTGTTCAGCTGCTTTTGGATTCCATTCCAAGTTATATATTTGTAACCCGTTTTTAAAGATGTCTGTGTTCTGTAAATACAAAGTGGCTTGGGGTTGAGCCCTAAAGAAAGTCCGGAAGAAAAGTCTTATAGTAATGCATTATTGGTTTTGGTCTTACTAACAGCTTGACAAGTCTGCAACTATGCTAGCTAAATGCTAACATCAGCATGATAACATGCTCACAATGACAATGCTAACATTCTGATGCTAGGCAGGTACAATGTTTGCCATGTTCATCATCGTAATTTATCATGTTAGCATGATAGAAGTTGCTAATAAGTACTAAACTGAGGCTCGTTGGAACGTCATTAGTTTTACATATTTGATCATAAAAGAATGGGTCCAAAGTATTGGACAAGTTGAAGATTTGACCTGAAGTCTATATCCACGACGTT
The DNA here is from genome assembly GCA_023566125.1 of Zingel zingel. Taxonomy (NCBI): domain Eukaryota; kingdom Metazoa; phylum Chordata; class Actinopteri; order Perciformes; family Percidae; genus Zingel; species Zingel zingel. The sequence continues at coordinate 29,170,817 of CM042328.1, read as the reverse complement.
CCACTTCCGGGATTGCTCTGGTGCCGCAGGAAATTCCGCCTGATGTATTTTTGCTGATGTCCATTTCCTTTCTTTGTGTTGGAATTCTAAACTCCGGTGGATTTGTGAGGACTATGGTTAACTGCTCCTCAGATCTCTGCAGGGTAAATCCAGACAGCTAGCTAGACTATCTGTCCAATCTGAGTTTTCTGTTGCACGACTAAAACAACTTTTTAACGTACACATTCCACCAAATCAAGTTCCTTCCTGAGGCTATTTTTTAGCGACTCCGTGCGGACCTTAGCGTCGCCCATGCCGATTGTGATTGGTTTAAATAAATGCTGATAAACCAGAGCAGGTTTTTCTCCCATCCCGGAATGCTATGTGGACTAGCCAGACCTTCCTCCGCAGCGATGTGGAGGAAGGTCTGGTAATGCGATTCTAACCTGATGATGATGCTAGATAAAAGTCAGTGAATCACTAAAGTTATTATAATTCTGAGGGGAACATGAATGTATTGACCAAATTATTATGGCAATACTTCAAATAGTTGAGACATTTCACACAAAACCACAACTGTCAACGTCACTGGGGCACCAGAGGAAAAGCCAGGGGATCGTCAGTAGGCTTCATCCTCTGGGGACCACAAATGTCTCTACAAAGTTTCATGGCAATTTATTTAATAATTGTTGATATATTTCATGGACCAATCGACTGACCAACATTGCCATACCTAGAGCTACACTGCTAGCATGTAAAATTTAGAATGTTGCTGGCTTTAATCTTTAACTGTAACTTTAATCTTTAACTTATCTCAGAGTCAATGCAGGGGGGGCTCCTAATTGTTGTTAATTTTTGAAAGTTTTTTCAAAGATTAACATGAATCCACCATATTAGCAAATAAATCCCGACTGCTAACTGGCCTATAGGTAAGGTAGCCTCTAAGATAGCCATCGACAGATACAGTTCATCCTAAAGATTCACTGTGCCACATGTATGTTTAACATTAAAATATTATTTATAAAATCATTCCAACAATTATTAGGCTATTTTAATAGCTCAGTATTCTATGCAAAAAAGGTATGTATAAAGGCTGTAGGCCGCCCTACATGTTATTGTAGGCCCAGTTTAATATGCAATATCTGGGGGTGCCTGCTCCGTCTCTCTTTCAGTTAAGGGGTCCTTGGCTTAAAAAACGTTGAAGACCCCTTTACTAAAGCAACCAAAATGAACTTCTGTATATTTATATGGACATGGGAATTTTGTGCTTGCAGTGGTTATGAACATGGCACTGTGTTTTGAGGATTGCTAGGAACTTTTTGTTTGTCTGTCATTTTGTCAGAGGCTACCTTGTGTTGCATTTATGTAATGTACTTTTTGCTGCTCTTTAAATGTTGCACTCTTCTTTCTGTAGATGTCCCAGTGTCTGCTTTAAGCTTGTATTATTTATGCTGGATGCATTTTTGAAGTCCCTGTGACCAGATACAGTTAATGCACATCTTGATCAGACTAACTCAGTTTAAGTTAGGAGTTTGCTTTACTTCTTTGATGATAGGTAGCCTCCATTAAACCTGACATCTATCAAAGCAAGACACCATCTGCTGTGATGTTTTTGTGAGTGTGCTTCCTCAATCTCCCCCCGCTTTGGCACACACATGGAAAATATTTCCTCTCTGTGTTAAGTATGTTTTGAGGATTCTTCAGCCTGTAGTGTCTCTAACCTCTTTAATGTATGGTTTATGTGTTTATGTGTATTTTGCATATGTTAATATATGTATATATTAAGCATTTGTGCATAAGTCTCGACACGTATATGCAATATGTAACTGCTTAGCTTTTTACAAGCAATGTGTTAAGGTTTAGAGCAGGTGCATAGTTATTATCTGCTGTCCGTGTCAGGCAGTTTTGATAGCGGCGTGGCCCTGTGCTGCTGAAACCTGGTCACTGTCAAGGCCGAGTCCCCAGGATGTTGACAGCGGAGAGATTACTCAGTGGCAAACTTTTGGCTTCTCCTTTAGCTTATAAGCAGAGCATGTTCCTGAGTGGCGCAGGGTCACCCTGATCTCTGATGACTCTCCTCCTCCTGCTCTCTCCCTCATTCTCCCTCTCCTTGTCTGAGTTTTTTTTTTTTTTGTGATGTTATCTTTTCACTCTCCTCCCACTCACTGCTGTTCCCCGAAGCTGTCTCAGGGATGAACGCCTCATTGTTTTTGTCCTTGCAAGTGTGTGTTTTGGATGTGGATGTTAAGCAGCTTCACACTCTGTTTGACCTTTTTGTTTAAAAAAAAAAGGGGTCATGTCTAGGCCAATCACACTGTACCCAATTATACATTTGACTTTGAATACATCTAAATTCCATTTCATTCATTATTAGAGACTGTTCCCAGTTCATTAGCATGTTTTACTTCCTTTCTCTCCTTTGTAAAATGAAGACAAAATCTTGTGTATGCGTCCTAGGCTACATCTGCACTACTACGTTTTGGTTTAAAAATAATATCTTTTGCCCGATTTACGCCTTGCAACCACACTACTCCGGCGTTCCGAGCCCCTAAAACGGAGACATTTGGAAACGCCACTGCCCCCGTTTTGGTTTGAAAACTCCGCGGTTGCTTTGTAGTCTGGACGGGCACAAACGGAGAACCTTTAAAAACGATGATGCATGTTTAACCTGTTAGGTAGCTTACATACCTTTCTACCTTGTCGTCGGTCCAAGCTAATAAATCCGTGCTCTTACTTTTCACCATTGTTGTCTTTTCTTCAAAATTATTTTCTGTATTTTCGACACGTACATCCACGATTTTCTACTGCAGAGTAACGTCAGACAATTTGCTTCCTGTTTACACCGCACGTCCAGTGTGTGTGAATGGTCATGTGATATGTCTTGTCAGACGTGTTAATATGGACGGAGATTAGTTCTGCTAATGGAGCTAAAACTCTTGTGTGGACGGAGATCGTTTTTGTCTCAAAACACAGCTTAAAAATGACAATGTAACAGTGTAGCTGTAGCCTGACAGCTTCAACTTGTTGCTCTGAACTCTCAAAGGGAGTAGGAAAAGTTCAACTGTTACTACATCTCGTGCTCCTATTTGAACATTTTATCTGGTATTTTACAAATATTATTTTATGGCACTGCACAGTATGTATGACTTACACAGCACCATTTTGTTTTTGACAACTGCCAAGTTACTAATCAGCTGCCTTCCAGTTGTTACATGTTCTCTGAAGCTGTCTAGCGCCACATGTTGAGGTGCTACCCATCTGTTTACCCAGGTTGTGTCTGTTTATTTTTTTTAATTCCGATCATGCACGCTACCGGGTTTCACACAAATCAAATGCACCTTCAGATGTCTCCACAGGGGGCTGAGTGATCGAGGAGGACACGCAGCACCTCCTCATGAGGGCTCTAAAATTGATGTGCCCTTTTGGCTCTAGTGAGGGTGACCTTAAAAAAATCTGAAACACTCAGTGAGCGGCACAGCCACTGTCTCAACGCTGATCAATCTCAATCCTCCACTCAGCTCTCCTCCACGCTATTCAGGCTCTGGAGCAGTCAAATACCAAGTGCTCATGTGCTTAAATTCTTGTTATGTGCGGGCAGGTTGAAAGAATGCCACGCAGCCGTGCAGTCAGATTGTGTGTGACTGTCTTGTGCATAACTACTATGTCAGATAGTGAGACGGCCCTGATGGAAAAAGAAAACTATTAGAGATGATGTATGAAGTAGCAGATGGTCCCAGAATTCAAATGTGGCAGGCCCTGACTACGACTGACAAGCTACCAGTATCATCGAGTATCCTCGCAGACTTGGTGAGTAAGAATTATGGGGGAAAAGAAGTCTCTTTCAAGCCAAAGGAAAGGATGCAATCCAATCTGTTATCACCGGTGGGCGCAGGAACAACTATCACACTTTGGCTGGCTTTGCATTTAGTTATTTGATAATTACTGTTGTCCCTGGCCATTTTTCATTAGCATGTTGACCTTGGGGAGGTGCACGCACCATTGACATCTTAACTATAGACCAGAGCACGCTTGCATAATGCACATGCAGGGACACTCTGATCGCATTGTCTGCTGAGAGACAACTGGAGCGGAAAAGGCAGTGGAAGTTCAGGAAGCGTGGATACAAAAAATGATTGTGATGAAGAGCTGCAAGGGCAAGACGACCCCCCCCCTTCCTCCATTTAAACGAGTGTGCGCACACACACACACACACACACACACACACACACACACATGCTCCCTATAGCCCATTACCTCAACCTGCATCTCCACCTCCCCGACCCTGTCATCCTACCACCCTCCTCCCCCCTCCAACTCATTACTCCCTCACCACCTATCTGCCACCACTGTCCAGCCCTCCACCTGTTCTCTCCCCTCGTCTGGTTCCCGCTCGCTCCCCGCAGGCCGGCTCTCTGTTGATGTCAAGGCGGCCGGCCGTGGTGAGTAATTCTCCCAGTGATACCGGGCTCCTGACCTTTCATTGCACCTGAAGGAAAGAGGGATTTCTCCTCACCAGCGTCACTCCTCATCGGCCGTGACGGATCCCGGTGCATTTTGGGGGCCTGGCCCTGGACTGGGAGGAGGTTGATTGGGTGGGGTGCATGTGCTGTCAGGACACAGAGTGTCAAGCCTGACCCCCCCAGGTGGCCTACAGGCTGACAGCAGACAGACCTGCTATTTGTTTCCTGAAACACCTCTGAGGAAGATGTCAGGTGGCATCCCAGCTGCACATCTGGGATGCCTCCGAGGCCTCTCTATAGACTCCGCCTTCACTCCATCAACAACCTCCGCCCAAGACTGGAAACAGAGGTGGGGGACTCCAGTCTTCAGGACTTAAGACTTGCTTCACTCGCATTGACAAAACTTGACTTTGACTTGGTATTTGAGACTTGAAACTTGACTTAGACTTGAGACAGATAACTCAAAAGGACTTGATTATAGTACGAAGTAACATTTGCTTTTTTCAAGATATTGAGAAGTTACATTTGTTTTTGCAAACATGACTGGGTGATTTTTTTGCGCGATGTGCGCCAACCTGGCAACCTTTCAGAGCGTGGCAGACCAGCCGAGGACAACGCAGGAGGCAGCCGCCATGGAGGGGGCTAAGCCAACAAAAAAATACCATTTGGATTCAAGGATTATGTAGTTGATGAACGTTGTAAGAAGACAACAGCAGTGTGCAATTTCTGCAGCTCAAAATCACCGACATGACCAACACAACATCTAACTTCATCCGTCACTACAAACCCACAAAGAAAGGTACGCGAATGTGTCTTTTTGAGGAAAATTAATTGGCTGGGTAAATGTTAGCTAGAAAACAACTGTCTTTGTAAACTGATTTAAATGTGGAAACTGGGGGTAGATCCTCCGAATTTTGTATGACGTGACTTGTGACTTAAAGCAGGGACTTGACTTGACTTGCATGATTCTCACCACAGTGACTGAGACTTGCTTGTGACATGCACATGTGTGACTTACTCCCACCTCGGACTGTAAAAGTGACATACATCCTGTCCATACGGTTGCCCTTATCTGGTGTGTGATGGAAAACCTTTTTCCATTATTAAATGCAGCGTTATCGACATAAAGAGGAAGTCTGTTTAAAAAAACTCCTTCCCAAATGGTGAAATGATCGTCTACGCCACTTGACTGGAGTCATAATCCTGTGTTCCGTCTGAGCTCTCCTGACAGTCAGCATTGTGGTTCAGAAGGGGGGGGTTCTGTGGTTTGCCTTGAGAGAAAGGTGTTTGATTTCCAGCATAACCGCTATAGAAAACACAAAGCCAGCAAACACATTTGATAACACGACATCACATGGATGAATGGATGTGATTGCGAAAACCTGAGTCCAAACATGGACATGGAGGTGTACAGGGATTTATCAGTACAGTTCAAACAGGGGTTAGGGGACTCGACAGAGCTTGAGTGTAAGTCAGTTATAAAAAAAATGAACCGGGACTTAATTTGAGATCCTGTCTATGTCCTCCCCATCCGTCTTCTAGCCATCAAAGCCTATTTTCTGCAGCTTCTCTCTAATTTACACCGATCCAGAAGAATGGGTAATTGCTGACCAGAAAACAGGTTTATTTTGCTATCCTATTAAATACACACATGGCGACGATGTCCTTCCTGTGCCGCTGCGCGATCACAGAGCCAGCACTAATGCTCTCGGCTTCACACGCTTGAACGCACACGTAGGGGTGGGAATCTCAAAATTAGAAGTGGGATCACACCGGTGGCATAACAAGCGACAGTTCCTCTCTTTTCTTTTTTTTAAAAGAGGGTGTTGGTTGTTGTACAAGCCTGGTGTTCAGGAGTCTTAATTTCCTCATGGTCCCACAGTGCCAAACCCTTTGTCAGAGACTAGGGCTTTGTAGATATTTGCGTGCCTGGGGAGAACATTTTTTTTCTGTATTATCATTATTATTATTCCTAACAACGGAGCTCACACAGGGACAGAAATGGGTCACAAATGGATTATCTATTTAGTGTTTGTTTGTTTTTTTTGACACCACTTTCATTGCGTTCTATATTTAGATGTTGTAAGGGAGCTTTTCATTATTGTGCCTTTGATAAAGTGCACACCGCACAGAAACGCTTTAAGTCATAAAATGAAGATTTGCAACTAGGTTTTACAGTGAAAAGTAAACTCGCTCAATTCATGTCAGCCAGCTGAGGGAAAGATATTGATTTAGGAAAGACATCTATGTACAGTATATCTGGCCAAGTGTGTGCTGATTTGAGAAAAAGCATGCAATACTCACTACCATTTGGGTCATAAAGAGCAGTGTGTTATAAAGAGGTAAGATGCTGCTGTAAACAGCTTTCAGGCAAAAAGATGCATTTCTATAACAGAGGATTTGGAAATTATGACCATATATCATGATGCTCTTCTACAGTGGAAGGTGGAGCATCCATGGGCCAGACATACACACTGACACAGAAGGTAACACACTATTTTCACATTTTGTTTCAATTTTAATCACATATATAGCGAATATAGATCTTTATTTAGCCCCACATCAGAAACTGGCCAGCTGATGAAGTTAAACGAACTATGTTACATAAAATACTGGTAGGTATAAGTGATTGAAGCTTAGTCAAACCTGACTTTAAAGGACAATTCCAGTGCAAAACGAACCTAGGGGTTAATAACATATCTACCCACTCCATCGCTCTCTGGGACATGTTTTCATGCTAATCGAATGTTTTTGTAGCTTGAAACAAGCTAGAGTGGACCGCTGATTAGCTTACAGCGCTAGTATTCAGGGCACAGGGAAAGTAAAAACAAATCGCTATTTATACCACTAAAAAGGCTCAAAATATCACCAAACTTCAACGGTAGCATAATGAGGGTCCCTAAATGTTAACCGAAGCATTGAGAACCTTGTAAGTGTACAGACAGTTTATTAAAAAGATAGATTATAAAGACAGTAGCTCCCAAGACGGCGGCCGCCTGTATATGAGAACGCGAGTGTCTTTATAATCTATCTTTTTAATAAACTGTCTGTACACTTACAATGTTCTCAATGGTTCAGTTAACATTTAGGGACCCTCATTATGCTACCGTTGAAGTGTGGTGATATGTTGAGCCTTTTTAGTGGTATAAATAGCAATTTGTTTTTACTTTCCCTGTGCCCTGAATACTAGCGTTGTAAGCTAATCAGCAGTCCACTCTAGCTTGTTTCAAGCTCCAAACACATTCGATTAGCATGAAAACATATCCCAGAGAGCGACAGAGTGGGTACACATCTGTTATTAACCCCTAGGTTCATTTTGTGCCGGAACTGTCCTTTAACAGACTTTTTTTTGGCAATTTGGAAGCAGCAGAAACAAGCTGTGAACACTGAACATTGAAGTCATCGCACGTCACATTGAAATTAAGCACAGTACGTAATTTCTGCCGCTTGATGTCTCTCAGTCAAAACAATGACGTCGTGAAGTACTGTGGGATCATGGGAGTTGTTGTCTTCATTGTTAAATAACCGCCATTGGTGATGACAAAAAGACGTGACTCAGGCAGAAATAACGTTCACGGACGAGTTCATGTAATAAAGTTGATTCAGTGGTGGAATGAGACCAAGTACATTTACTCAAGTACTGTACAAATGTTGAGGTACTTGTACTTTACTTGAGTCTTTTCTTTTCATGCCACTTTCTACTTCTACTCGGCTACATTTTAGAGAGAATTATTGTACTTTTTACTCCACTACATTCATCTGAGAGCTTTAGTTACTAGTTACTTTACACATTAAGATTTTTGCACACGAAACACATGTAGATTATAAAATCTGATGTTTGATTATAAATTAACCCCCCCCCCCCCCCCCCACCAGCAATATAACAGCCTACAAGTACAGCTGAAATGATAACAAAGTTGATTGACAGAAGTGTTTGGATCATTTCCAGTTTCCAAAATGTGTCTGCATTGAGTACTTTTACTTTTAATACTTTAAGTACATTTTCCTGATACTTACATACTTTTACTTAAGTAACATTTTCAGTGTAGGACTTTGACTTGTAACAGAGGATTTTTTTACAGTGTGGTATTAGTACTTTTGAATACTTCTTCAACCGCTGCACTTTATTCATCAGCACAAGCGCACCACTAAATAAACACCAGCCTTACAGTGTTTTGCCATCTGACAGTCGTAACTCCTTTTATGACTGCCACAGACACACACAGTGGAGTGTGGGTAATTAGCCTGGCTGTCAGCACACCAGTGGGAATGAAAGGGCACATCATGGCCCCTGGGTCACGCCAGACCAAAGGTCACTTAAGGGCCAACGGTGTGACCGGTGAGCACACAATCATCTGAGCACGTATAAACTCACAATGAAAGTCTGCTGAGCCTCATTACATTTTTCTCAGTGTGTCTTTTGACTTTAACGACCTATGGTGACACAGTAGATTATGTAAAAGAAGAGTAAACAGCGGACTTGGAGAGGCGGAGATGAGGTCTGGCTTGCCCTCTCCTCTTTGCTACATTACTGTAAGGTTGAAGGGTGAATGGGGCCCCAGGGACACGAGCCAGCAGATGAGAGGTGATGGGCTTACCTAGAGTGACATTAAAGAGAGGAATGACATCGAGTGTGGCACCGCTGTGCCCTGTGGCGAGCCACCACATGGAGACATTGTCAGCATGATCTGACTTAGCCCCCCAAAATGCAGTGGAACCCCCCCCCACACACACACACACACACACACCCATCCCATGCTACACACAGACAGACATATCTCTTACACATGTCAACTGCATCTCATGTCAAGTGACAGTAAACAAGATCTGCCACCTTCCAGATGTGGATGTGCTGTTTTTGCCTTGGGGCAGATTTAGCTGCATGAGATATATATGAAATACACAGTATATGTTCTTCTATTTGTTTTTTTATAGGGATATTCTATTTTATTTTAGCATTGGGAGCATTAAAGCTAAATCCCCAATGCTACATTTAAAATGATATATGTCTGACTGAGCCATTTAGCCATATCTAAGCTGAATGTGCCCAGGATGAGCGGAGGTGTCTTACTGTATCGGCGGTGTTCAAGAAAATAGATATCATCTCCTATGAGAGCAAAACGCGGGTATGAGTTACTGTTGTTGGGGTGAGTAGCTGCATCACCTGGTAAGCTCTCAGTATCAGCAAGCCTCAAAATCCAATTATCTTATTCAGACATGGCACAATGACCTTTGACTTAACATTCAAATGGTCAATTTCAGTAGAACTTAGAACCACAGGAGGCAGTGGAAATTGTCTTTCCCTTTTTGCTGAAAGCTTATCTCGAACTGTACTAGATTTTGTTTTTTTCATAAGAGATGTGTTTCGTGTCCTACATAAGTCATCAGAACTACAACTCCCAAGGAGAATGGAGATCAGATAGCGGGGTCTGGCAACAAGGACAGACGAGCCATTTAAAGGTGACATTTCAGTCAACGCAGCAGCAGATGCTGCCAATCTATCTTTTCCTCGGCTCTATCTGCCGCCCTCCTTTTTACAGCCCTATCTCTTTCTCTCTCTCTCTACGCCTCTCTTTCGGCTTTCTTTTTCCTCTCCTCCTCCTCCTCCTCTTTCTCATTTTGCTTCTCCATCTCCCCAACACCCCCCACACACACCTCTCCCTCCCCCTTCCACCATCCCCCGCGCTGTGACGTGCTGACGAGGCAGCAGGGAGGAAGCGCTGTAATAAAAGGAAGAGCTAATGAAAGGTTGAGCGGGTTCAACGTACTCACATACCTTTGCCGGACAAGGGGAAGAGAGGTCAATTGTTCCAAGGGGACAAACCGTTTTACTTTTTGACTGGGGGTGTGTTTGTGGTGTGTGTGTGTGTGTGTGTGTGTGTGTGTGTGTGTGTGTGTGTGTGTGTGTGTGTGTGTATGTATGTGTGTGTGTGTGTGTGTGTGTGTGTGTGTGTGTGTGTGTATGTGTGTGTGTGTGTGTGTGTGTGTGTGTGTGTGTGTGTGTGTGTGTGTGTGTGTGTGTGTGTGTATGTATGTGTGTGTGTGTGTGTGTGTGTGTGTGTGTGTGTATGTATGTGTGTGTGTGTGTGTGTGTGTGTGTTAAAGTTCAAAAAGGTCGCAGTAAAGGACAGCAGGGTCGTAGCCTCTGGGCTGAGGCTCTGTGCATCCCGGGGTCAGTGGGTCGGCGCAGGAATGCTGGGTAAACGGTAGGTTGGGAGCAAAGGGCCAAAGGTGTGGTCTCCATCCCTCCCGTTTGGATGAAGATCTCAGAGTAAATGGGAGTTGTACTCTGAGACTAGAGGTCAGACTGTACCTGGAGCAGCAGCAGCAGCAGCAGCAGGTTCAGGCTGAAGGTGTAACTGTGATTTAATATTCTAATTACGCACAGTGGAAGGCATGTAATGGGACCTGATGAATCATATTATATTCACAATGTCGGAAGAAGAATCATGGCGTTTAATTAAACTTTTCAAGAACAACTGTTGCTGCATTGTATAAAATGTATCCAAGTAATATAAGATCCCATGGCAGCCGTTCTCAAAAAGTAGTCTTGCATAACACTGTAATATCACAAGACTGAAGGGATATTCAGTCATTAAAAAAAAAAAAGTAGTATAATATTTAACATTATGAAAGAAAAAGCTACACTTTATTAGTTTCCTTACATTTGTGTTGACATTGCTAATAATAAGCGTTGATATTAACAGTGTAGAGCTCTGATGACAGATGAGATGAGCTCAGAGCCACTAGGAAATCAGCAGGTGTGACACTGCCATCTGCAGGAGCAATACACAACAGTCAGTGTAATATCAGCATTGATAGACACTGTACTATCCACACTTCAAGGAAATGATACAATGTTGAATGCAATGATTAAGATCAGAGCAGTAAGGCTCTGGTAGAAGTCAGTGGACGTGTGTGAACCAAAGGGATGAGTAGTGCTAGTTTAATCAGACTACAGTACATTTATGCCCTGAGAGTTGCCTACAGTAGTGATTGTTCTCTGTGTATAAAAGGCTCCTCACTCAGTCTGCATAATTCCGAAGAACAGCATCACAGTAAATAGCTCAAATGTGACATGTACAGTTAAAAAAACTTAATAATAGGGCATGATATATTGTGATGTTACACTGTGAGGCTTGTTTCCTACCTGTGCTTCAGTCTCATCTGGACACAAAAGACAACAGAAACTATTTTTGTCATTGCTGATTATTAGGTTGGAACATTTCAGGATTAAAGTATGGCCTTCTGAGTCTGTGAAATGTTGTGCTTCTGTCCAGTCCCAGTAGAGGGCAGTACACCGACACACTGTTCACACATGATATGGCCAAAAGAAAAAAAAGATCTCTATATGATGAATCCATAGACAGTTATATAAATGGACAAAGCGACGCCGTAGATTTCCACAGAGACCAGTGAAGTCTATTAGAAGCTCTTTTCCGGTGATGGCTGAGCGTTATTGCGCAGCCTCCAACTGAGCTTGAAGACGTAGATGTGACGTGAGCAACGTGTCTGAAAGTTGGAAGTCTTCTGGTAGCTGTGCCAAGAGAAATCTCAATCATCCCCAATCTAGCAGAGACGGAGAGCGTGAGTAGGAGCGGTCCACGTTAATGAGCGTAGGAGCTTTTGGTAAGTATTCTGATTAATTATTTTGTCATTTTGACTGTATGCCTCCACGTCCCCCCCGATTTGTCTACTATGCAACAGTAAATCGCGTGGTTATGACAAATTTGTCAGCCTATTTTTATAAAAACGTCTGCTACGGAGCCATAACGTGAGGTACAAGGTAATGGAGCCTTTTATACATTGTCGTGTTTCTTTAGAAATAAACAATGGAAAAAATAGAATCTTGAAACGCTTCAGATGTAAAGTTATTCGCTGTCAAAGTGACGCCAAAATGAATGGCAGTCAATGGAATGCTAGCAGATGGCTTGTTAGCCTATGAACATCCCCATAGGAGGTACGCTTTTCGGATGCTCGCTTACCCCCTTGGATGAAACTGGTTTACCATTTCCAGTGGAGGAGTGTTGCCATTGCATGTATCCTTTGATGCTCCCAGCTATAACAAAGCAATGAAAAAGAATACGTATTGTTGACTTGTACATAAACACAAGGACAGTGTTTCCTGTTCACTTCAATTCTAACACACCGTTTGAGCAGAGGTACCCAGTGATTGCATCAGTGTCTCTGTGTCCTAACCGGCAGCGGCAGATAGCCACCTGCCAAGAGTCAGGTTCTGTCCGAGGTTTCTGCCTGAAAGGAAGTTTTTCCTCGCCACTGTCGCACCAAATGCTTGCCTGTGGGAAATTGTTGGGTCTTTGTAGTGTGGTCTAGACTTAATCAGTCCATAACGTCTCCTGAGATAACTGCTATTGTGATTTGACACTATCACTAACATTTTATTGAATTGCATTGATCTCAATGAGGAGGTTCAAGTCCACAAACATTGCTCTTCTTTATTTTGGCTTTGTTGAATCATTTCCTCCAGTGTTAGCAGTGTTACCATGGATTTTACAACTCAGCATGTGCCACAACAGACCAGGATGTCCACACCAGCTGGGTTGTCACACAGTACCTCTGACTGGGACAGATGTTCTGCAGCAGCAGCCATAACATATTAATTATTATCACTGTTGGGTGGAAACCTTGTTTGTTCAAAACCGTTGTTTTCCGGGAATTAAATTTTTTTTTAAAAAGTTTTATTGAGCTATTAACCTCAGACGAAGTCCGCCGCCTCTCCACTGTTTAAATATTGGTAAAACCCACAGACAGACATAAAGGACAACCAATGGCATTGATTTATGAGAAGAAGAAAAACAACAAAATATGGAGATATAAGGTTTCTGCCCAAAAGTGAAAATATGCAGCCATACATAAGCGTTGTATTATGCTGGAGCACTAATAAACTACTTAGAGCAGAGATCTTCAACAGGGGGTGCGTGATCCCTAGGGGGTCCTCAGAGTTACTGCAGCGGGGCCGCAAACTTATTGTTTGATATTTATTTGAAAGTTGTTTTTTTTCTCCAAAAATTTAAACATGTCTGAAAACATATACTAACATGAATCCAACATATTATTAGCAAAGATGAATCGGCCTATTTGTGCAAAAAAACCTAAAAAACATTCAATTTACACAACATTGATGATGCGGTTACTAAATAAGGTATGCCATTATGGTAGCCAGTCACACATACACGTTCTCTGTGCCTTCCACATGTATGTTTACATTAAAACATGATGTATAGATAATATATAAATATCCATCATCCATCCATCCATCCATTTTCATCCTTGGCCCATGTTAATATGCAACTAAATGTTTATACAATATCTGTGGTAGGGGGTCCCTGCTCTGTGTCTCTTTCAGTTAAGGGGTCCTTGCGCTATAAAAAGGTTGAAGACCCCTGACTTAGAGGAAATGACTAAAGGCAGAAGAGCAACAATGGACCTGCGGTGAAAGGTAATGTAAAGAAACAACCACTGCCACCGCTCAGGTGCTCTTGAGCAAGGCACCTAATCAGTAGTCTATATCCTTGACGTTCCACTTCCAGGATTGCTCCGTTGCCAATGGAAATTCTGCTGGATTTCACTTATTTAGGCCAGATGTCCGTTACCTTGGGCTTCCTTTGTGTTGGCGTTCTAACCTCCGGTGGATTTCTGAGGACTATGGTTAACTGCTCCTCAGATCTCTGCAGGGTAAATCCAGACAGCTAGCTGTCCAATCTGAGTCTTCTGTTGCACGACTAAAACTACTTTTGAACGTACACATGTTCCACCAAAACAAGTTCCTTCTCGAGGCTAATTTTCTCCCATCCCAGAAAGCTGTGTGGATTAGCCAGACCCTCCTCAGTAGCGTCACGGTGGAGGAAGGTCTACTACTTAATCCCCAAATGCCCAGTGGCCAGCAGATCAGGCTGTGGTTGTACTGGGAAGCATACAACAGGGAGTGTGAAACAGGATACTACTGAAAAAAAACCGCTCAGTGAACTGACGCTTGACAAAAAAAGAAAGAAAATAAAACTAATTAGGTGTCCACCAAGAGTTTGAGTGTCATGTATTCATATCAGACTGTCATGTATTCATATCAGACTGCATTAGCTTGCAATAAACAAATTTCTTAGCTAGATGTAGCTATCTTAGATGTAAAAATATTATTAGAATAAAAATGATTTAAAGTTTTTTTATAATTATTCTGAATTTTGACACATTAAGGAGTAAAAGTCCAGGTATCTCATCCTCTTTTGCTTCGGTTTTGACCTTTTTATATTGTTATTATTATTTAAATGTGCCCCTTGTGAGTCTCTAAACCTTATGAAAGTGCAGTGCTATATAGCTGGAGTACCCCTTTAATCACCTATAGCCAATAGAAATGTAAGTTTGTACTGGCATTGATACATGTAAAACTAAATAAATCCCCTTGCTGCAGTGAACACAGTTTGAAATGTAAGTTGCACTGTTGGATAATTAACAGTAAGACTCTTGAGTAAAATATCTCAGTAAAATCTTTGGCTCTTATTACCAGAGACATATTGTTCTCAATCTCTGACCTAATTCTGTAGCCGAGCTCTGATCACAACAACATGAAAGGTCGTCTTTATCTCTGGATGAGAGACAGAAAGACAGCGGGGCAGGAGAAGGTGTAGAAAGGACCGGGGGAGAAGGGGAGGGGGGGGGGGGGGGGAGAGAACAGAGGGGGAGAACGGGCTTTCAAGAAGAGATTAACATTGACCCTGACATCGATAATAATTGTAATAATGTTATTTTTAGAAGCCTGTTCACTGGGACCACCGACTGGAGAGAATAAGAACTGAGAAGCAATGACTTTAATAAGAGGTTTGCATTCAGAGTGTTATGGAATTTGAAGTGAAACACAGACATTTCCTGAAGTACCACTACTAAAAGAACAGCTTAATGTTTCTGCAGCTTCCCTCTGGAAACACACGCTGTTTGAAAAGGCTCAATCACTGTAATACTGTGAGATAGATATTATCTAGTGTATGTCCACGACGTTCCACTTCCGCGATTGCTCCGGTGGCGCTGGAAATTCCGCCAGATGTTCCTCTTTTCGGCCGGATGTCCGTTACCTTCTTCTTTCTTTGTGTTGTATTAAACTCGGGTGGATTTCTGAGGACTATGGTTAACTGCTCCTCAGATCTCTGCAGGGTAAATCCAGACAGCTAGCTAGACTATCTGTCCAATCTGAGTTTTCTGTTGCACGACTAAAACTACTTTTGAACGTACACATGTTCCACCAAAACAAGTTCCTTCCTGAGGCTATTTTGCAGAGGAGCCAATGCTTTCTGCGGCACCTAGCGGCTCCCAAGACAATTGTGATTGGTTTAAAGAAATGCCAATAAACCAGAGCACGTTTTTCTCCCATCCCAGAATGCTGTGTGGACTAGCCAGACCCTCCTCCGCGGCGCTGTGGAGGAAAGTCTGGCAAAGCGAGACTAATATTATCTGTCTGTCTGTCTAATAGGGATGTAACGATGCATCGTGAGTCGGTTAAAAATTGATATAAATGTGTAAATATTACAACCGGTTTAGATAAAAAAAAGAAAATCACAATGCAATTTGTTAAACAGTCTAATCTACTTTTGATTTCACTGGTTTGACTTCAGACGTCACTATGTGCTCTTACTGTAGCTTATTTATGGGAAGATACTTCTTTTCTATTTATTTAGTCATTTTAAAGTGGGATTTGTTTTAAAAATCCAATAATTATTATTTTTTAATTGTTATTTAAGATAAAATACAATGTTGTTTTGCACAGTTTATATAAAGCAATAATGTCCATGCATTTGTCTGCAGCTCATTCTGTTAAAGAAATCATGAGAAAATTGCATTGTCAACTTAAAATATCTATCTATCTATCTATCAAGACATTTTCCAGTGTATTCATCATAATGCAATGCATTTATTCTAACTGTCAAATCCTTTCATACATTTAGAATCAATGGAAAACGTAGGATTAAAAGTATTCCTGTAGTACAAACTGTATTATGCAAACCGTGGCTTCATCGTGTCCCGTCAGACACGTACCAAACACATTTCATAACATGTGACCACAACCTTTAAGGATATTTGTTTTGTTTTGTTCTCAGTCCCCAGAACTTTAACCTCACTTAGTGATTACTTAATCTCTATCAGGTCATTATCATAATCATTTCAGACACATGCCAAACAAAGCCAGCCTGTGTTTGTTTATTGTCTTGTTGTCACGGGTGGCCTGGCTCTTCCTGAGGCCCCTGTTGGACAGCGATGGCTCACTGCATCTATTGGATTATGTCAGGGATTTGAAAATAGGATTAGGCCATTGGGCCGTGGACAGCACGGGGGCTGCGTGAGCTTTTGCATCACAGGGGTGTGTTAGGGTTCAGTGTGTATGTGTCTGTGTGTGTGTCTGTGTATGTGTGTGTGTGTGTGTTTGAGCGGGAGGGTGGTGTGTGTGTTTGAAAGTGTGTTTACGCATCTCAGAGACCACAGTGCGCTGCATTGTCTTTGCCACGGACCTGCAAACATGAACCTGTTCTGCTTCACACTGGTAAGATCTTTCACAATTGCTGTACATTTTGTTTTTAGGTTTGTGTGTATCTGGAGCACTTGGTTAGTCCCTGCCGCCAGAGGAAGCTCAGCGTGCCACTGTGGGAGTGACTGCTGATGTTATTAGTGTTGACAAGGATCTGAAATGGTCTCTCTGGGGAACAAGACAAAACTGCAAACAACTTTCCCTCTTTGTGAGATTCATTAGGTCCCTTAGATGGTACCCTTCCTTTGCTGTGCTTTCTGTATATGTAATATCTTCTTATTAGTGTAATTACAGTAATTATATAACGGTATAATAATCCTGCTGACATGACATAATCATTAGGGCTGGGTATGGCCAATTCAATATCAATTAGCTTAGGGACATTTCAGTTACAGTACCAATTTAGCTTGGATATAAAAGCGATTCTCAGAGAACTTAGGCTGTAAGTTGTACAAGTAAAAAGCAACCCTCAAATACTTTTTATAATGCACCAGGTTAATGTTAACATTAAGGATTGACCGACAAAGATGGATTTTAATCGGAGAATCAATTACTTTAATCCAGCCCTACTAAACATAGTCAATGTAGTGCAATACTAATTCTTGAATTTCTTATGAGATGTTAGGAAGGATTACAGTTTTTCCTCAATCGCTTTGGCACATTTACTAAAACAAACTTTCAATTTTCAATCCTCACACCACATGGTACATTCAGCACATCACTCCTGTTTCCAACATCCAACTCCTGTTTCAAATGTAAATAAATCCATCAATGAATAAATCATTGCCATTAAAACAAAAGGTTCCTTTATCATTGCTTAGACCAGGGGTGTGCACATTTTTTTTTTAAAAGAGTGCCAGATTTGATAATGTGAAGATGCCCGGGGCCAATGGTCCCTTCTAACTTTATTTTTATTTTCTTTAACAAGAAAAATTACATACAAATGCACTGACCTTTTTCATTGTCACAATAATATATTTTTTTTAAACAGCAATGTAACCAAATCAACCCAGGCGTGAACAAATCAAAGCCTTATTTTACGTCTGTAAAGATTCTACAGATTCTTACAGATTCCTTATGGAATACCTTAAACTTGAAGTTGATAACTATCTTAACCTCATGTTCATTTTTTAAACATTTAAGCTTACAAAATATGACTCTTGCTCTAGTCTTTTACAAACCGAGGCTGTGGGCCGTATGAAATCTGGCCACGGGCAAGGATTGGCCCCGTCCGGGATTGGCAACCAGACTGGACTTTGGACATGCCTGGCTTAGACCTGGACAGTCAAAATGCATGCAAGACATCTTGTCAAATGACAAGATGTCAAGTGTATTCTATAATGGTGATAGTTGCCCACTCTGTCATATTGTCCAGTTGCTAACATTGTATAATTTGGCAACTGAATAGTATTGATGTCAGCCATGGCACACACTATACTTTCTCATTGTATTTACACACCAGCCAACCACGCATACACCAAGGAAGCTTGTACAGAGAAAAACATATACAACAGCAAAATGATCAGGAACTGTTGTACAAGATGTGCAAAAAAAGAGAAAATATTCTGCAAATATATCGACCTCGAGGGTCATCCAATCTGTCCTCTCTGTCTGGCCACAACATTTTCTCGATATCATACCTGATATCCTCCTTTGCAATGCAACAAGGGAAAAATCTTTTGGCATGACACAGCTACCCCCCCCCCCCCCCCCCAAAAAAAAAGAAGAAAATGCTGTGATATCCTCACCTGTCACCTGTTTGCATTTGGTTGCTTAAAATTGTGTGGAACTTTATTCATCTGAAAACTTTTGCAACAAAATCACATACCTATTATGTATCTAATATATATGTGACAGGTTATTGTGATTGTTGGTTGCTCTATTTTGCATGCAGGGATTTATACAATGAACAGGTGTATAATTGCATTTGAGAAAAATATGATTCAAAAGCTAATTAATGCAAACTGTTTTGATGTGTGAGGCTTTCTCAATGCTTTTTGTGCCAAAGCAATGACAAATAACTATAGCCATGTGAACAACTGACCTAATGTTCATATAAATAGTCATATAGTTTGACAAAGTTTAATATTCATTCGACGATTGTGCCAAAGCGATTGAGAAAAACTGTAAAATATGCATCTGATTGGTCTTAATTGTGACACAACTCAACAATGTGATAATGAAATTCAACACAAAGAGAATCAATGCTAATTGAGTGTGATTTCATGATTATCACACCTGTAGTTGCAATTTGTTACCATGATAATGGTTTGTTGTTGGAAGGGATTCCATTTGCAGCTGTAACACTGCTGCATATGTTCAGTTTGATTGTTAGCAACAATTTATAGCAGTAGCTGTTACGTAATACCACACTCCTCTTCCACTAAGTGCCAGATTTGGGACTTTACTCCCAGGTAAGATCTAAAGTTAGCACACAACACACAAACACTACAAAATGCCATCAGCCTCATGGACTCCAAACTGTGACACATTTCCATATCTGGTCTTAGCAGTTATGGTTGAAAAACTGTATAAATATATGTAATGTAATATGAGGAAGGATATTAACATTAATAAAACTGCAAACTTCCCAAAATAGGACACACACGGACACACACACACACACACACACACACACACACACACACACACACACACACACACACACACACACACACACACGATTGGGCTTGTTACCCATCGGTCCCACCCTGTTCTGCACATAAACTAATAGTGTCTGTTGACCAAACGCCGAGCAGTTTGTATTAGAGATGCTCTGATACCAGTTTTTTGCTTCCAGATACCGATTCCGATACCTGAACTTGCGTATCGGCCGATACCGAGTACCGATCCACTACCAGTGTGTCATATATACAGCTGTATACTACTCTCCCTGTATGGATGTGATATGATTCTATCTTTGTTATACAGCCTGGCTCAGGTTAAACTCTTTGTGAAACATGAACAAACACAAACAATTAACGCTGTAGAACTTTATTTTACGATCCAGTTTGCCAGTAAGTCATAACGGAAAAAGAACATAAACAAAGTACTTTAAAGTAATTTTTCTTAGGGGCTAAATAACGTGGTATCGGATCGGTGCATAAACTCCAGTACTTTCAGATACCGATACCAGGATTTTAGGCGTATCGGAGGCTTTTCAGATACCGGTATCGGTGTCATAACATCTCTAGTTTGAATCAGAAGCAGAGTTTGGCCTGAGTTAGAGTTTATAGCAAGGATTTTACTCTGTAAAATGTTTAAATACATATCATACTTTAATTGTTTAATTATATTAGTGTATTATGCTACATTTTATTGCCCTTCAATATGATCTAGATGTTGCTCAAAGCCTTCTCTACAGTGCCAGATATGTAATGCTGCTGTAGAAATCCTTTTTTTTTTATACCTAAAAACTATCACATTTTAAAACATTTAGTCCACAATAATATAATATCAGAAGAGCCTTAAATGTAATGGCTGTAATGTGTGTATTATGGTAATGTACATTTTCTTTCCATGCCATTAAAACTTAATTTGACACTCCACGTGAACAAGGTAGAGCTATTATAAATGAACTCTGTATCTTCGCTATGTTTGATCATCCTACGTTCCCAAGGACTTGGAGCTCAGTTTGAATCCATTTCAACATACTGCTCCTAGTGCTTCTCACACAATACATAATCCAGCATTTTCTTCTCACATGGCCAGACATTTTGACCAGATCAATGTGTCCATGGCAGACTGCTGACCTGCACTACCCTCGCACTGAGACGTGTGATGAATATTGATTGTACGCGTTTTAGTAACGAGTTGTACATGCAGAATAATTACACCATGCAGTTTAGATGCCAGACCATTAGATTAGAAGACATGCTCGCCTCTCCCAAATGTACTGGAAGGCTTTTCATGGATTTTGTATTGTGTAGTCGGGCTGATGATTGATTCAGGACAACTCCTCCTTGATGGGCCTCAACACTAGGATATATTTAGTCTAGGAGTTTGAACAGAGCCAATCAGTGTACTGTAGTATTTAAACTAGGCTGCTGTCACCATGCAGACTGTTTTCTTTCTCTTCAGGAGGGCTCCACAGAAAGCATATATGAACCACCCCATAGCCAAACACTCGTCCAGGACGTCCATCCCAAGTACCACAGCAGCCCTTCTCTCCACAGGTGTAAGACTGAATGGGGCGGCTCAGATTCATCCATCCATTCTGTAAGATTATTATGTTCATTTTAGTCTATATCCACGACGTTACACTTCCAGGATTGCTCTAGTTCTGCCGGAAATTCCTCCCGGATTTCACTCTTTTCATTTTGTTGGCGTTCTAACCTCCGGTGGATTTCTGAGGACTATGGTTAACTGCTCCTCAGATCTCTGCAGGGTAAATCCAGACAGCTAGCTAGAATATCTGTCCAATCTGAGTTTTCTGTTGCACGACTAAAACAACCTTTGAACGTACACATGTTCCACCAAAACAAGTTCTTTCCCGAGGCTATTTTGCAGAGGCACCGTGGCGCTGCTCAGCGCTTAGCGCCACCCAATGACGATTGTGATTGGTTTAAAGAAATGCCAATAAACCCGAGAATGATTTTCTCCCATCCCAGAATGCTGTGTGGACTAGCCAGACCCTCCTCCACAGCGCTGTGAAGGAAGGTCTGGCAAAGCGAGACTACGTTCATTCAGACCAAGACTTGATCAAACACTGATGAGTGTTTAGTGGACACTTTTTTTAAACATTCAACCAATCTGAAACCGCTGAGATTGGAGACTTGTGTGACAATCCTCAGATCACTAACTGGCTACACATAGAAAGTCTTTGTGATACAGAATGAAAGCCTGCTCTGCACAAAACCAAGGGTCAACCTCTGGAAACCAGACAGAGCTGTAACTGTGGTGATGATCTGGCATGCTCACAGTTATAGATCACCTCTCTTAAGCTGCCTACACATAAGTGATTTGCTCTCTGCGCACCGCTAGGTAGGGCACAGAGCTAAGCACAGAGAGCAAAGCGCAGCGCAAATAATCAATACCGAGGATGGCAAGGAAGCTATTTCCTGTTGCTAGGTAAGGACAGCTGTTATCTCATTAGTTGTGCTTTCGAAATGTCAGTGGCAACTAGGTCAAAATTTAAACAATTTTAACTTTGAGCGCAGCGCAAAGCGGCAAATCCGAGCGGTGCGCGACACCAGGGGTAGCACAGCGCCTAGTTTTGACCTGATGTCACTAGATGTGAAGTTCCAAAGATCCAACAATTGTTGAGATAATTCACTCAAAATCCTAAATCTGAACCTCCTGGTGGCGCTAGAGGAAAAGTCAGAGGATCACTAGATTCGATTCAACAGGACTCGTAAATGTCGACCACATTTTGTGACATTCTTATCTTATAGATGGTAATATTTCTCAGCATAAGAGAAATCTTTAAACTGCTGGAGGCACTAGACGAAAAGTCAGGGGATCACCAATGTCTTAAGGATGAATCTTCTCAGCTTCCTGGATATCTGCGCCAAATTTGATGCCAATCCATCCAATGGTTGCTGAGATATTTGTGTTGAACTGACCGACAGACAATTCATTGAGCTAGCATGGCTAAAAACGGCACAGCTAGTGCGAAGCCCAGATCAGATGGCTAAATGTTAATGCATCCTATTTTTTTTATTTTTTTTATTCTTTCCTTTCTGATTTTGTGTTGTGTATGTCTTTGTTCCCCCAAGGACCGACCACAGAGTGCAGCAAAAGTAAAGAAGAATAACAGAAGGTATGCGAATTGTGTTCATTTTGTACGGTAATATTTGTACAGTCATTTTTAAGAGGGCACATTTCTTAAAAAATGTTACTTTCTTTAGCCTTGTATTTCACTTATCAGAATCAACTTATTTCCCATATGGAAATTAAAATATTTGTCATTTTAGGTCATGTGTGCCAACATCACCCTTGGACAATGAAACATTAGGTTGGTACAAAATGAAACAGTCACTGATGTTCATATTTCGAATCATTCTTTGTTTCTTTTTCTTCAGACTTCATGCAAAGTAACTTCAGGCTCGTGTTACTCATCTTGATCTTACATTCCATGTTGAACCTCTCTGTGTACAGTCACACCTGCTTCTCCTTCCCCTCCACCTTGTCTGTTGCAGACATTCATTATACCTGCTGTATGTCATCAAGAGACAAGAAGGAATTATCTCAACAAATGAAAGGTAAAGAAATGTGTCTACCTGAGCAAAACCAAGGTGCTAGGAAACCACGGTGCACTGAAGTTGGAAATTATATATCAGATCAGATGTCAGAACTTAATCAATGTGTATGACAGCTGAAGGAAGCCAGATTAAAAAAAAGAAGAAAAAAAAAGAAAACGGTCAGACTAGCATGGCTTCATTTACCTCATATCTAGGATCAGTGCTAATGCCATTTGTATGTTTGACAATTTATTAAAGTTTATTTAGATAGGGCCTGATACAAAAAAATATAGATAAGCTTAAACAGTCATCTGATGTATGTATCATAGTGTTATTAAAAATAAGATAGAGATGAAATAAAATGGAATGAAATGAAAAAGGAAAGAAAGTATACAGAGAGAGCACAGTGTAAAAACTAAATATGAGAGCAATATTGTTCCTGAATTCGCCACAATGTGGTTGTTTTTTTTTGAAGGTGGCTAATGTTGGGATACATTTCAAGTGCTCTGGCAGAGAGATCCATAATTTTGCCCCTTTTACTGAAAAGGCAGTTTGGGCAAATTATGTTCTACGGAAAGGGATACTACAATTGCCTTTTAACGATGCTCGGGGGGTGGATCTGGTACCACTTTGCTGTCTTGTTATTATTTTGCAATATGTGAATGAGGAGGAAATAAAGCATTGACTGACCCGTGTGGACTGATCATCCTACAGAGATGTGTAAAGCCCCGTGTCAGAGCAGCATGGGGACAAGAGATGACAGAGTGAAGGAGACACAGACCCATCTACCAGCTCAGGTAAGACCACACTACTGTCACCCTCACAGCAGGTGGAACTCTCCAGGAGAGCCACATTATGATGAATATAGTACAGTATCCATGTTTGAAGTAGCCCTAACTATATATTCTCGAAATAAATAAAACAAATCACATTTTGGATTGGAGCCAGTGCATACAGAGCAATACGGTAGCTACAATCAACATTTTTCACACTTGAAACAAATGACAAGATCTCGTCGTTCACACTTTAGCGCCACAAATGATTGATTAATATGACTGATATTTTTATATACGTGTCATGCCACTAAGTGGCCCATCCCACAAGGAATTACATGACACCACTACAACAGTAATTAATTCAACAGCTTCCAGTCTAATGTTCACACGCACAACATACTCCACTTTGCAGAAAACAAAGAACAAATAAAAACATACCACAGCAGCCACAATACAACAGAGCAACCCATAAATTGTCCTACTCGAGGCAAACACCTCATACACAAAACAAAACTACAGACACAAAAAATAAAAGCAGTCTTCCTTTTAGCCCATGCTTGATCTAAAAAGTCTGAAAATAAAAACGTTCTATGTTCAAACAACCAAACTAACAGATCTATATCCTGCCTCATCTCTTTCACTTCAACTTTATTAAATAATTACAATCTTAAATCATGATAATATGGACAATACAAAGCAATATGAACTTCCATTTTCAATTTCATTGAGATCACATGAATAACACAGTCCGTCTTCCTCACTGGTGCCCGACCAACCTCCTGTTTCAATAGGTGTTTGGTGTTTTAAGCCCCCAACGTCGTCTTCCAGGCAGCGCTGCATGAAAGGCATTAGGATCAGACATTAGGTGCCTTGAAGTCGACATTGGGGGCTTAAAACACCATTGAGCGTTTCAATATGGAGAGGGAGTATACCACACTTGAACTGAGCACACACAGATCTTTTCACCTTGGACAGATTATATTTTACACATTTCTCAATACGTAAAGTAATGATACTTATTTACAAAGCTGTTCAGTCTTTTGTAATCCGTACCTACATGTCCGTGTGTGCCAGATAGACACGTTTATCTGTGCTCATCTTCCACGCTCTGCTTACGTAGGCTAACTGAGAAAAACACGGAATAGATTATATTACAGTACAGTATCTGTACAATGACAAAAAAAGAATGTCTTAGGCCCTTTGGCAGTGTATACAAGTACATTTCATATGTTGGTTTATATGTGTGGAAGCATAAATCTGGCTAATGTTTCAAAGTTAACTCACTTCCTATGTTTATGTGACATGGACGGAGGTTACAGAGGGTAAAAAGAAAATGGGAAGTAAACCTGAGGGAGGACATTTGTATGTCAGCCAGATCAGATCCACGGTGGTACACTTTAATCTGCTTTATAATCTTTTATCTGCTTTATAAGGCCCCTTTTATATCTATAGGTCTGTGTTCTTTTGAACACTTTGATTTTGTATGGTTTGGTGCTTTTCATGCCAACAGCTGATAGTTGAGATAGGGACAGGACAGCAATCTCATCCACACAGCAGGGAACAAATGCTGAGGCAGTACCAGCATCAAGAGGTGACTTTTTGTTTGAGCATTATATTTTGATGGGAATACAGCATGTTTTGGAAGGTTTAACTTAACATTTAAGTGGTTAAGTGGTAGAAGTTTAGATCCTTAACTTTACACAGTGATTAAATACTCCATTACAAGTATTGCACTCAAAATCTTACTGAGGTAAAAGAACAGACGTACGATCAGCCAAACAAACTTAGTATGATCAATCAAAAGTGAAAGTAGTCAATCTGCACTAAAATGTCCCCTGCGACTGATATATTTTAATATATGATATTATTAGATTGTTAATACTGATGCTCACTCCTGTCAATGCACTGGGGTCGTCCAATCAAATGTTCCTCGATGATCCCAGTTCCAGGTTAAGAAATAAGGTGATCGAGCCGTTTCAGTGGCTGCTCCAAATCTTTGTAATAATTTACCTATTAAAAGCTATAGTGCGTAGTTTCTGTCACCCCCGAGAGGAATTCTAAGTAATGACAACAACACTGTCAGTGCATCTACATGATACAAGCCTTCCGTGATTGCGCACAGCCTCCACCCCCCTCCTCTAATTCCCTGGTTTCAAAGCGTGAAAGTTGCTGGACGCCACAATCATCTGAACATGGCAATACTGAGAAATACAGAGAGATTTGGGTGGAGCTGATAGTCTTAATTAGCTTTGTGTCAACTCATTTGGCAATGGCTTGAATGTAACAGACGTTCATTAATATCAAAAAGTTACGCACTAAAGCTTTAAAATAATAACTGCTCGGACCACTGAAACTTGCTTAAGACCCACTGCTATTTGTTGGCTTTCAATTTAAGTATTCGAGAATTGGTCAACAATGTTTAAATGTATTATATAAGTAAGCAGCATTTTACTGTTGTAACTGCTTGAGGTGGAGTTAGTTTGAACTGTTTAATATACGTAATCTGTATAACATTCCTCTAATATATTCCTCTGTTTTGTAATGCAGAAGCATTTCAGTGTGTGCAGTACACTGCATAGAATGCTCATCTTGTTTCTTTATCACAGGGCGGTGAATCTGCAGCTGACACAGCAGAATCCATACACACCACGGGAAGACTGAAGAAGTTACAGAACCTGGTGCAAACAAAGACGGGGCATCAGAGTGGTGCTGGAGGAGGGAAGAGGACCTCTGAGAATAACGGTGAGGGCCATGTTCTTCAACCTGTTCAGGAAGCTGCAATCAGATCGGTCATCATTAACAGTCCTTTCTGCTCATCTTCAGAACATATGTCGGATGTGTTGAGTAACAACAATCCAGTGCTAACGTGCATCGGCCTGGGGAGCAGAACGGAGAAGAAGCCCTCTGAAACTGCCCCATCACCACCACAGCAGCAACAACAGGCCAAAGGTGTCCGTAAAGATTCAGAAGAGGAAGAAGTTTGGGGTCCATGGCTTGGAAATTATCGGTGGAACCCATTCGAGTGTCCGCAGCCCTGGACTCCCTTCTACCACACATGTCACCAACCTGGACATGAACTGACAGTGTGTGGCGGCACCTGGTCGCTGCCCCAGACCACAGAATGGGATCGCTTTGAGAGTTTGATACAGGAGCTGGACAGCAAACAGTCTGATCTGTCTCCTAAACAAATGATGCGCTCCAACACGGATCTGCAGATCTCACGGAACACAGTAAGACACACAGTACCTTGGTGTCATTACCTTCCATCTGGTCTATATCCACGATGTTCCAGTTCCGGTATTGTTCAGGTGCCGCCGGAAATTCCGCCGGCTGTCACTCTTTTCAGTTGGATGTCCGTTACCTTCCGCTTTCTTTGTGTTGTAATTCTAAACTCCGGTGGATTTCTGAGGACTATGGTTAACTGCTCCTCAGATCTCTGCAGGGTAAATCCAGACAGCTAGCTAGACTATCTGTCCAATCTGAGTTTTCTGTTGCACGACTAAAACAACTTTTGAACGTACACATGTTCCACCAAAACAAGTTCCTTCCTATGGCTATTTTACAGTGGCACCGTGGCTCCGTCCGGCGCTTAGCACCGCCCAAGACGATTGTGATTGGTTTAACCCTTGTGTTGTCTTCCCGTCAACAGCGGGGGAAAAAAACACACTTTTGTTGTCGCTTCTCAGCGTTTGGTTCTCAATATTCTATTGTAGCGTTCCCAGTTGTGAAACAGAAACATTTACCTATATAGCATACTCAGATAACGCATTCTCATGAACGGGTCCGTATGATATCGTACGAAAATGTATGCACACCAAAACATGAAATGGAATGGAAATTAGGAGACGGCCGGCTGATCAAGCGATACCGGCTGGTCATGTTACGGCGGCTGGCTACAAGCTCCATGAGTGGCAGTTGCTAGTTTTGGGCGGCTGTGGCTCAGGTGGTAGAGCGGTCGCTGTGCCCTATGAGCATTCTTGAAGTTTTGTGGGAAGCAATGCATTCCCTGTGAAGAGGGACCTGGGTGGTAAAAGAGGCAGAGCACAGACTACTGGAGGCTGATGACCTTGTTTGTTTACAGTAATTATTCTTATGATGTTCATATAGATTTTACACTTTACAGCGGTGGAATGTAACTAAGTACATTTACTCAAGTACTGTACTTAAGCTGGATTTGAGGTACTTGTGTACTTTGCTTGAGTCTTTTCATGCCCCTTTCTACTTCTACTCCACTACAATTCAGAGAGAAATATTGTACTTTTTAATCCCCTACAATTATCAGACAGCTTTAGTTACTTTACAAATTAAGTTTTGCTTACAAAACACATAATACTATCTTTTATTATAAAATAAACTACCCAACAATGTAACAACCTACAAGTCCAGCTGAAATGATTAGCAGATTAATCACTTAGTTGATTTGACAGAACGGTTTCGTTTCCAGTTTCTAAAATGTGAGGATTTTTCCTTTCTCCGAGTACTTTTACTTTTAATACTTTAAGTACATTTTCGTGATAATAGATATATACACTTTCACTTAAGTAAAAGTACCAATACCACACTGTAAAAAAAAAAAAAACATTGAAAGTGTTACTTAAGCAAAGGCTCTAAATACTTCCACCACTGACACTTTAAGTGCGTTTTGTGCCAAAGTACAGTAGAAACCTAGCCTGGTCCTACCAGACTCTGGTACATTTCATCTGTCCAGAGAGTCTGGCCTCTCTCCATTGACAAGTGTTAACTTCCTTGAAGGCGGGTACTCTGTTGAAGTTTAAAACTATTGGATATGCCCAGAGCCACTCTGGATCTGCCATAACCAATCGCTAACGTTTGGTCGTGACGTATGTCATGCGCATGTGCAACAAGAGGGGAGACCAACAACAACTATCGGCTTATATTTAGCATTAGCATCGCTAGCGTTAGCCTTAGCCAACTCCTTCACCACTAACGGAGCGAGCTGGAAAATCAAACTTTTCCCGAACCCCGTGGGGAGGAGGGCCACAACATCATGGCCACCAACACAACTCAGCAAAGATTGTTCTTGCTCGGGCTTTAACTTCTGGATATTCTGCAGCGTTGCCACAACGGACCGAATGGCTTCGCTCGCATCTTTCTAGCGCACGTCCTCAACGTCATCGTTCTCAGCCACACCCTCTGTTCGCTGATTGGACCACCAAATATTTGACCGGAGAAAACCCAAGGAATATACCGCAAACCCAGACAGAGTAGTGAAGGAAAATGAAAATTGAGGGGAAGTACATAGGAGGGCGGAGCCAGGCTAGTAGAAACCAGCATTTAGCTGTGGTCTGTCTGTAGCCTGCTCCCAGTTCTCCAAAGTACCGTTAAAATGGGCTTCACAGGGCCTTACTTTCTTATTGCACCTCAGAGCTCTTCAGAGAACATTTAAACTAACTGAACTCTTAATTGAAATTTCCAGCTAATACTTGTTTTTTCATTGCGTTTAGGGTACTGAAGCAAACATTTCACAGATTAGTTTCATTTTCAGCCTCAGTTAGCACCGCTAATGCGTCCTAAACTGCTATTTAATAATATCATAATCATATGAAAACAAAACAGTTACACAAGGCCGTATTGGAAGTGTGTTGACCATCCTGCTGAAACTGGAAAATGAAGAGGATTTCTCTAAATTAAACATGAAACAATTGATATCCCTAAGAGATGGAGTTTGGTAAGCAGGAAGTGAGCAGCAGCTTCAGAGTTGAACATCAGGGATATGTAGGACAGATACATGAGAGGCTCATGCATGGAGGAGTGCTGCAGGGCCAGTCCACTTTGTCGTGCTTTGTCAAGCCTGAGAATATGACTCAAGTGACATCACTTAAGTCAGGCTCTTCTCATGAACCGTTTGCACATATAGCTACGAAAAGTAATGGCACTGTAATTTGCATGTATTTCATATATTTGAACATGTGTACGTTCAAAAGTCGTCCAACAGAAAAATCTGATTGGACAGATAGTCTAGCTAGCTGTCTGGATTTACCCTGCAGAGATCTGAGGAGCAGTTAACCATAGTCCTCAGAAATCCACCAGAGTTTAGAACGCCAACACAAAGAAAGAGGAAGGTGACGGACATCCGGCCGAAATGAGGGACATCCAGAGGAATTTCCGACGGCAACGGAGCAATCCCTGGAAATGAATGTGTCGATATAGAACAGAGTGAATGTGACCAACTGTCTCAAGAGTGACAGCTCGACTTCATCAAGGCGGCAGTGCAAAGCAGCTTCTTTATTGTATTACAAATCCCTGAGGACTAGAACAGCATCCACTAACTCAGTCTCCTATTCAGTGCCTTCCTCATTATCACAAATCTCAACCAGTCATCCTTCAGCTCAGCATCCAGTTACGGAGATTCCTCTCTCTCCCCTTCGCTTGGGTTGGAATTAAGAATAAGATCAATCAGACTCCACACTACGTATCAGAGCACATGATCGCATGTGTCACAGAGAAACCCCAAACCTCTGAATTTGTATTAATATGGCTGTTTTGTATAATTGCAAAACAATGCACTACAAATAATTGTGTAAATCGAGGACAATGGTAGTTAGAGTTGCTCTTATCCAACCACTCAGTGCATGACAGTGAGGCCTCAGTGAGGCCTCAGTTCACTAACGGCCAATGTTGGGAATGAGCCAAGAGTCAGTGTAACAGATGTTCTGAGGGCAGCGCTGAATGACCGCTAACGGAAGCTAATGGCAAACAAGTAAGAAAATGACTCATTGCGCCCATACGGTCTCCACTTGAAGAAGAATATAGATCAGCAGATTATACAAATTAAGCAGGATGGAATACTTTATACGTATTGACAAAAAGAACACGGTAGGTAGGCATCCTCCCCCAACGTGATACTGAAATCATATTTTTCTTAACATAACGCAGTCAATAGTACAATGTCAGCGCAACATGATTATTCAAATACAAGCCACACTATTTTGACTCGGGATATGAAAAAAATACATCATATTTAAGAACTGTATGGCTGCCAGGGTTTAACCTAATTCAGACACACATCATAAACAGGGAATAAACACATACTGTTTATGTTGTGGGCTCACAGGGAGAACGCACACATACACGTTGATAATGTGCCCATCTGTCACCACAATAACACATTTTAATCTCTTTTTTTACCCAAACAGTTTGGGAGATTTGAAGCCTGCAGACAGCCCTCGCCTTTGATGAAACCACGGGATAATGGAAGCGCTCTGGTAAGAGAACCAAGCTCCATCTGCCAGTTGGTCCATCGAGGAATTTTACTTGGACACCACTGCACCACACCAAATCTAATTTTTAGACAGAAAATGTACAGCATGTTTAGTTGGCAGTTGTGGGCAAACCCTTTTGTTAAGTAAGCTGACTTTCGCAGGCTTAACTTGACGTGAAAGTATAAGCGGAGAGTTTGTTCCATATAGTTATTTATTTTTCCATACATGTGCACGGCTCTATTCATCCGTCCTCAGCATTGTATACAAGTGAACTCAACTACATACACGCAGGTATGTGAGAGAACGTAATACCTTACGTAATCGTAAAACCGTAATGCCTCAAATATAGCAACCAACACTATTACCGTAATGTACTGATAAGAGCGTTATACAAAAATGATATTTAACACCTTTAGTTACAGTCTGGGGCGGGGCAAGAAGGGGGGGGCGTATTTTTTAAAAAGTGGCAGACTAATGCTGCGTTCCAGACAACCCCTAACTCGTGTTTTCACAACCTTCTACCCGTGAAAGTGCCCTGTAACTTACTAGCTACTCGTGAACTCGTACCAGATCGTTGTACTCCCAGTTACAGTTTTGATGTCACACACACACATAAAAAACAATGTCAACCCCTTTTGATGCTGTACAGACGCCGGTGATTAACGGTGAGAATTATAAATAAATAAATAAATAAATAAATAGGCAACGTAAAGTAATTCCGAATATTGTATTCAAAACAATACACATACGATTGTGTACTACTACAGGTTATGTTTATTAAATGAAGCCCAAAATATGTCGCAGACTAGAAATCGCTAGTATCAGCTAGCGTTAGCTAACGTCAACGTTAGGTAGCCGCTAGCTAACGCTAACGCTAGCTAGAAGGGTTTGTCGTTTGCCTGGAACGCTACCAAGTCGTTAGTCATGACTTGAAGTCCTAACTTACGGGCTAAAAATTGTGTCTGGAACGCAGCATGAGCCTATAGAAAATGTGTACTGTATTTGTATTTACAATTTCTTAATATAAAACACAAGTGAAATTAATAATGAATGTGATATTGTATGTGATTTGATATTATATGTGATGTTTAATTTAGCAGAATTACTTTGTGTTATATCCTTTGCAATATTTCCTGTATTTCTAAACATATTTTCTATGCCGTATTCTGACAGATTATTGGTCCCCCCCTGTGCCAGCCCACTTAAAAAATCCTGAATTCGTCCCCGTTGCTTGTTTTTAAAGCAGGAGCAGAGTTGCGATCCAACCAAATTGAGGCTGCAGAGGAGGGAGACCTCATCACATGGTAACAGGAAGCACGTCAAGGCCCCGCCTGAGAAAACGTTGACAGCCATCAATGTATGTCATGCACTCTACAAAGCTTATACAATCAGTTTTAAGTTTGTTGCACCCTGCATTTGCTGTGCTTCACACCTAACAAAATAACATCTGTTACCAAGCAGACACAGCTGTCAGGTCCACACCTGCTCCGCCAGACTGCAAACTATCAATCAGACTATCATTTGCCATTTTACAGACAGGGCTTTACACCAAAGACAGTTAAAACTGGCACTAAACTGACGGATCCAAGATGCATGTGGATGTTCTGCCACCTTATGGTTTAAAATGACTATAGCTGCAAAGATGCGTCAACACAACTATATGAATATGAGGCATGAGTCACAGCTGGTGTGTAACCCAAGACCCAAATGCAGACAGGGACAGTTCAGTAATTTATTCACAAATAAAAACTATACAAAAGCTAATGGGGATAGATAGCAAGTCCATTACATTACACTTAGCTGGTGCTTTTATCCATTGTGCATTCAACCATGAAGATACAAACTCAGAACAGCAAGAATCACAGAAGTGCATTAGCTTCAAATAAGCTACATCTAAGTGCCACATGTAAGTGATTTTTTTTTGTAGCCATCATCTACTTACCTAAGGTGCAGTCAGAAAAGATGTGTTTTTAGCCTGCGGTGGAAGATGTGCAGACTTTCTGCTGTCCTGATGTCAATGGAGAGCTTATTTCACCATTTAGGAGCCAGGACAGCAAACAGTTCAAACTGAAGTTGAAGCCACAGGATGGGGGGGGAAACTACAGGCAGGCAGGTGCAGGTGCAGGTGCAGGTGCAGGTACAGGTACAGGATCTAAGTGAGGTTCTGGTTCTGGTGGCTTGAAAACAAAGGCATCAGGCACACGGCAACTTTGATGGTCTTGCAGTGTAAGGAATGGAACTGGGCCGGTACATGTAGTGTAGTGAGAAGCTGATGAGGGAAGGCCAGGCAACTGCAGAGCAGATGAGGGAAGCGGGAACAGGTGTGTAGGGCAGTCAGGTGATAGGGAAAGGAAGTGAAGTCAGAGGGCATCTGGTAAATGGATGACAAATGGCAGTGAAGGAGCCCTGGCGTGGATCAGTGTCAGTAAATGAGCTGTCATACTACGATGCACGTGTAATGATGATTTATGTTGCTCACCACTAAGAAATGATCAAGCCACTTCGAGGTTATGTAATTAGTTAACACTTAATGGATCATAATTAATGGATATTAACTCAGTTACTTTATATACTTATGTATTTACATGCCAGAAAATCAGCTGGAATCCAGTCACAGAGGAGACAGGGATGCATGTGATCAGCAGTAGCTATACTCACAGAAGCATGAAGCTGTTTTTTATCAAACTTGTCAGATGCAAACATCTACATGTTGCTGCATGACCCAAAGGTCTTTGTTTGTCATATTTGTAAGAGAGAGTGTGGCTAAATGATGATCATATTGTATCCATGCTAGCTGTGTGGCTGTAGGGATGGCGGTCAGTCGGCCCAGCATGTTGCACACTGTCTATGTTTGCATCTGACTACCAGTGTGTTAATTGTGTTACGAATTTTGATGATCTATTATGTGTTTACTAATCACATAAACTCATAGTGACCTGATCATTGCTTACTGTAATGGACTACATTAATGTATGATACATCTGCATTAACTTATTGTGACTGATGCAGTTGTTCCTGTGTGCATTTGTTAAGCTTATAATGTTTTGTACCATTATTGTGACCAAATTGTGAGTACTCAAAATGTAATTTAAGATTTCCTAAACTCAGGCTTTGACTAGTCAAAACATTATTATAAATATCATAAATAAACGAGAGATCATGAATGATATCTTTAATGTGATTCTCATCAAGCTATTAGATGATAAAACTGCCATACTACGGTATGAGAGCTCACTGGCACTGGTTCACTGTGTTACGTTTCTGAATATAATGTGTGCATGTGGTCGGTTAAATTGTCCTCTTGTCTCAAGCGAAAAATATCAGGTGATACAGATGCTGTTTATTCAAACAAATTATTCCCAGGCACCCCCTCGCTATAGAAGAGTCTGCCTCACAATTTCAAAACCCAATTAAATCAGAACATATATTTTATAAGCTGCACAGCTGTGAAGTTTAAGTGCAGTCTATCCACAACTATGCACTTCACAAACTGCACAGGCATGATGCAAATATGGTCCATGGTGTGATAGTCCCTGTACAGGAAGAGGAAGTTACAAGCTGAGCACAGGTAGCTGGGGATTATGCTTGCCACACACCTCCTAGTTCTCAGCTATAAAAAGCAAGGCGACTCTTGCAGGATTAAGTATTTTGCTTACCAGAGGAGCTGCATGTTCCAGCATAAACTGGGATATTGCGCTGTTCACATGAGGAATCAAACACGGCAGCTTACTGAAGGCGCCCTGACTCAGCTTTCTGGTTGGTTAACCATCTTTTTTGTTCCCCTGCAGTGGAAGATAACGAATGACAGGGAGGGAACCAAAAGCATATGCGGCAGAATGCAAATGTCACCTGGTGTTTTTACTGTGCAGACTGGAAACACGCAGAAAGATGAAGCAGAGAAGAGGGAAGTTGGTGGAGGGCGACCCTTTAGTAAAGGACACAGGCGGTCCAGTAACTCTCTGGAAAGCCTCTACAGCCTCCACAGTGGACAAAGCTCCTCAAGTAAGCACCTTCAGGCACAGAGCCAAGTGTACTCTTCACACCACAGGCTGATGAATTATGCAACCCATCCTTGTACACTCCTGTATCCTGTTACTTCCCGTTAGATGCACTAATTTGTAGAGCTGCACTAACCTCCGACAAATCAAAAACTAAACCCTCGACTCAGACTTGGGCGGTCTTATTATTGACATGTGGATGACTCGATTAGAATTGAACGCAGTAATTAGCTTGCCCTTTATTGAACCCTCTTGTTTGTCTGCTGATCCCCAGGTGGAGTCACCAGTGGGTCGGGCTGCTCCAGTAACAGAGACAGTCTCAGGTTGGAGGACGATCTATTGTCAAGAAGACAGTTCTGTGGCAGAGCTAAAGTCCATACAGACTTTGTGCCAAGTCCATATGACACAGAATCCCTCAAACTCAAGGTACATAAACAAGTCTTGAAAGCAAATGGAAATGAAGTAAACTAAATGTAGGACTGCATTACTATAACTGTATTATACTGAGGCCATAGTCGCTGCATGGCTCTATGAATGGCTTTTAGTTGGTCTGATTGGCCAACCACTTTGGTCCAGATTTTCATGTATTTCAACAACCATTTCATAGATTGCAATGAAACTGTGTACATACATTAATGGTCCCAAGATGTTGTATCCTACTCACTTTAGCGATGTCCTAGATTTTTCCTGATTTTGTCTTAGTGGCTGCTAACAGAAATATGAAAGCTATAAAGCATTAGGTTTTTACTATATTTTGAACTTGTATGTGTGTTCATTGTATTAGTAGTAATAGTGTGTGTCTACTGCCCAGGCAGAGTACAGATGGAAAGAAGTTCAATGTGGTATATCTCTGTCTATGATATTGATGTATTTTGTACATGCTCCCAGTCAAATAAATGTAATAGAACTAAACTAAACTTTCCTTCAGGTGGGAGATGTGATTGACATAATCGCCAAGCCCCCCATGGGAATATGGACAGGCATGCTTAACGGCAGAATGGGAAATTTCAAGTTCATTTATGTGGATGTGCTAACAGAGAAGAGTCCTGACACACCCAAGGAGACACAAAACCACAGAGTGAGACACAAATCAACTGTCCAGGAAGTTTTAAAGCGCCTCAGTTTGGAGGTATTTTGTCTTTTGGAGTTTCACGTAGCGACAATTATCTTCCATACAAGAGGGTGTTCCTGAATGTTTCTTTTTTCCACTTGCTTCCCCAGGAGCATTTCTCGTCCTTGCAGCTGAACGGCTATCAAACAGTAGATGACTTGATGAGGCTGAGGGAGCACCACCTGACGGAGCTGAATGTGACTGATCCAGAGCACAGGCATCGTCTGCTCGACGCTGTCGACTCCCTGCAGCAAATGCGCTGTGAGTAGTGGGAAGCAGAGAAAAAGCTCATCCAAGGATAGGGTCATCACGCACATTTTGTGACATGATAAAACTGCAAAATACACGCTGAGATGTTAAGATTCAGAAATAAAAAGAGGGACATGTAGAGCTGGGCGATATGGAGAAAATCAAATATCATGCTAATTTCTTTAGCAAAAACATCGATGTCGATATACTGTAGGGTTGACTTTTGGTGCTTTCACAAAATATTAACACAATCGGAGTTTTGATAAATAATCACCAATAATAGGGATACAATGACTAAGTGGGTAAAGGCAAATAACAGAACAGCTAGAACAGTCTGGTTAGTTTAGAAAATCACATCACTGTAATGCAGCCTGTAAAACCAGGAAAAGACAACATTTGTGTAATATCAAGATATAACGATATCCAAAATTTAAGGCGATATCTACTCTCATATATCGATATATTGCCCAGCCCTAGGGACAAGTGACGTTGCACCTCAAGTAGATATGCCTGGGAGAGGGTATGCGGGCCACAGCTAAAGAGGTTAAGGATAACAGGATAACCCCAAAGAGTGTTACTGAGAATAGAGCAGAACACACAGGGATAGTAGCTGCAGACACAGGCCGTTGAGCCTTACTGCACAGGAATACTAGCTGTAAAGGATTACTTACTGCTCATCCATGCAACTCTGGGACAGTACATCCAACCAACCCGTCTGCTCTGCTTCACAGCTGATCGTCAGTTGGAGAATGAGACCAATCAGGAGGCCGAGACCCCCAGTGAGAACACAAAGGCAGATATGAACAACTGCCCGAGAGACTCCGGCTGCCACATGCCATCTGACAGCCCCGACAACGGCGCAGAGGACACAGACCTTCACTTTCTCTCTGAATACCCTCTACCGGCCCAGACGACAGCTTCATGAGAATGTCTTTATAATCTGTATTCTTTATGCTGCTGTTGAGATGACTTGTGAATAAAAATTTTTTTTTCTTGCAACAGCGTCATTTCTTATTATGTACAATGAGCCTTTACCACTGCTTATCCTCAACTCTTAGTAATACAACTGTATGTGTCTATATGTTGAAGGATGCTCATTTGTTACCTGAAATAAAACAATCAATTTTTATTTGTCACTTGAAATTGTACGAGGTACAATTCCAGTGAAATGTATTCCCATCAACTCCTTCAACGTGTGCAGTCTAAGGCAGTGTCCTCAATTAGGATCCCAGAGGGTAGAAGCTCCTCCTGAGCCTCTCGGTGCTGGCCTGGTGTATCTCTGCAGGGCTTTGCAGTCCTGTTCAGTGCTGTTTCTGTCCCAGGCAGTGATGTTCCCTGTCAGGATGCTCTCAATATTGCAGGGGTAGAAATTGCTCAGTATTTGAGAGGGAACCTGAAATGTCCTCAGACATCTGAGGTCAAACAATCTCTGCCTGGCCTTTCTCACCGCTGAGTCAGTATACAGCGCCCAGGTCAGACCCTCAGTGATGTGGACACCAAGGTACTTGAAGCTGTCCACCCTTTCCATGAGGACCCGTTGATAATAACGGGAGCGTAGTTCCTTCCCTACTCTTCCCAAAGTCCACTATCATCTCTTTAGTCTTGCTGACATTCATTTGCAGGTTGTTGTCCTGACACCAGCGGGTCCGGTCCTCTACTTCTTTCAGGTAGCCTAGGCCTTTTCATAGTTGTCTGTGGTAAGGCCCACCGTAGCTGTGTCATCAGCAAACTTGATGACTGTGTTAAAGATTCGAAAGTGGCTTCACAGCCATGTGGAACACAGCCCTGGGGTGCTCCATTGTTGATGGATTGGATAAGGGTGGAAGAGGTGTGTCTGCCCGCCCTCGCACATGAGGTCTGCCTGTCAGGAAGTCAAGGATCCACATGCACAGTGAGGTGTTCAATTATGACCAGCCTGGAGGAAACTATGCTGTAAAACCCTGAACCATAGTCAATGAACAGCAATGTCACATAGCCTCCTTCTTTTCCATGTGAGATATAGTCTTGCATTGCCAGACCTATCTCCACAGCACTGCGAAGGAGGGTCTGGCTAGTCCACACAGCATTCCAGGATGGGAGAAAAACGTGTTCTGATATATTGGCATGTCTTTAAACCAATCACAGTCGTCTTGGGTGGTGCCAAGCACCAGACAGACCCACGGTGCCTCTGCAAAATAGCCTCGGGAAGGAACTTGTTTTGGTGGAACGTGTGTACGTTCAAAAGTTGTTTTAGTTGGGCACCAGGATAGCTCAGTTGGTAGAGCGGGTGACCATATATAGAAGTTTACTCCTCGATGCAGGAGACATCTTGAGACAGAGAAAATTTGGAGCCGTTCACCAAACGACCGACCAATGAGCGTTGGTTTTGAGGCAGGTTTAGGTGTGACGCAACAAGAAGCGACTGTTCAGTCTAAACAACATTGCGGCTTCCACGGATGAGATGAGCGTAGCTATCACGCAAGTTTTATCCAAATTAGAAAGTATTCCTTCATTGAAAGAAGAGCAAAAAACGGCACTGGAGGCTTTTCTCGGAGGAAAAGATGTTTTTGCTCTTCTCCCGACTGGTTTCGGCAAGAGTTTGATATATTGTTGATCTGATTGGTTGATTTGGCCCATCTATCACCAACATAGGTGGTGATAGACAGATGGTTTATCCAATCAGCTAACCAGTATTTTCGCCCTTTCCCAAAAGTTCTCCAACGGAAAGTTCCCAGATGGATATGCCGAGCAAATGCGGAGTCAGGTTATTGCTACATGCATGGCCGTAAATCTGATCTAACGGTAGGGGGGGGGGGGGGGGGGGGGACAATAAACATAAAATTTCTGAAGAGCAACTTTTGAAGGGGACACAAATAATACAGCCACAATTATACTCGTAGAGGACATGTGTACACAAGCCACAAAAATACTTGCGTCCTCCGCATAAATATTAGGTTTGGTCTGGGACAGAGGATATATATTTAACTGCAGCAAACCCACTGATCAGCCACTTCAAACACAACTGTATACTGTAACTACATTCCTGTCACTACCGATGTGACTGAGTCGAGTGCAGATCCTAACGTACAGCAGGCAGTGGACCAAACCACTGTGAGGCAAGGGAGGGACTCAAAATATTTTTAAACTTAAAAAGCTTTTTTTGGGGTTTGTATTGTTTTACTACTTACACAGATATTTTATGTATACATCATGTTATTTACAATACACAGCATTGTTTTAATGGTATTTCTAGGGGGGGACAACCCTGAGAAGGGGGGAGTCCTGACCCTCCCGACCCCCCTGGGATTTACGCCCTTGGCTACATGTCATTCCCCCCCTCTCTCCCCTTACATTTTTTCAGCTTACCTATCAATAAAGGCCTAAAATGCCCAAAAGATAATCTTAAAAAAATGTTTTAGTCGTGCAAGAGAATCTCAGGAAATCGAAAGGTAAAGGAAATGCTAAAAAAAGGAAGATGGGTGTGCGAGGTGCACCCACCCATCCATTAACCTCTCAGCTGTTTTTGCTTGTTGGCTGCTGATGGCCGCAAAGCGAGCATAAAATGTGTTTATTTCACTTGCTATAGATGCATCAGCACTTGACGAATAGTAGAGGTGGGCTTGTAATCAAGTCAGTTCTCAGACCTTGCCACATGCATCTGGGGTGGTCCTCCAGCAATTGCAGTTACACTTTCTTCTTCCCGTAGTACCTTTTTGCCTGCTTTAGTGCTCTTTTTACATTGCAGGCTGTGAGGAAAAGACAGAGGTTCACCAAAGTCATTAGAATGCATCCTCTAGACAAGTCTTTGTACAATTTTTAAATCCATCCAGTAGTTGTTGAGATATTTCAGTCTGGACAAAAGTGGCTCAGTCTTTGGACCTATTGTAAGAGAATCCAAGATTTCTATTTCCATTTTGAGTATCTACATTTTGGATGTAATTGTTACAAATCTTCCACAAAAGACAAAGTGCACATTTTTCACAGAGAAAAGATCACTTTTATTGAACAGTCAACATGTCTGCGGCTAAAAGTGTAGTTCTAACATGAAATGTGTACCCCTACTATTAAACTGAAAGACAAAGAATATCCTACACTATTCTACCAGTCCATTCATTTAACAAAAAAGGCAGCCATGTGAAAGTCGTAATAGCTAATATGACTATATAGTAAATCAATCATGGCATGACAGAAAAGAGGCAAAAAAAAAAAAAAAAAGATTAGAACACTGATCACAATATACTCTCAAAACCCCCCCATCCCATGAAAACTGAAAGAAAAGAAGTTTTCACGTAGGCCTTAATCTAATCAGTCTTTCGTACTTACAAGAGGATATCAGTCGTGATGGTAATAAATGAAAACAAAAAAATATACAATTGATATGTCCAAACCATTGAAAAAATTTAAAAACAACTCATATTTACATTAGTTTATAATACAGAACACTACACATTTCCTATGTTAGAAAACAACAGTGAAGTACATGTCCTGGAAAAACACAAGATTACAGCCTGTATTGCCTCAAATATAACTTTTGAGAAGGTCACTCAAGCAAACCGAGATTTTTTTTCTCATGGTAGTCAAACGGACTTTTGGCCCTACCACCTCACGCATCACCACATTTAGCTGGTAATAATGTTGAATGAGTAGAAGTCATGGTTCTACATGAAAATGTCATATGATGATGATTTAAATATAGGATTCATTTTGAGAAACACAAATTTCGGTTTCACCTGGTCAACGGATTCAGTTCAGTAGGAAATAGCATCTGACTTATCATGAGACGTTTGCTCATTTGTCAGCTTACCCCTTAGGTGATGACAACATAGACACATCAGCCATGCGTTCCAATCGAGGAAATTTGAAACTTTTGCACACCAATTTATAACAATGAAAGCGAGAAAATTACTTTTAAAAGCAACTTTGAAGGTAAATGGTGAACTATTTTCAAGGGAACGTGGCTAAGACTGGCAGTCTTATGCAGTATTATGGAAAAAAATACGTACAAAATGATTAAAAAACATACATTTAATACATAAAAATGATCTGCATATCAGCAAGTGAATAATGTGTTATCTGACAAATCAATAGGCCAAATACTTTAGACAAGATTTGGTATCCATGCTGTCATAACTTCTGGGTTAAGTTGACGGATAGATCAGTTACCCTGGAATAACGTCCAGTCAGTCAAGTCTCTGAAATCAAACTAACAACCGAGATCTGTTCAGTCAGAGACACCTCCATCAGAGTATCTGGCATAACCGTTCTCAGGGTACAGAGAAAGCTCCTCTGTACTGCTGAGCCCGTTGTTGAGTTCTGAAAAAGATGGCAGAAAAAGAATATGGATGATGCTGTAGCCTCTTTAAATGAACACATTTAACACATTTTAATATGTTGATATAATGTACTTGACATAGCTGGAAATGAGTTAGTTGGATTACATTAACAGCTGGTATTTATATAATATACCATCTGTTTTCTACTGAGCACTGTTTAAAGAGATGCATGTAAGTACAAGTAAAAGCTCCCATGTGAATAGTTTCGAAATGTCAAATTTTGGCACCCCCAAGTGGTAGTATCATTAAACTGGCACGTACTTCCTTGTTGGACCCAGGTGTGAAAGTCACTGCGATAAGTGCCTATATGCGTGATGTATGTCTGGTAACTGGCAACAGTACCCAAGTGTCCGTTAAGACCGCAGTGTGGAAGTTTATCAGAACACACTGGAAGAAATGTATTTCTAAAACGTATAAATAAAGGATATTATATATTATATTTATGCAGCTATGTGCAGGAAAGAAGATGAGAAAAAAAGGAAAGAAAGAATAAAGTAATAAATAATTTACAAACGGGGGATCATAATGAATAATAACAATGTTACAGCAAAATCCAGCATGTCATACACTTCAAATCCTTCATTTCTGTTGATTATTATCACTTGTAACCAGCTTCTTGATGCATTGCCGCCAACAACTGGACTGCTGCTGTGCAGTAGATCATGGGGAACAGTGGGATACACTAAGGTATTATGATAAGTGTGGGTTAAGTGTTTACTGTGTGTTGGCATTTTTAATACGGAGGGACACACTTGCCTACAACCTGGCGGCTTGTGAATGTTTACTCAAAGGGATGATTTGCCAATATTCAACCAACTTTGTATCATTATAATGTTGGTATTATGTGAAAATAGTCTATATCGACGACGTCCCACTTCCCCGATTGTGCCGGTGCTGCCGGAAATATCGCCGGATGTCCCTCATTTTGACCGGGTGTCCGTTACCTTCCTCGTTTTTTTGGTGTTGGCCAACTTAAAACTCGGGTGGATTTCTGAGGACTATGGTTAACTGCTCCTCAGATCTCTGCAGGGTAAATCCAGACAGCTAGCTAGACTAACTGTCCAATCAGAGTTTTCTGTTGCACGACTAAAACAACTTTTGAACGTACACATGTTCCACCAAAACAAGTTCCTTCCTGAGCCTGTTTTGCAGAGGCTCCGTCATTGTGTCCGGCGCTAAGCTCCGCCCAAGACCTGATTGGTTTAAAGAAATGCCAATAAACCAGAGCACGTTTTTCTCCCATACCAAAATGCAATGTGGACTAGCCTCCGCAGCGCTGTGGAGGAAGGTCTGGTAATGCAAGACTATGTGTAAATGAACTATGTTAAACTTCCGTCGATCTTACCAGTGCCCAGATCTCCCTACTCACAGGACTGCATAAAAACTCCCAAGTGATGCGTTTTGTGTCACTTTGAGTTTTTTTACTGGCGATAGGGCTGTTGCGGTAATTACAGTCTGTACTTCCGCATAAGGACACAAGAGTATAGAAGAGGATTGAATCCAGCTCTGTGTCATGTTTGTGTGGACAGTGTTTAGATGAACAGTGTTTGGTTTTCCTCTGTAGCGCAAGTACATAGAGCTTGGAGCAGCAGAGGTACGCTAAAATCTGCCGGATGACACGAAACAACGCGGATCTCGGCAAACACTCTGTGACGCATTTTGCGAGCTCTATGTGCTGCGGCCACGGGGGGAAGCCACACACCGCTCATCTGCACAGAGTGCCATGACACAGAGCTGGATTCAAATCATCAAAATATCTCTTTAAGAACATCAAAGTCTCATCACTGTATTTCCATCTGGAGGTTATGTTTGTTTGTTCTGTCCAGTTACAACCTGAAACATATTATTTATCCAGGTGTGAATGTAGTCAAAGCTGCACCTGAGAATATGAGCTTCTCCTTCATGATGTTGACGTCCCGACTGGACCGACGCGTCACAGCGCTCAGCATAATCTGCTCTGGGTTATAGTTCTGCATCCCACTCATCCTCCATCTGTCACAGCACACACAGATACAAACTTTTACAAGCATGTGGAGGCAACGGTTTTTAATTAAATCATACAACTCAATAATAATTGTGCCAGACTCGGCCTTCAAGATACGGATACACATGAAGTTATACATAAATGGAATGAAACGTGCTTTGATATAGAAGCAAAGTGAAAGAAAGAAAGGAATCGGCCCCTGGGTGTCGGGCAGAAAATGCACAAGAAGGACAGACAAGGAGGTCAGGGCAGTCGCAGCAGTTACCTGATTACATGATAGCTGACAGATGCCAGGGGGCAGCGGAGGAAGGTTGCATGCATATCAGGCAGAGCACAGGACAAAGAACAAATGTCAAAGGAGAAAGAGAGGACAGAGAGGACAAAGACAGGTTATAGCATGGAGGAGAAACATGGAAACAAGTCAGAAGAAAAAAAGACAGTAGGAAAAAAAAAAAAAAGAAATAGATAACAAAGAGAGAGTACAGTCAGTGTAGAAGACGCCAACGCTCAGCT
The DNA here is from genome assembly GCA_023566125.1 of Zingel zingel. Taxonomy (NCBI): domain Eukaryota; kingdom Metazoa; phylum Chordata; class Actinopteri; order Perciformes; family Percidae; genus Zingel; species Zingel zingel. Next base: position 29,126,501 of record CM042328.1, on the reverse strand, counting down.
CAGGTCCAATCAGATTCAGAGGCGGGATTGTTGACACTCTGCAGTCACAGGAAACCCACAACAGCGCTGTTCATATATTTAATATATTTAATAAATGTTATAATGTATGTTATAAATGCCTAACTGTGTTCACTAGAGCAGATCGAATGTTAAATTATATTGATAAACTAGAACTACCCTCTCGCGGCTGTACTCCTCCACCAACAAGGCAAGTTGCAGTTTACATCAACGTCCATCCAGATTCATATCATATATGAAGTGAATACTCTGAAGCGATTTAATATAATATGTTAAGTGTATTTTGTCATAATTAGCATCATTTTTGAGTTTTGAACCAAAAAGTGTTATGCAAGGTCAAAGTGACCTTTGACCTTTAACCAAGAAAATGTCACTCAAGGCGTTTGAGATATCGCTAGGCCCACGCTTGTCCATTTTTTTTTTTTTACATAATCGCGCTGTTTAACTGCAATTAATTGCTGATATTAGCTAAGGTCTTAAGGCGTATGACTGGTAATTGTTGATTTAGTTTAGATATGCCAAAATGTAATTATATAAGTGAATATTGGTCAGACTGTAAATTTGTATTATTGTTTAAATTGTTAGTTGTTTGCACTTGACCCTATACACGTTCATAGCAACAAAAATGACAAGGGTAGATACAGTTAGAAAGAAAGATGGTATGATAATAAAGAGTCTATTTCTGTTATTACATGATCTGGGTCTGATATAAAACCAAAAGATATATCCTGGGATTCATTCGAGTCATTTGAATCATTTTCACAGTCCTGAAGAAATCAAATGACCTAGTAATTCACAAGAAAAAACCTGAACAAATAAACATTACTTGATGTGTAGCTATATATATATATATATATATATATATATATATATATATATATATATATATATATATATATATATACACACACACTTCAGCTACACATCAAGTAATGTTTATTTGTATATATATATATATATATATATATATATATATATATATATATATATATATATATATATATATATATATATATATATATATATCTTTTCTATTCCTTTAATCATCTTGTGATCCCTTTTTGGATTCCCAACCAGGGATTGATGTGGTCTTTGGTGTTTTTTGCCCCCAACGTCTCCTCCCAGGCAGTGCGGCAATGGTTATGTTTAGGGTTAAGGTTAGGGTTAGGTGCCTGGAAGGCACCGTTGGAGGCAAAAAACACCATCGAGCAGCTGATGCATAGACTGTGAACTAGTGAAGCCAAAGCCTCTGGGCCCCCCCTGGTGGCTGGCTGCAGTATATGGCAAAAACCCCGCCCCCTCCATGTACACGTACCTCAAAAAAAGTACATCTCAATTCCCAAATATATACTAAATATACCAAAAATAAGTGTTCCATACATTTCTGTTTGATGTGGTGTGTTGGTGCTTATACAGGCTGTGTGCTGTAGTTGTATGTTACTTTCAACATGTTGACTGTCCAAACTGTACTTACTTCTGAAAACAGAAGATCCCTATGACTATGGCGAGGGAGACCAGGTCTGAAGTGATCCAGATGAAGCTGTAAGCGTTCTGACTCTGCAAGAGAAGGGGAAAAGAGAAGTAGTTTCCAGTCAACGCCACCGGAGGTCCCCATTAACAAGCGTGTGTCCTGAAGCCAACACAAGGCCCTGACTAAGGCAAAGGCCGGCGAGGCAGCTGTTTTTTAAGTTCGGATCCGTGCCCTTGTCTCAACCTGTCTCCGACTCTTTCCCAGGGTCCTGTTGTTCTCCAACGCCATGCTGAGCTCCAGTCTGCCGCTGCGCTCCCTAATATTTCTCTGCGTCCTTGCCCCCGAGTCTTGCTGGGCCCTCGTCAGTCTCTGTCCTCTCTCCTGCTGTCCTCTCGTCTCGCTGTGTGACCCTGTCTGTCCGTATGTGTGTGTATATGTGTGTGTGTGTGGTGTCAGATGAGAGACAGAGAGAGGAGAGCTGTTTACCATGAGCCAGATGGGGTAAGGCACCTTTCGGAGGACTTGGGGGGCATCAGAGGACACAGAAGGCACCCCGCTACACCACAGAACGGAGAGGAGCCAGGGATCATTCACTGGGTAGACAGTCACACTCACATTGTTGGCCAGATACTCCCTGGGGAAAGGAAAAATACATTTCAACACTGAGAAAAAAAAAAAAAAGATCCTCTCCCCTTCACTGCTCGGATTCTTTTACTTGCAGCAGAGAAATATATAGTTACTTGAAAATGTTTTGTGCATCAGAAAGGCACTGTGAAAAGTATTTCCCCTACAGATGCTACGACGCTTTGTGTCCCTGATGAAGGCAAAGTATGTTTTTAAAGTGGCCATATTATGCTCATTTTCAGGTTCATAATTGTAATTTGAGATTGTATCAGAATAGGTTTACATGGTTTAATTTTCAAAATCCTCCTCTTTTCACCCTGTGTTCAGGTCTCTGTTTTAGCTACAGAGTGAGACCTCACAACTTCTGTAAGATCTTTGATGGTAGTCGCACATGCTCAGTAGCTAGGTAATCTCACAATTGCTAGCTATCTGTTTCTCCAACTTCGGCCTGTACAAGGCAGGATTAGCTGGGAGACTTCTTCTAAATGAGGGCGCACTTCCAACTTTGTGTGGAATACCTGCAGAACAGGGACATGGAAGTAGTTCTATACAATTTATTTTGTAGATTAGGGTGAATTTGTGTGTTGTAGCAGTGTTTTGCCATTGAGGACGAGCTAGCTTGCTAGTGCTTGCATGCTAACAGTTAGCCCCCTGGGCCCCTCGACTCGGCTAGTGACGTAGAAATCGGTACAGATTTTGAACAGCTCAAAGTTTGTATGTGTGTGGAAGCACCAGAGACACAAAATAACCCCAAATTCCAGAAAAAGTGATTTTTTTTCATAAGATGGGCACTTTAAAAGGATCATAACAGTGAATTACACTGTTTGAATGTTGGTTATGTATTTTATGTATGTTACTATGAGTAATGGGGTTTCATTTTCTGTCAAAGTTGAAATCAGTTTCAGTCAGTTTTGACTTTTGACATTAGGTTGAAGCAGACGGGGCTCACTTGGGAAAAAAAGTGATGTTACACTTTTCCATTCACCAATCAGATTTTAACACTAGTTGAATCAAAATCGGATTATTAATTAATAATTATTTGAAGTTGTGGGATCGTTTGCTGATGCTTGTAGCACAGGCCCGGTGCTAATAAAGTGGATCAGCTGTGTTTTTGACTGTTAAACTCTTCAAAATAATAACAAATGTTGTTTTTTTTAACACTGACTTTGATTTGGTGAGGAATATTTAATAGTATAGAGAGGTGCTTTAAAAGACTACTCCACTGATTTAGCAGTGCACTCCTAAAAAGCCTCTGGACACCCACACGGGTGATTTCAGTTCTTCTGGCTGATTAGACCTCTGCTCAGGTTGAAGGTGGGCCAGAGCTTTGATGGGAATTTATTAGGTCACAAATCTTCATCAATCTTCTACCAATAAAGGCCCTGACACACCAACCTGACAGCCGATCGTTGGCAGAAAAGGCAGTCGGACTGATCAGTCGGCTCCCCGAGGTCCAAAAAGTGCCTCAGAACACACCGAAGCGACGCCGACTTGAGCGTGTAATACGTCTCCATAACAGCAGGCAGCGCTAATCTGTATTGTCGCCCAAAAAATGAAAACCGGCAGCTGATTGGACGAACGCGTCACGTGGGTCTGGCTGCTCTCGGATTTTACAACCGGGCATAATGGCGGCTCGTTCAGAATACGTTCTCATATTTTACTAAAATAGTTCACCAAAACGTGTTTCTGAAAACATGTTAAGAGAGAAATAGGCCGTGCAGTTGCTGAATCTGTCTTCATTTCAGTTCGACAAAGGTCAGTTTAAAAGATTTTAGTCCGATTTTGAGAGGTATTAGTCACGCTCATCCTGCACGTCATTTCCGGGTTAGCACTCCACCAATCAGGTTGGTCATGAAGGTCGGCTAAAATGGGCAAAAAGGCTGACAGCTCCTCGGACGGACAACAGCACGGAACACACCAAACAGACTTGAGTCACCGTACTCGCCAGACTGTACAACGGCCAATTATCGGGTTGGTGTGTCAGCGCCTTAAGAATGATAAAGCTGTCATTTGTCCTGCTCTTACAGTTGCAACAGAGCTAACAGGAGGCTCAGGAAGATGCCTGGGAGGAGGTCTTATCATCCAAGTTAACTGAAAACACGTGTCTGTGTTCAGTGCCTTTATTGGATCAAACTCAATCCAGTAGAGACAGAGATATCCTACTTTTCATTCCACTTATTCTTTTCCCTTGTCAAATCTTTAGCGCCTACATTAATCCGCAATGCATCTTGGCCGCCGCCAGTTCATTTGGAGATTTGTGTGTGTGATGCGAGTACCGGATAATGTAGCCTCGAGTTGCTAGCTTCAAGCAGAGATGAAGACTGGTACACTCACTTTCTTCTTACTCCACACCCCCGGATTCTTTTCCTTTTTAGTCCTCAAACCCAAGCGACGCTGACCCAGGTGACACCACTTGAGGACATTCATGTGATTTTCCCCCAGCTAAAGGCTTTATAACAGTTTTTTTTACCCCACATATGCTGTAGTACTCCCCAACACCTGCAAACAGACCTTAATGTCTAAATCAGCGGAGCTTCCTTTTCATATCACATCTCTTCTCCTTAGGAAGAGATTTGACTTGAAATGGTTCCCACACTTGTTTACCTCCTTACCTTTTCCACATCCACTCAGCCAGCTCCAGCCCAAGACAATGGGCAGCAGCCAAGAAAACACATTACTTTAAAGTAGGGCTGTCAATCGATTAAAAAATGTAATCTAATTAATTACATACTCTGTGATTAATTAATCGCATACATAATTAACGGTGCCTGATACTTTTTTAAGAAAGTAAAAAATGAAAAGAAAAAAAAGGGTACTAAACAACAGTCTGTGACATTAAAGAACGGCTTGTTTATTGCTAAGGCCATATGGTCAAAATTAAATGATTTAATAATAATGTATAACAATAACTTATTTTACTAGTAAATTGCTGTTGAACAACAAAAACAACCACCAGATGGGAAAAGGACATTTACAATAACAAATGCACAACGAGGCTGTAGTTTACCAGTTTCATTGAACACACCGTCTGTGCTGTTTTTCCGCCGGCAGCCGCAGATTGTTACATACCGGTGTAGAATCCTCTAGAGTAAAACACAGTCAAACTTTACACCGTTTAGCGTTAGCTGTCAGCATTTTAACCGTGTTTAATCCAGCTACTAGCTAGCGGTAGGCTAACGTTAGCTGCTGTCGAGTATAGTGTTAACTAGCGTCACATGCAGCGGTGTTACTTGAAAACAAAGAAGATGGCTAATGCTGCTGGCGAACAGCGGCCTTTAGCCGCGGCTCTGGAAGACTTGGAGTTAAGCTTTTCTTTGAGAAAAGAACAAAGAACGGCACTGAAGTCATTCTTAAAAAAGGAAGATGTGTTCGGAGTTTTGCCGCCCGGATACGGCAAAAATTTAATCTACCTTCTTCGTCGCTCTGCTTGGTTGGAGAGCTATCCTATTGCGTGCAGAGGGAATTTGAAAGACAACCGTTTATCCCGCTCCTCGGATTGAGCCCTGCCAATGGTGAGTTCCCAGACCCAACATCTTGATGTGGGTCTGGCTTGTCAGGCTATGGCAGAGTTGTAGTAAAGTTAGATTTTAATTCACTAAAAAGTAAATATCCACATTATTTTCATGAGAAATAAGTCAAAATGACAGCACTTATTCTTCTTTTCAGATCGTGCTTGAATAACAAACAAACAAGGCGTTCCCGTGTTGCCTAGCAGTAGATGCTTGTTCTTACTGTATGTCTTTGTGGCTGGCTTTGCTGTAGTGGAGGGTCAGGCTTGTTATTCCCCTCTGCCTGATCTCTTCCATCGACAGCTTCTCATTTGCCGTCTGCTGAAGCCCTCGCACCCTCCCCCTGTCCGTGTCGGGGGTCCACGTCACCTGGCACAAACACATGTGACATGGACAGACCCTGGTCAGACAGAATACAGTGTGTGCTTCATATCCAGAGATGTGACACTTGTATGGTCAAAATGTGCTACTTGTAGAATATGGTTTTTGGCAACAACAAAAAAATAAATTTCTTTGGTATACAATCATTACAGCAAACAAGGTAGGACAATAGGGCTGGGACGATATGCTTTTGTCCCAATTTGATTCTTTCACGATAAATGGATTTGCAATTGTTCTCTAAGAAGAATGCACATCACATGTCAGTCAGTCAGTCAGTCTGACATTTATGTAATTTGTAAAGAAGTACATAACATGGATTCTCTGCTTTCGCTCTGTTTTGCTGGAAACTTATATGATGTAGTGGTACCATATAAAACAATCATTGGTAACAATAAATAAATTAAAAAAATATTGATTCTAGGGAAAAGAATCGATTGTCGAATATTTTTCCCACCCCTATAGGATAACTTTAGTGACAATTGTTTATGTACTCGTGATTTACTGGGGTTACAGTACTACAAGCAGCACATTTAAGTAATTAAAGGATTATTACGGAGGAGACCTACAGTCCTCACCCTCTTCTGGGAAATCCCTGCTTTCTGCACGGCCCACAGCGTGTCCATGAACCAGCTCCGGTAGCGCGGGTGCTCGGGTGGAGGCTTGCGGATGTCGAGCAGTGCCGAGCTGTTGGCCCTGGCCGCCAGACGCAGCATTTCCACCAGACTGCAGACCGTCTGGTTGCCTATTCTGCTCCGGTCCCTCGCTGTCAGGGTTTCTACTGTCCAGTAGGGGTCACTCTGGCAGCAGAGAGGCAGACACAGAGACGTAACATACACTATGTCCTTCTGTATGGGAGATAGTGGTCTGTATAGCATATTCTAAATGAAGTATATGCTTACCTAATTTGTGCATTGTTTGATATTTTAGGTATTAGATTTAAACTTTTCTGTGCAGCACTATCTACTGAAAAAAAACTAAACAAATCAAAACATGTGCACACTTATCTCCTTTATAAAACATTGACATCTGAGGATTTGGTCACCTTCATCCTCAAAATCAGCACTGTTTCACTGCAATAATGGGCCACTTTAAAAGGTTTGCAGTGTTCATTACTGGAGAAGCAAATTAATTTATACTGTACTTTTTAGCATGTTTTCTGATAAAATTGTAATTACATCTTGTAGTCACAGAAATTCCTTCATCAGTTTCCTTTTTTTTGCATCATATTCTAAATACAATTTCACCACTGGAGGACAATTTTGTCCTGCACAATACTTCTCTAGGACTCCCTTAAAAACTGAAAGATTTTATATTCCTAAAGGACTTTTGTTGTAATAACAGAAGATGGTGAATGATGTGGGGGGGTCATTGAATGGGAGAACACATTGTATAGCTGTGATGGAATATGCGAGGGTGACTTGAGGTAAAGTTGATTTCCGTACCTCCAAAAACCACTGGCCTGCGTTTAGAGAGCGAATTTCTGTCCAGTTGAAGAAAGAGGCATCGTCATACTGTCTGGCTGGAAAGACCTTACTGACGTCTGTGGTCCGTCTCAACGTGCGGTCTCGCATAAGGAAGGGAACGCCGTCCACACTGGGAGAGACAAAATAGTCCGAAAATGTTGTTGCCTACTTTAGAATTTCAATTATAATTCAATATAGTATATATACTTTGGTAAAAGGAAATATAATAATAAAATAGGGCTGCACAATTAATGTTATCTATGTCCTATACCTACAAATCCTATCCTACAGACTAAATGAAAACATGTTTGGAACAGATCCTCGCAAAAAATCACACTATAATTATTTAAAAAAAAATGTTTTAATATAAATGTATTTTTCAATGAAAATGGGAATAATGATACAAAAATGATAATTCCCACTGATATCATGAATCATGTTGCAATTGCAATGTCAGTCAAAATAATTGCAATTAGATATTTTTCTCATGTCGTGCAGCCCTTTAATCTAACAATCCAAACATTAGCACAGTAAAAAACATCAATGTGCTGATAATCACCTCACTTGGCAATATGTAACTGCATCGCTCTCATTAAATGGAAATGTTTAACTTTCTACCAAACAACCTATATCTCAGGTATGGGATCTATATGTGGAACTTCAGAGCACACTCAAGTCATCCAATATAAATAACTAAGGATTAAAAATGTTACTAATGTGTGCTTAATAACCTGATGGTGACGTCTGCCTCCAGGGAGCTGGCTCCATGCTGCAGGGCTCGGTTAAAGGACACCATGGTGTTTTCTGGGGCCAGCTAGAGCAGAGGGGAGACTAACTGTCAGTCACTGTGTGTAAAAAAACACATACACAGGAAGTGGTAGAATTATAAAAGAACATTTAAATAGAAAAGCACGATTTATTGAAAATACAGTGCCTTGCGAAAGTATTCGGCCCCCTTGAACTTTTCGACCTTTTGCCACATTTCAGGCTTCAAACATAAAGATATAAAACTGTAATTTTTTGTGAAGAATCAACAACAAGTGGGACACAATCATGAAGTGGAACGAAATTTATTGGATATTTCAAACTTTTTTAACAGATAAAAAACTGAAAAATTGGGCGTGCAAAATGATTCAGCCCCCTTAAGTTAATACTTTGTAGCGCCACCTTTTGCTGCGATTACAGCTGTAAGTCTCTTGGGGTATGTCTCTATCAGTTTTGCTCATCGAGAGACTGACATTTTTGCCCATTCCTCCTTGCAAAACAGCTGGAGCTCAGTGAGGTTGGATGGAGAGCGTTTGTGAACAGCAGTTTTCAGTTCTTTCCACAGATTCTCGGTTGGATTCAGGTCTGGACTTTGACTTGGCCATTCTAACACCTGGATATGTTTATTTGTGAACCATTCCATTGTAGATTTTGCTTTATGTTTTGGATCATTGTCTTGTTGGAAGACAAATCTCCGTCCCAGTCTCAGGTCTTTTGCAGACTCCATCAGGTTTTCTTCCAGAATGGTCCTGTATTTGGCTCCATCCATCTTCCCATCAATTTGAACCATCTTCCCTGTCCAGGGACAGGGAAGATGGTTCAAATTGAAGAAAAGCAGGCCCAAACCATGATGCTGCCACCACCATGTTTGACAGTGGGGATGCTGTGTTCAGGGTGATGAGCTGTGTTGCTTTTACGCCAAACATAACATTTTGCATTGTTGCCAAAAAGTTTGATTTTGGTTTCATCTGACCAGAGCACCTTCTTCCACATGTTTGGCGTGTCTCCCACGTGGCTTGTGGCAAACTTTAAACAACACTTTTTACAGATATCTTTAAGAAATGGCTTTCTTCTTGCCACTCTTCCATAAAGGCCAGATTTGTGCAGTATACGACTGATTGTTGTCCTATGGACAGAGTCTCCCACCTCAGCTGTAGATCTCTGCAGTTCATCCAGAGTGATCATGGGCCTCTTGGCTGCATCTCTGATCAGTCTTCTCCTTGTATGAGCTGAAAGTTTAGAGGGACGGCCGGGTCTTCGTAGATTTGCAGTGGTCTGACACTCCTTCCATTTCAATATTATCGCTTGCACAGTGCTCCTTGGGATGTTTAAAGCTTGGGAAATCTTTTTGTATCCAAATCCGGCTTTAAACTTCTCCACAACAGTATCTGGGACCTGCCTGGTGTGTTCCTTGTTCTTCATGATGCTCTCTGCTCTTTAAACGGACCTCTGAGACTATCACAGAGCAGGTGCATTTATACGGAGACTTGATTACACACAGGTGGATTCTATTTTTCATCATTAGTCATTTAGGTCAACATTGGATCATTCAGAGATCCTCACTGAACTTCTGGAGAGAGTTTGCTGCACTGAAAGTAAAGGGGCTGAATAATTTTGCACGCCCAATTTTTCAGTTTTTTATCTGTTAAAAAAGTTTGAAATATCCAATAAATTTCGTTCCACTTTATGATTGTGTCCCACTTGTTGTTGATTCTTTAAAAAAAATTACAGTTTTATATCTTTATGTTTGAAGCCACAAATGTGGCAAAAGGTCGAAAAGTTCAAGGGGGCCGAATACTTTCGCAAGGCACTGTACATTTCTGGGAAATGATTAAAAGTGAAACCTAAAAGGTACAGCATGCATATACTACCACACATGGTTTATTTATCAAAATTCTTTATGGCAAAATAACTTTTAACAGAATTGATGTATTCAGGGTTTAAGCTTAAACCTTTTTAAAGAGAGAATTAGCATTACCAATGGGCTACAATACTACACCTCCAAAATGCAGTAACTACATATTTGGTCAAAAGAACGTTTTGGCATCTTTTAACAATATCAAAATGTATTATGCCATAGAAATGTATAATTTCCTTAAACACAGCATGTAAAGTGTGTGGTATCTACAAAATAGAGAGAAACCAACAAAGATTAACAAAGACAAACTAGTCTAAAGCAAGAGAGCTGTAATGTTAGCGAGTGAACGCTAACTGAGGAGATAGCTATGGCTATCTTTTGCTAAAACTAAAACTACATTTACTTCCGTAGTTGTTTTTGTGTTATTGAAAAAATGATGACAAACCAACACCTTGGTTAGTGTATTTGTTATTTTACATGACTAATCGTGAAGGAGAAAAAAACCTAGCTAAACTACTGGCTGGCTAGCTAGCTTAGCAGAGTAGCAGTGGCTGCCATCTCAGCTCCTGCTCAGGTGGAAATCCAGATTAAGCTTCCTTTAAAATCACAAATTTAAGTATCACATTTCATGATATTGCTTTCAATATAAATACTGAGAGTAGACACAGACAGATACTTAGTAAAACAAATTGAATTCTTGTGAAAATAATCAAAATAGGTTAATTTTCTTCAACAAACTCGTAAAACAAAAGCTTAAAGAACACAGGTTGTTTGTAAATGCTGTATTTTCCGCTTGTATTTTGTGACAACCTTTAACTCTTTTTCGAAACTTTACTGTTTTTATGTTTGCTATCTGCAATGTTAAGAACACATTACAACACAATTCCCAATAACAGGCAGAAATACAAAAGAGCTCTGATGTCCAATGAATTCATCTCCATATTTCTGATAATGTGTGGTCTTTGAATAGTGTTTTCAATGCTATTTCAGCTTTATTCAATCATTGTTTATAGCTGCGGGTGATCAGTCAGTGATTGTGTCCAAGTCTATAAAATCTCTATCAATCACCATAGGTATGTACATATATGTTATATGAAGTATGGACTTCATGCAAACATAGTAATATCTGAATAATTTGTGTGTTGATGTTTTTTTAGTCATAAAAATATGTGTAAGCCTACATCTGAGATTTATTTAAAAACCTCCATACAGCTGAGGTACATTGCAGAGAGGTAAAAACCAGGTGGTTTTTGTGTGATTTGTGTGTCTGTGTATACTGTGCGTGCGCAGGAGTGTGTGTGCCTTTAGAGGACAGGGAATCACAGCTCTGAACATCACTGTACATTTGTTTATAGCTAGTCATGTGGAACGGCATTTGCTTTCCCAGGTGTGAAATGACAGTTCAGTGTGTTGTTGCCTCTGATGCTCACTGTGCCTGCTGGCAGTAGGTTCATGTACTGTATTGGAATACACTGTAGTGCAGACGCATGCACACATTCAGTTTATGTACTTAGGAACATAAAAACAAATGAATTGACCCATCAGGAGGATTATAAACATTAAAAAGGTGACACCTGACAGGCAGTGTTGGGAAGGTTGCTTTGGAAATGTAAAATGCTACCGATTACAAGTTATCCTATTAAATTGGTTATTTAATGTAATAGTAGTGTAACTATTTCAATTGCTTTATCAAAGTAATGTAACTTATCTAATTTAATTACTTTTTTATTACTTTTCAAAATTTCTAATGATGGCTATGGCACTGCAAATTCAAACAGGAGAACCAATCGAAGACATCAGAATAGCATCAAACTTTACTAAACAGCTGTACTGGATGTGGCAAAAGAAGACATTGTGCAAAAACATGCAAAGCAACACAATTAATATTATTCAACATATAGCCTAGCTTTTTACAGAAAATATTCAGATGTAACCCCCAATGTAATCTGTACATCTGTAATTTAATCACACTTTTTTTTTCTCCCAGTAACGGATTCCCAACGCTAATGGATTACAGTTACCTTTATTTTGCAATTAAATTACGTAACGCCGTTACATGTAGGCCTGTAACAATTATTAAATTATTGTCTAATTGTCAGGTTTTTTTTACATAATCGTCTTTTTTTAAACCACAATGAATTTCTAACTTTAGCTAACTAATTGCCCCTTGTGGGATTAATAGAGTTGTTGAATTGAATTGACTATATATTTTTATTATTATTTCAATTGTTAGCTGTTGGCACTTGACCCTATTTACGTTCATAGCAACAAATGTGACAAGGGGGGGATACAGTTAGAAACATTTTTTTACTTTAAAAACTTGAATTTGTAAGGAATAAATAAATATATTTTTTAATTTAACTAAAAGAGATATTGTTAATCGCAATTATTTCTGAGACAATTAATTGTGCAGCAAAACTTGGAATTGTTACAGCTCCCCAACACTGCTGACAGGCCTCTGCGGTGACTTGTTCTGCCTACAGTACAACTGGATCAGACAGCAAGGTCTGGCAAAGCACCAACTCACCATAGGAGCTCCGCGTCGACCAATGATGTCTGGTCGCGGTCTGAGGCTGTGGCGGTCCATGATGCAGGGGCAGTTGAATGTGAGCGGTGCCAAATAGAGAGCCAGGAGGATGACGATGTAGATCAGCAACACCATCACGTGGAAATCTAAGAGGGGGGAGTAAGGGGGTTTAAGGATCACTTTATTCATTTTTACCTCATCTCATTTACTCATTATGACAGGAAATGTTTAGCTTTGTCTGTGTTGGCGAGTAGAAGTGGTGATCTTTTCGGAGTACCAGAGGGTAAGGCACCTTACTCAAAGATATAAAATCATATAATACCAGTCAACACTTACTGGATCTCTCTCTGCGGACCACGTATCCAGCTACCAACCAGCTGATAGCTGTGACTGTTGCCAGGGCTCCAATGTGCAGGAAAGGTGCTGTGGACTGGTAACAAAACACAAATACAGAACACTGGTGTTAATTGGTGGTTACTTACACAGAGTACAAACTTTAATGGATATAGATAATGAATACATATGTCAAAAATAGGTAGGTGTGATGAACAAAAACACGTGTGTGCTGTACAAGGGGTACAAGCTGATTCAGTAGCTATTTTCAGGCCGGAAGCTTTATCATAGCAAATATTCACAAGCCAAAGTTTAGTTCTAATTGTCATTAATGTCAGTTTGGACAGAGAGATTTAGAGTACCGTAGCAAACAGATTGATACCACTCTTATATCTGTATGTTTAATAAGCTAGGCCCTACATCCAGCAGCTGGCTACCTTAGCTTAGCATAAATGATGAAAGCAGGATGGAAACAGCTAGCCTGGCTCAGTAGGAAAGAAAATAGTCTGCCTACCAACACCATAAAAGCTCACTACGTTGTTGTCTTACGAGGCGCTGTGTGTGTCTTGGCATGGAGCAGTGACTTAACTTCTTTATGTTATGCTAAGCTAACTGGCTGTTGATTCATATGTGAGAGTGGTATCAAGCTTCTCATCTAACTTTTGGCAACAAATGTATAACAAATATTCCCAAAACTATTCCTTTAAGTCTGTCAAAACATAAACAAGTTTGCATAGTAAGCAACAATAAGTAAAACTGAATAATTGAATGATTCAACCTCACAAAAACTAATATCAGCTAAATCAAGGGTCAGCAACCTTAGGCACGCATAGTAGCTCAACCAATGGCACACTAGCAATACGTGTGCAAGAGAGTTTTTTGGAAATGTTCCAATCTGCATGCGAAATGACTTCTTTCACAGCCATTGACAGAGCCCAGCCTGTTGTTTATGGTAGTTCGATTGTCTTTTTCCCCATCCGCATTTCCGCCTTACTCTGCCTCTGATTGGCTACTCATTGCCTTCTTCACAGAATAAAGATTTTTTTAAAATAACACTACCTGAGCGGGCTAGGTAAATGATGGCAGGCTTAATGCTGATATGGCACACTCATTAACAAGAACAATTTAAAATGGCACTTTATATTAAAAAGGTTGCCGACCCTGATCTAAATGATTACAAGTGCTAACATGTTGTGTTTTTGAGCAGTAATACTTCACTATGCCACTTTAAATCACTCAAATGATCAATTGATGCCACTTTATGGGAACTGCCATCATGTTCTACCAAGTAAGTTGCAATGTATTACACCTCCTCATTATTGTATACTGTATGTCATTTCAGTCAAAACGTGGAGGACCAAATAGCAAAAACAAAACATGCAGTAAGCGCATTACACACACGTCATTCTGTTTCGAGACCAACCTGCAGTGACACAAGCAGGATGTCCCACTCATCCCCCCATATGTCATCAACAGTCACGACACCAGAGATAGTGGTGATCAACGTAGCCAACACTCCAATCTGTAGAGAGAGATTTTATTTTTTAAAGTGTGCGTGGAGCAAATCCATGGCCATTGATGTAAGATGTAAATCACAGCACCTTGTGAACCCAGTAGAGGTTCATCTGCTGGCCCAGGGATATATGGAAAAGTGCTAAAATCTGAAAAAGAAACCAGATGCAGCCAGTTATATTATAACCTTGCAATAAGCAAGTTTTTTAAAAAACAATTGTGGTTTTGAAAAGTTACCATTAGGAATGTGATGTAGCTGAATCCCACGGTGGTGGATGAGAGGATGGGGATCGTCTCGTCCCTCCATTCTCCAGAGCGGTTGTATACTGACCTGGAGTGTGAACAGGTTAGGGTTTGACTGATCTATGCTGATGGTGAAACTAATTCTTCTCTAAAAAAGAAAACTCTGCTTAGACTATGCAGTGCGCTAACACCATGAAATCACTATACACATGATGGGTGCTGGCTGCCACCCTGCTGTGGTAAGGTCAAAACCCTACTGTTCACAACGTCAACTGAACTAGTTCCAAAAGCTCGTCACGAACAGATAACAATCACATGACTCACCAGTTGAACTCGTTGAAATCATTTTGAGCCACCAACCAGAAGTAGGCCCAAAAGAGGAGCAGGAAGAAAGAACTGCATAGAATGATGAACCATGTACACTCCCACTGTGAAGGAAAGCATTTTCATTTATTACACTGAGACTATTACATACATATACACATGCATGGGATTTCCCCATTTCTGGTCTACATATCCCTACATCATTTTTTATCCCCGGTGAGGACAAAATGTACCCCCCCCCCAAAGTGATCAATGCTACTTTATCAATAGACCATATATTATATACCTAAAATAGAAGTATTTTAAACTAAGTAAAGCACTGTTCAGTCTATAGTGCCATCGAAAGATAAAATCCGAGCAGCAGATGCTGGTTGTATTTAGCCCGGGACGCCGGCTTCCAGCGGCAGTTGTTTAGCTGCCAACAGGTGACTGCGAGCCGGCTACAGGCACCGCCAGATGACGGTCCTTACAGGAGCCGTGGTAGTGGAGTTTAGCCAGAAAAAGTGAGCGTCATGCGGCGATGACAGTTAAGTCTAGGCACCAAAAGGACTAGTTAAGTATAGGAAAAAGATCGTGGTTTGGATTAAAACACTCCCGAGGAATGAACGTGTGTTTCCTGGCTGAACGTATTTTGTTTTTGACGTGAAGGGAACTCTGCTCTCCGGCTTGAAAGCGCTGCGTTTTATGTTGACACCACGTTGTCACATTTCATTTTGAGATTATTTTCCATTGGATAGTTAAGTTCATAAAGAAGTGTTTTGGCATGCCTGGCTGACTGGCACTATATCCATGGTATTGGAAAGGGGTTTTAATTCTTGCATGTTTTGTTTTGTTGTGCATGATCAAAAACATCCCCCCTCTGTTTATTTCACAAATTGCACCCTGCATATATATTTAAATAAATAAAGGAGAGTGAATATTGGACTTACATTTACCAGTTGGTCAGACTGGTCACACTATTCCAAATGAATGCTAATGTTGCTCTCTAACTGCTGTAATTAGGCTGTCTGCTAACATGTTATATCAACTTTATAGGGTGACAATATATCAATGTGGTGCTTACAGCTTGTTGCTGCTGTCCCCAAATAGCCAAAAATACTAATACAGCTTACTATACTAGCATCACACAGCTACATTTCCAATCATACATGTTTTTATAATACTTTATTTTTTATTTTACAATATTTAGACGGGTGGAGATTAACCTTTAGTTTGGCTGACAAAATTACAACACAATGGAATTTAATGTAGCTCATGATTAATTATTTTTCCAATTGGATACACAGTACTGTCGGACCCATTTAGGAACTACAGTAGTTAAATGAGTCAGTTTCTCGTTTGCTTGTTATTGACAAGATCTTGTATGTAATGATATGTGATCATTACATGGTGTACTCAGATATTCTGTAGGATGTTCTCTTGGTTTGAGATCCTGTGAGTGGAGCTTTTTTCTGTGTCTGTTCAGTCATGGTGACTATCATTCTACCATTTTCTCAAAACAATCTGCTAATAAGGACTTCCTGTCATTCCCACATGCTATTACAAAGACAAAAACAAGAGGCTTACAGTAGCATAAGTGTTGACAGATTTTTTTAACCCCTGTACAGTCTTCTGGCTTGACATGTGGAACACAAGTAGAGAGGAGAGTGTGCAGCACTCAAGGACTCCTCCCTTCAGTAGTTAACAGGATTAGGAGCTAATACCATGTGAGGGGAGGTGTAAAGTATGATAGGCCAGTCAACAGATCCTGTTGAGCAGTGATCAGCTTTGAAACACACCGTGCCTGGACTCACCATTTGCAGCGGCTTATGTTGGGAGATAATTAGATGTGTGTGCAGGTAAAGTGCAAATGGCTGCACTGATGAAGCAGTTGAGTCTACACAGAGCGACTTGTAAAAGGTCTTCTAACATGATGCAGCCAGTAGCAATGTGGCACTAGATGTGGGAATGTAACAAGTACCAGTGGTCGTTTTATAATTGGTATCACAGCTACCTGGAGGTCAATTTAACTTGTGTGGAAGTGTCCTGGATATGAGTCACTTTTATATTCAAAGAAACCGCATTTTCCATCTACCCACATTTCATAGGTTTTTTTATAGTCAGACCACCTACCAAAACGTGTGACTTATATGATTCCGCCCTAGTTATTATGAAGTTTTCTGCATTGTGGTTTTCATTCTAATTGGGCTTGCAATGGAGGGAAACGGCTGAACACCACCGTAAAACAAAATGTAGTTCACAGTATTTCTGAAAAATCATCAGATTATAAAATTCTCCTTTATCGATAGAGCTCAACAGTGACCGACTTTTTGAACAGCTCTGGTTCCGAAGTGATTTTCACCCTTCAATATCTCCATTGACATTTCATTAAATGCTTATATAAAGAGTTTTTATCCTGGAGCCAAGCCAACCAGCTACGATATGAATCGTGACCATAAAACATTTGATTCGGCGCAAAATAACATTTTGAAAACGCAAAGGCCAAGGAACATGACTTACAAAAGGTACAGAAATGATTGTAGACTTCAATGGCAGCAGCTCGCTATAGCCATTTGCGGGTGAAGTGAACATTTCCACGGCAACAGCGAGCTCCACCAATCAGGGACGTCGCTGTTACACCTCCATGACATTGTGAATAAAACATGTTTTTCTTTAAACTATTTTGATTTCATACGGACTTGTAGCTTCTCAAGGAGCAGAAACCTTCGTTTCATAATCTCGTAGCTTGCGGTCAGTCTACCTTAGATGGTTTAGACATTAAAGCTTATAATCAAAACCCTTATGGAGAAAATGAATGGGGTTTTTATTTCTGGAAACACACTGCTGAGCTCTATAGTGTCCGTCCTCCAGAGACCGGCTGTTTGGTAGATTAGGATTCCACTTTCAGGCAGGGTTACGACTGGGGTCAGACCAAGGTTGTGACTAACAGGTCAAGTAATCCCTGGCTGAGAAAATCTCCTTGATGAAGACAATTGTGATGAAGAGAAGCCTGCTCCTCAGTAGCTGCTGTCAAAACTCCCTTTAGCAAGACTTTCAATCCCCAGCTGCTCCAGTGGACCTGTCTGTCCTGCCTCTAGGGATACCTCTGAATGAAGGTGGGCGATATGGGTAACTGTCATGATTTGGCCTTGCCACCTCCACTTTCCTCATGTTTCCCCTGTTTCCCTTCCCTGCTGTCTCTCGCTGCGTCTCATGTTGCTTAAATTGCATACCCAAGTCCTCCACTAGCCTCCCTTCCTCGCGTTTTAGTCCCTCCCACCGAGCAAATGTGTTTTAGCTGGATGAGACATCCTTTCCTCTGAAGCGTCACATGAATTTGTCGGCTGTAAGGGTGGAGTTAGCAACGGCTTTCAGCTGCACGGCTTCTGGGAAGGCTGCTCTCGTGTATCCTCGCTAAGGCATGGATACCCGACCAGAGCCTGACGGGTCCCAGCGGTACCAGACAGGCCGGGCTGGGTCACATCAGCGCGATAAGGCATTTGTTGTAAAATGGTGCTGCGGCTCCTTTAGGAAAGCTCAGTGCGTGCGTGTGTGTGTGTGTGTGTGTGTGTGTGTGTGTGTGTGTGTGTGTGTGTGTGTGTGTGTGTGTGTGTGTGTGTGTGTGTGTGTGTGTGTGTGTGTGTGTGTGGTAAGTGGACAGAAGAGAGATAGAGAAAGAGGAAGCAGACGTTTTGTATGCGAACGGAGCCGAGTTGGCGTGTTGACGTATTGACGTGCGCTTGTTGCCCTGTGTGCGCTGATGCGCTCATCTGTTGACCTTTCCGAATGCCTTCCTACAGTTGCTTAATAAAAGCGGGCCTTCCACACAAAAACGTAGTCTACATATGTCATTAGTATGAGAAAAAAAAAGAGATTTTAACTGTGTCGGTCTCGGACACAAATTTCTTAATGCCTGTCGAACGTGGGCCGGGCTCGGACAGAGAAATGCATCCGATCCGGACTCTAATCGCCTATAGCTCCTCGATGCTCGCTCCTCAGGGCAGAAATAAGAGCTTTAAGACGCTACGGCCTGATCCTAGCGAAAGTTTTTTGCCAAGTGTTTTTGACCTGTGGCTAACATTTCTGTGTCTCTGCCTTGCTCTAGTCCACCAGCTGTGTTTAAGGTGCTGCCTGCCTGCTCAGAGCTGTGTTCTGGAACACACTGCACTCCAGCTCTCCCAATGTGTACTGGGATCTTCTCACCGGTCTGCCCACTTCCCACCGTGACTCCTCAGTTCTCCTGCTTGCTTACTTTGCCTTTTTTTTTTTTTTAAATGTATAAATATACCTGAGTTAACCGTCCATCTGGATCCATTCTACAGAACCATAACAGATAACATTTTCTGTCACAGTGAATGCAACTCTATATTAAAATAACAAAAATACAGTTTGCGATATTGTAAATCCTGTGAAAATTGAGAGACAGACAAAAAGCCTACATACTAAAGACAAAAACTGATTTTCATCAAATGAATGCATAAAACCTTTAAAAGGTCCAATATGTAATATATTTACTGTAATAAATCAAAAAATGACCCCAATGCGTCATCAGATATTAAGAAAACATGCTAAGTTGAAATACTATCTTTTCTGACAACAATGCTAATGCCAGTATTTTCTCCTTTTGAAATTTCCGTTCCGTGACGGAATTTCTGTTTGTTTTGTTTATTGTTATCAACTGCCCAGTTTGTCAGCCAGGCTGGGTTGCCAGATATACCTGTAAAAACGTAAACCCAGCGCGCTACAGCTGTAAGGTTAGTACAGCCATGAAAGCAGCAAACAAACGAACTAACTTACTAACTAACAGGATCAACGGAGATTGATTTTACCCGACAAAAAAACTGGCATGTTTCTAATAGTTGCGTGATTAGATGTAACAAACCCGTCTGGGTAAATATTGGAGATGTATTTGAAAGATGGAGACAGCTTAGAGCCCAAAAGGATGCAGAGTTGGCTAATTTCCTCCTGAACAGGTAAGCATTAGCTTCAGGCTAATTTATCACAGCTACTTTATGTCATTTCAACATTGAATTATATAGCTAGAGTACCCAAGTTGGTTAATCGCAAAAACAATTGAGACACAGCCAGTGAAGTGATCCCGACTGGTCCTGGCTAACACCGCCATGCTAACCCTGCTAACCCTGCTAACTGCTAACGTTACCGGAGTACCAGGCAAGCAGCCACGGCTGTTTACAACGTGTAAGCGGCTGTAGCGAACAATGGTGAGTTATTTGAAGCCAATAGACGGGGGCTGTAAATTGGAAAGAGAGGACCTTGAGTTTGCAGTGTGTTTAGCGATTGTTGCCGTAATTCTAAACCAATAAAGTGTGTTCAGTCGTGCGGAAAAAGACGGCAAGGTAGCAATATTTTTAGCGGTTCCAATCGTAATTCTAAGCCAAGGAAGTGTGTCTGTTTGGCGTGTGGAGAGGATGGCGAGGTTGTGGTCAGTTGGGTACAGAGCTCCACGTGCACACGGACTTTTATGACTGTCAATATAGCCAGCATCTAACGTTAGCTACTCCGCTGTGCTGTGGAGTAATGTCTGGCTATGTGAGACAAGCGTCTAGAAACATTGTTGTGGATGCTCCGGTATCAGCCTGGCAACCAACGTAAACTTCGAGTCTGGGGAAGAGGGGCCGGGGGAGACGACGCTCTCCAGTATTTGGATTTGTACTGCAGTAACTATTTTAAACACTAGCTGTCAGTATTACATATTGCACCTTTAATCAACATTTCATCCAATAAAGGCAGTTCTGCAAAAATGTTCTTCTACAAAATGGTATATCTGTGCTTAAAAAGAACATTTGAAAAGATGTCTGAGGGTTCGTCATACTGTCTTATATTTCATCCATTTATTGAACTGCAGTAGTCGCCTCCAGATCATATTTTCCAAGCTTAAGCAGACCACTCTCACTGTGCAGTACAAGTCGTTGTCAGGGGAGCTGTGTGATATCTGACACATTTCCCTGAGAGCTACATGGCCTTCAAAGGATTCTCTACCGCTCAAATTGGAACTGCTGGTACCCAACTTCTGACAGCGCTCATAAATCCTGATCTCTGTGCTGACTTCACCTTACGACAAACCGCTTCCTCCTCCTTTTTTCTGCTGATAAATACGGCACACAATGGCCTGTTTCAGGCAAGGTCTGTGTCAGCTGAACATGCACCCTGAGAGAGCAAGTACACATGGGTGTATGCTGTATGCAGGTTTGCAAATACAAGGTGTGTTACATGTAAATGGACATGTGCAATGGTAGAACAAAGTGGAACTTGAATAATAGAATTCAACCATGGATTATACTAGTGGTTCACTATGGAAATTAAAATGTATATGTGAGTCATATTTTGCATGTTGCATGGTCAAAATTTTGAACATATATGTCTAACATATGCTAGGACAGAAATAAAAAGAAACATTAATGGGTTGATAGACAAAAACAGCCAATACATAATTCATGGTAAGGTAACATATTATATTATATACAAATCTTTTTTCACCTGCATTAATTTGTTTTGGGTTACTGCACAACAAACTCTAAACACCAGACTGAGATATGATCACCTTATAAAGTTGATGTGGCCAACATTTTAGCTAACAGTTGCCTATTAACGCAGACACAGAGCAATATTAGCGTTCATTTGGAGTCAGTTTCTGGCCATGAGGTAAATTTTAACGTGTTAACGTGTGTTACAAAGTGACCACGTTTGTCTCTGAAGTAAAGGTGGACTACAATAGAGCTGTTTGGAGCAGTTTGTGAACAGTGTTTTCTGTTGTAGATGGTAAGTCCCTTTGGGGTGGACTTTGGCCTTTTTCACTTTGTAAACCTATAACGTGCACAAAAAAGATATATAATACAATAAAGGAAAGGGAAAAAGCCCAAAAGCATAATATGAGCACTTTTAACATAACCTGCAAGGATTAGAATGTAAAGCGTTGTCCAAATGACGCACATCTTTGACATTGCGATAGAAATGATATAGAAAAATATATATGATACATTTAATATTCTTTGTCAATATATATCGTGATGTCGCCCAGCCCTAGTTCTTACTAATAAAAGGACTGTTCCTAGTAATAAAATCAGTCACACATCACTGTGTTGCAGTGTAACCAGACAGCATTTCAGTGCATGAATGCTAACCTATCTGCTTATGTGCTTGCACTGTGTGTTTGACTACATTCAGCTTTGCAAATGGAGACAGAGAGGGGAAAGAGGCAGATGTGTGCTTGTATTTTCTCCTCTTGGTCAACCCACCATCAGTGCTCGCCTCACACATTCAGTAAATGGACTAATTTACGGAAGAGCCACTGGCTCTTTGTGATAAAGAAGACACCCAGCAGCAGTAGCTGTGGCTGCCCAGTGGGTTTCCAACACAGCTGGGTGTCTGGCTCTGCTTTACACATCCAAACACTGCACTGTGTCTGTTACTTGCTTTATTGTAAGGATCGTTTTCCCCAGTTACTAGGGCCCAGTCTAGAAGCCACTTAGGAATTCAGTAAAAAAAAAAAATTGGGTTGACATCAACTTTTAATGGATTAGTTTTGGTAACAACCTTTCTGATTAAAACAAATCTATTCTAAATGTTTTCATTTCTAAAATACCTTAATAATTACTAAAGAAAAGCTCAAACGAATGAAGCTACACATTTACTAGATGCCTTACAAACACTGTGGAAAGATAAAAAAAAAAAGTTTTTAGTGTTTAAGTATATTAATAGTTAGTTTTGATTTTGAAAAAAAAAGCTCTTTGACACTGCCCAACATCTTTTTGAACTATTGTTATGTTAAAAAAATATTATCTTAATCTACAGGCTTTTATTTTCAATGCTAGTTTTTTTTGTAATGTACAATACAAGGCATGGTAGCTAAGGAATGAACTAAGGGAAAATGCAACATACTGCATGTACATAGCACTTTTCAGTTACTGTTGTGTAGTCTTGTTTGGCCTTTCACAAAGCCTGAGCCAAATCTATTTTCTGGCCTTCAGAACCACAAAATGGAAAATAGTTAATTTATTTCTGAGGTGCGATCAAGTTGCAGTGTCAGCAGAATTGTGTTGTCTCATTATCAGCCTCTGTTTTTCTATGCTGCACACTATGTACAGTAAGTCGATGGCCACACACACACACATCAACTTTCTTTACATACATTTACGAGAACCCTGCATAACTAGTGTACATGGAAATAGAGATAAGAATGTTTAGACTGTAAGCTTTTATCACAATTATTAGGTTAACAGGATGTGCATAAATACCGTAGATGTACACACACTTTCTCTTAGCAAATCAAGGTTTGTGTTCTTATCTTATCCTTTCTGCTGCAACTCTCCAACAGACTGATGCCTGAGTTATTAAGCCAGGTTATAACTGAAACAGCACTTGCATTTAGCAGATGCACTGTAAATACTAGGGCTTCAGCTTCATTTAAGAACTAGGAGTATCAAAATTCTGACTTTGACTTTTGCTTTTAAGGTCACGATTCAATTAATTTTAAATTTAAACTTTTTATTTTTAACAGGGACGGCAATTTCACAATAAGAGCCACTATATTGCAGAAGGGTATTTTGCAACAACAGTTTGAATTTTTTCAGAGGTTATGAAGTGCAATTGAATGCACCATTAGTTTAACAAGGTGCACATGAAGGCACAATGGAGCCCGCATGCTTTACCTTTGCTGTTTGTTTACAAGTCAATGTGGTACTGTTTTTTTATCCATGATCTACTGTCTGTTTTATATGTTTTAATGTTTTGTGTGTTGCATGTTATGTGGTGATCTATACAGTTTTAAGGATGTCCTGCCTCTTAGACTGTAAACCTAGTTTACCTAAGGGTACCAATAAAGTAACCTAAACCTGAACTCACTCACTGGGAGGGCAAAATGTTGCCACATTGATGACTTCAGGGAAAACAGATTTTCCTGTTTGGTTGTTTCTCCGTCATCTCTGACTCCAGCAGTAGCCATGGTGTCTGGAAAAGTCAAGCTGCAGGCTACCGGTAAGCTAAAATGACCTTTAGTCTCTAGCTGCATGCTACCAGCTGGTACGCTACGCTGTGTCTGCTGTTGTTTAGTTTTTTTTATGTATTTTCCTTCAGCCCTGTCTCAAAGTCCGCTTAGGGAGGAGGATGGATGGTTCAAACAAACACAACTTTCACCCAGGACACAGCAAAGTTCTTGTACGGCTGCTTAAACGTTTAATATTTGAGACCTTTGGCTTCTTTTGTTCAATGAAATGGGTTTTGTAAGAAAGGTATTGGAAAAAAATACTGTAATGGTACTAAAATAGTAGCACTAGTACATAAAAAATTGACAGTAACCAGCTTTAATCAAAGATCTATGATTTGATCATCCATTTGCAACAACTTGTATCTACATACAATAATAGTACTACAGTAATACAATCTGGTTGTGACAGTAATAGAAAGGTATTTATTAGCATACCAAGCAAGTCACATTTGAATTTTATATAAATATATTATCATCACATATCATAGCTTAATGTTTAGCCTTACCCTGGAACTGTCCTCTTGGGAACGCTGGTAGCGTTTCCAGCGGCAACCATAGATCCCAGTGACGAAGGACACAAAGACCTGTTTCTCATAGACCTGTAAGGGTTGGTGTTTCACCATGCTCCTTCAGCCTCAACGCGCCACCAGTCTGTTAACATCCCACACAGGACTGGGAACCCTGAGGAAGATCAAAGTGTCACCAAACAGAACAAGCTTTCTGATAATTAGCGCTGTCTTTTGTTGATCTGTACATACAATTACATTTTTCATAAACATGCCATGACAAGTCATGTTGCCGAGGTATATTTTCACAAAACACCATGAATATGTTGACAGTCCTGGGCCTTGTTTGGAGTTACAACACCTGGGGGAGGAAGTCAACACACTAGTCAATAGTGAGTCATGTCTGGAGACAGAGGTAATAATAAGGTATATGCTTTACAGTCACTGAGTCAACCTTTACCAATCTAAGGATTCATGACTGTAGAAAATAGGCATCGGTAGGTAGGCAGCATGTATCTCTGGGTATGACTTGATCCTTTAACAAGAAGAGCATCAGTGAAATGGAAAGAGTAAGATAGAGTCAGCGTGTTGCCCCTTAAACTCACTTCTGCCTCAGAGAGAAGCGTGTTGCCTTGGTGGCAGGTAAAAATGTCTTGGCACAGCGGCTATTGTTTTCCGTGGCTCTCTGGGAGAGATGGTGCTGTGCCTTGTCTCTTTTTTCAGGGACCATTATTGCTCTTTTTTAATCTACTTTTAGCATTTTCAAATCATTTTCGTGTGGGGTAGGGTATGGAATTGCATAATTGTAGTTTGAGTATGTGTTATTTATATTATGTCTAATAATAATGTTGGATACTGGGAACAAGCTCCCAGTCTAAGCATGTGGCCATTAGGACCATACTGTTTAAAAAAAACCTTGGTGACCGGGGTAAGTGACAGATCCTAAGATAATGTTGACTTTTAAAGTATCATTGCTTTTTTTATGTGCATGGCTCTATGGATGGCAATGCGATTCTACCACTTTGGTCCATAGTGACATAGTATTATGGAATAGAATGAAAGTAGAACAGACATTGAAATGGTTGCCATGGTCATTTGACATCAGTTCAAGAGAAAATTGCATTTTTCGTTAGTTGTTATGGTGACAACACACGTCAGTGGGGCTGATAAGTGTGTCACACTCTCTAGTTTGAGAACTTGGCCTACTGTCCACAATAAGCCAGCGTTTTCCTTTTGTCTGTCTCTTGTTGAAGCAATTAAATCCAGCAATCCTCAATTCCTCTCTGGCAGCAAGGCAATGGACATAGTGAACAAAAGACGCCTGTCTGTGCTTCGTACTACCTCAGTGAGTCCGTGACTTGCGGCAAGTCGGTTTATACAGAGGTTTATGCAGAGGTTAGCCCACTACAATGTTCACAGTTCTCTGCAATGGCAACAGTACGCATACAAATAACTGCCTGAATGAGAATTTCCGATCTACTCTCATTCTATTTCGAAGGAAATATCTTAAGGAATAATGGTTGGATGACTAAAAGAAATTTTACCGGCATTCATGGTCCCAAGAGGATGATATTTTTGGTTCTAATTTCAATACCTTGACAACTATTGCATGGATTGCCATGTAATTTCCTACATATAGCCTACACTAGCATTGTCCAATTAGCCTTCAGCGTCAGCTGTACATTGTGTTTATCAAATGTTAGCACGCTAACACACTAAACAAAGATGGTGAACCTGGTAAATGTAACCTAAACATCAGCATGTAAGCATTGTCGCTGTGAGCATGTTAGCATGCTGATAGTTGTTAGCATTTAGCTCAAAGCACTGCTGTGCCCAAGTACAGACTCAGAGCTGATAGCATGGCTGTAGAATCTTGGTCTTTTTCAGTTTTAATTTAGTGGACTTCATTCATCGTCGGGTTACCTGGCTGATTCCAGGATTGCCCCATTAGCGCTGGAAAATCCGCCGTATGTCCTTATTTTCGGCCGCATTTCCTTTACCTAACGCTTCCTTTGTGTTGGCGTTCTAACCTCCGGTGGATTTCTGAGGACTATGGTTAACTGCTCCTCAGATCTCTGCAGGGTAAATCCAGACAGCTAGCTAGACTATCTGTCCTATCCGAGTCTTCTGTTGCACGACTAAAACAACTTTTGAACGTACACGTTCCACCAAAACAAGTTCCTTCCTGAGGCTATTTTGCAGTTAAGAAAACAGAGCCATTTGGATCTGTGGGCCCCACTTAATTTCCTGGACCGGACCATAAAGATGAGGTTTTCTAGACAGAAAAAAAATACTCTCAACCACTGAACAGAAAAGGCGGCAATGAACAGCAATATCCCAGCCAGATACTGTGGCGGTAGATAAGAGCATGTAACCTGGTCAACGGTCCTTAACAAAACAAACTGCTCCTTTGTCCTTATCGCTGAGCAGAGAAATAATAACATGTTAAATTTGTCTTGTCTTTTTACAGCTAACACTCTGTTTCCATGTCATACCAAAATTCAAAGCTAATAGTGACAGAAACCTTTGATCACATTCACGAGAAGATTCATAGGGAAACAAGACACAAGTCTACATTAGGGGTCCTTTTTTAGACCAAGGACCCCTTAGCTGAAAGAGAGACAGAGCAGGGATCCCCTACTACATATAAAACTAAAAACATCTCCATGCCAGCAGGTGGCAGTAATCTCGTCATTCAAAAAGCTATACCGTATATGCAAACCGTTGCTATGATGATACATCCATACAACAAAACAGCGCATAGTTTGAAACGTTCAAATGTGTAATTTTAGAAGGAATATTCAGACGCCAATTTAGACAGCCCTGTCATGTATTGGATTGATCAGAACAGGTGAAGATAATGATAACGTCCTCTGCGTGTGCCTTCTGCGTGTTGACTGAAGTTGTTTGCTTGCTTTCGTTTTTCTTCTTGTGTGCTGATTCGCTTAATCAGAACAATCAGAGTGATTCCTCTAACCGACAGCTCTGACGCCAATTCAACAAAAAAAAGCAGACGAGGATCGACTAGTGGCAACCGTGCTGGGACACAACGGACGCTTACCATCGGCCCAACTTTGGCCGACAGCCGACCGTCTCCCTGGTCTGTCAGGGCTCTATAAACTGTCTCTTTTTACTGTCTGACAGAAACTGCTCTAATTACTTAAAAACATTTAAAAGAATAACATAAATGAAACCAACTGCATCTGTCTAACTGTCTATGTACTCCATAGTTGCAGGGAAGTACAATACAATTGTGTTGGTTATTGTGTGCATGCTGTATAGTACTTGAGCTGTGTTTCCTATTCAGGCGTTCCCAGGGGATAAGTGTGAAAGTTTGTTTAGGATCCACTGCCAAATCTATACAACAATCTTCAAAAGGGGGAAATTGACATGCATCCACCATGCAGATTTGCATCCTTTCACTGTTGACTGGTTATTACATGGGAACTCCCAGGCCTGAGGAAGCCTTCTCCTAAATTCAGAGGAGTTGGCAGATTCCCAGCATTCACATCCTGACCCCATCCTCAAACAAGAGCCAACTGGAGCTGAAATCACATGGGACTTATTCCAGCCAGGTTAGCCTATTGTCTCGTTGTGGCTCTCTACCATGGTGCTACCGTAACAGAGCTGTGGTCATCATGAAGTAAACTAGGCCCAGTCAGGATTGAGCTACTTCAGTCCTCTACTGCTGTGTGATTTCAAGCTTCCTTACAGAGTGAACTGGACATTACTCCACATAAATGATGTCTGGTACAGTATGTATTCAGAAAGGATGCAACCATTAACCATTTGTCTTCCCATATGTTATCTTTCTTTCCCAGTGGGTGTAAACTGGACTAAAGGGAATACAGCTGATTTGATCTCTATTGTGGATAGGGGCATGGCCTACAAGTCTCTGTCTGACATCAGGGTTAATGCCAAGATAGTCAGAAGTTTTTGATGGAGCGGAGCTGTGCAAAGAACAAAGGCAATGCTCGTTGCAACACAAAATATAAACCAAATCCAACTTATTATCGGAAAAAAAATGACTGCCTAAGTATTCCTGATCCAGGACTTCCAGCAACATTTGATGAATCTGCTAATAAAATATGTGCAGCATAAACTATCGTGGCCTTTGAAGGAATGTTATTTCAACACAACTGGTGGTATTTGCAGGGAAACCACTGTGCACAACCGCACACAGGCAATTGTGAGAACACCAGACGCATAAGGTTTTGACCTCAATGAACGTTAGTTTGAATGAGCCTGCATTGACCTGATGGAAATGCACATTAGTAATAGTATAAGTTCAACGTTGTTTATGAAATGTCCTACAGTATATGGGCTGTAAGGAGTCAGCCGTGTTAGCTGATTTTGTGGTGTACAGTAGCAGGGACAGTGCTGTTGACTGGACTCCTGGGTGTAGTGTGCTGTTAATTCTTTATGTATTTTATACGGTTTCTTTTAGCTTCTGTTTCATGCTGTGAACAGTATAGTCTCTCCTCTTTTTCTCATAAGTGGAGTTTGATATTCGAGCCATGGGGGGGCAAAATAAAACTCACTGTAGCAGCACGAGCACATATGGACAAAACAAACAAAAAAAAGCAGATTTTAAATTACATTGTAACAATTTAACAATTAGCCCTTATGAAATCCAATCGCGGCACGGCTGTCTTGGAACGCAATAGACAGACGGTGGCGGAATGCCTCGACACTTAAATTAAACTAAAATGTAACCGTGAACAATCAGTGTTGGACCTACAGTCTGTTAAGATGCCTCTCCAAACGCAGAAACGAAACGCAGTCACACCATCAAACGTTAAGACACGGTAAGAAAAAAGATCCGTATTTTGCCGTGATCCAATGACACAAAAAAAAAGTAATCCACAGCGATCAGTAGATCCATTTCGCCGTTTAAACAATGTGGAATAAAATGTATAAAAGTCCAAATCTACACAAAACGTGCAATCAATTAGTAAGCTGACATCATATGTATATACATGGCATTTAGGAAACCTTTATTACAACGTTGGCACGGTAAGATGTCCAGACTAGTGCAACAGTAATTCTCATTTTTTTGCATCCTGCATATGCGTCGACAGTGGTCTCAGGTGAAAGCCAGAGCCCTGATAAAAAATGTTTTTTACTAAAGCAGTAGGCCTATATGAAATCAGATGTATTACCTACCACCATTTAGTTGTTTTGTGTTATTTAAAATATTTATAAAATATCTGTTCATGCCAGAATTATTCCACTCATTTTTTAAACAATGCAATTACCTGTTTCAGCCACCAGGGGGGCAGTGCTCCCCCCACTAACCAGCACCTTGCAACTTTGTCAAGCAAGCTCTCCAAATATTACTCAGCCAGGTTCACCTGTACTCAACCTACGACAAAGCTCTCTCTTGTGGGCTTCCAGCAGGCCTCACACTCAGCTTGCTTTAGACCACTTCCCTCTCACGAACCAGCCATTTACCTGAGAGGCCTTCACTACTCTCCTCACCACCTTGCCAACTTCCAGAAGTACCCTGGTTCCTGTCAACAAGCCTCCGAGGCTGCATCAGGCACCTCACTGTGTCCAAGTTGTCAGTGGAGATAGATGTATGTGCTCATTGAATAATAATACAATAATCCACTAAGTGTCAGCCAACTCTGCCATATGCGTCTATTATTAGCCTTTTATCTCGGTCACTGTCGCCTCTTTCCAGGCTTCCATCGTTCACTCCTTCATGAAATTTATATATGCATGCATTAATAGTATCTTTAATATTTCAGTGGATTTAGCTAAAAATAGAGTTTCCATTAGTGCCACACGCTCATTACATTCCCCCGCAGGAGTACGAGGGCACAGAGTGGAAACAAAGCTGCTGTTGAAGCCAATGACTTTATTTCACTAAATGTTGATGTTTTCCCTGTGCTAACCTACATCCATCATGAGCTTCTGCTTGTTAAAGTGAGGCCCTGTTCTCCTGCCCGGCTGCACATTATTAGCCAAGCAACACCTGCCAGTTCTGAAAGCAACCTCTGATTTATTAAAGGTGATATTAGTCTGGCAGATGCAGTGAGCGGCCCTGCAGGAAGGCCAAGTACAGACAGAGATGATAATTGGAAGTCAGACATGCCTTCTTCAAATCAGATGTGAGAGGACAAAAGGAGAGACCAATGTAATTAAAGCTTCATGCATTTGCCTTGCAAAGATGGTGACGTCACTACTTGTTTGTCAAAGACTTCAAGAAACCCACTACAGGTCAATAACTCAGCCTTTAAATATAGAGTTTTCTCTACCATTATAAGGCTTTTAAGCTTGATTTATGGTTCTGCAGAGGCTCCATGCAGAGCTTTCGTCGTAGCCTACGTAAGTGACCCTCTTAGGGTAAGACCTAGGGTTGGGTACCGTTTGGATTTTTACAATTCCGATGCCCATACCGGTACTTTTAAAACGATTCTGATTCCTAATCCGATTCTTGAAAAACTGAAAAATGACATCAAAGATGTAATATGTTTACTAGCGTGCACTACACGTGCAATGAATGGTTAATATGCTTTTACGTCCGTTTTGGTGAGCCCAGAGGGAAATATATGGCATTTTAAAAGTAGAATACATTCACGATAGCTAGCTAACAATAGAATACAGAGAAAGTGTGAT
The DNA here is from genome assembly GCA_023566125.1 of Zingel zingel. Classification (NCBI taxonomy): domain Eukaryota; kingdom Metazoa; phylum Chordata; class Actinopteri; order Perciformes; family Percidae; genus Zingel; species Zingel zingel. Next base: position 29,095,360 of record CM042328.1, on the reverse strand, counting down.
ATTTTTACGTCCGTTTTGCAGCGACAGAGGGAAAATATTTCAATCGACACATTAAGTGGAACCGAAATGAGAAACCAACATTTGAGTTCTAATCTGGTTCGATTCCTACCGGTTGGGTAGGAACCGGGTTTCCTAGTAAGACCCCGTATCCTGGCCAAATACGTGCACCTACGTCTTCCACAAACCTAAGGATAACACTGAAATACATTCATTACATATAGCATTCAGTCAACTATGTTTATGAGGAAAACTGCATTATATGCAGTAGAAAATGATTAGGTCATATTTTCAGTAATAGTTAAATGAACCAAAGAGCCTCTACATTTCTACCTCATCAGTGTTTATCATGCCAGAAAAAAATTGTCTCATTATCCAGTTGTCAAGTTGCATGCATGATGGGAAATGGAGTCAGATGAAAGTCACCCAGTTCAGTGTGTGCCAGTGTAACCATATTTTATGTTTTTGATATTACATGTCTGTATTTGTACCTAATACTATTTTTTTCTGCAGCAGGTGTCACTAAAACTGCTCAGCAAAACACATTCAGTTTCACTTACTTCACATCTGTCAATCAACCATCATGCAGAAGAACAAATGAAAAACATCTGTATTCTATAATATTTCATGTCTACAGTACCACAATGTAGCCTACCGGTATGTACCCTTTTGGAGACAGTACGTGCCATTAGACAGTCATAATAGCCTGTGCGGATATTGGCCATAAAAGCAATTGGAATTATATGAAAGAGTGTCGTAAAAAACAATGCATTCACACACAAAACGCACTCAGTTAGGTCAGATCAATCAACTCAATTCCACAAACATGACACAAGTGACAGTTACTCAGATTACATCAAGATAATCCGATAAAGTGCGCATAAACACACTTACCTCCACGACAGCCTTTTTAAAAAAAAAAATCCTGGACAGTGTTGGGAACGTCAGAAGCTCTCGGTTAATCAGTTACTTCCATTGATGTTGACATAACGTCGTCTCTTTACTGTTGGACTTTAAGGATTCATACAAGTCTCTAAAGTAACTTTGAGCGGCCGTGTGAGGCAGACCAATGGCACACATCGGCCTCCCGTCCTGGGTAAGGTACTCCAACAGCGAACAGCAACGCAACACACTGGACGTTTTTAAATCGTGAACGTTTTAATAACTCGTAGGAGAGTTTCCTCTTGAATTAAGACGTACCTTCAGTGTTCATAGAAGAGTTCAAAGCTGTAATCCGTCTGACACGGAGTGGGTGGAGCTGCGCGGAGCTGCACACTGCAAAAAATAGTCCCTCTGAGCATTTGGTTTAGACCAACCGCAGGGCTAACTCATGCGTTGTGATGGGTACTTTTTTACAGCGTGCATGGTATCTCTGTCGCAGGTAAATGGACCTGCAGTTTTACTTCTGCTGGTGGACATGGTCATAACGGCGTTTGTAGTTTTTCTGCAATCAATGAGCTATCCTCATGACCTACAACACTTTTTGGAGTCTTCAGGATGTCTTCAACATTTTTTAGGCCAAGGACCCCTAGCTGACAGAGATACAGAGCTGGGGACCCCCCCCCACTACATATTGTATGAAATCGAGTTAAACTGGGCCTACAATAATATGTAGGGCGCCCTTTTTGGGGTGCACATAACACTAAGCTATTAAAATATATTGACATTCACATATACATCATGTTTTAATGTTAAATATACATGTTTATGTAAATTCTTAAGCCTAACTGTATCTGTGGGTGGCCACCTTAGTGGCTACCTTACCTACAGGCCAATAAGCCTGTCATAAACATAAACAATTTAAATAAAAGAAAATGTAAATTTATAAACAAATCACAAATAGGCTGATGTATCTTTGGTATATTTTCATACATATTAACTTTTTTTTTAAGATTATTTTTTGGGCATTTTCAGCCTTTATTTTGACAGGACAGATGAAGACATGAAAGGGGAGAGAGAGAGAGGGGTGAATGACATGCAGCAAAGGGCCGCAGGTCAGAGTCAAACCCGAGGAGTAAACCTCTATATATGGGCACTCACTCTACCAACTGACAATCTGGGCGCCCATACATATTAACTTTTGAACTTAAAAAAAAAAAAAGATTAAACAACAACAACTTGGGCCCCCTCTGTTGAAGATCGCAGGGCTATATCATGAAAGGTCCAGTGTGTAACGTGTTTAGTTGTTCATTATCATATGAATATCCTATGTTGCCTGTTCACAAACTTGTCCTTTTTCATGAATATTTACCACCATCAATTCCAAGTATTTCTTTTGGCTTGAAATTTAACATTTGCCTTCGCATGAACTGGGGTAGACGCTCCATATTCATGCTCCATCTTGAAATACGTTAGCCGGTAAGGGACATACAGGACATACTGCTCCTCCTTTCGTGTTTTCTCTGTCACATGATAAACTCACAGGTGCTGCTAATGCTGCTAACGGGTATCGTAGCTTCCCGGCCCCGGCAAGTTTGAAGAAGGAAACATGGAGGACCACACGTATTCAAAATCCAAATGTCAGGAACAGGAGTCCTCTTCTTCGCCCAGAAAAAGAAAAAGGAGATTGAAAAGAGCAAGAGACCGGCTTTTTGAAGCGTGAAGCCTACCGTAGCTGTAATACGTACTTTGAACTGCGTGGTGAAAGAGAGTTGATTGCGATATATGATCTCAACACTAGATGGGAGAAATTCCTACACATTGGACCTTTAAAGTAACTATGCACACTACTCCATTCTTACTGTCAGAAAAGCCATTGTAAAGAGAGCATTCATGTGTAATGATGTATTCATATTGTATTTGTTTCAATGTACTCTTCTTCTGTTCTTTCTGATGTTTGTTCGTTGACTGTAGTGTGTCGGTTGAATTCTTGTTTGGGTTTTGTCTTTCCTGTTACTTTAATGTCTTTGTTTAGTTTCTTGTTATTCACTTGTGTCGGCGTTGTATGGTAGGACCCCTCGGAGACGAGATGGTTTATCTCAAGGGGTTTATCCTGATAAATAAACGTGTACAACAGTAAATCCCTCTTTTTGGCATATGGCCACTTACCCTCTGGAAAAAGAGCTGCAGGGGATCTGGATTAAAATCCATGTACTAATGACTGAGTAAGCATTTATTAACAGATAACCGACATTAATAATTACATTGCTACAAAAATAGAGAGGATGGACACCAACCAAAGGAATTTTTCACAACTTGCCAACCCCAAATGTGTTCTTATTAATGACTTATAACTGCTCCACAAATCATTAGTAAAAATTACTGACACCTCCCAGTTCCAATGCACACATCCTTATAAAGGGTACCATATATTTTTTTTTTCATCATTTCATTTTTCCGTTGAAGGTATCAAATTCAAAAGCTATTGATTCGTTTAAAATAATCCCGCTGAAAAAAAAGGAAGAAAAAAAAGTCAATTTGCACAGGTTGATGGCTCACTTTGAATCAATGCTATTCTGAAATAAAGTGAAGAACTTGATTGCATATGTTTTCTAAACAGCTTCATTTCCTTCAGGAACGTTGTAGAAACAAGATAGGATTTACTTTCTAGAGACACGGTCTACTTGTATCAAACAGTATGGACATGTGACAGTTTCCAATCCCCATACCATATTCTTGTTCGGTATTTTCATAAGACTTTAAGACTCACTTGATAAAAGGTATGGTTAATGCAGCGTGAGGAAACATCACTGCAAACATATGGAGCATCAAAAGTCAGTTTCAGTCCTTTGTGCAGACATAAATCTTACGCCGTAAATTTGCCATTACGGATATTAAAATTGCAGACGGATAAGACAGCAGAAACAGAGGGGATAGATGTAGAGAGGAGGAGAGAAGAGAAGTGACGTATGAGAAGTTATCTGGAGGGGATCTGAGATTTGTACCTCTTCCTGTTGGCTGTCTCCAGCCTTGTTTGTTCCAATTTGGACATGATAATCAGTGTCTCATGTGCTGGAGTTGAGAGGGTGAAATCAAGTGTGTTGCCAGTTTGTAGTGTGGCTGGAGATTTCAGGAGGGAGAGATCAAAGGGGGATAAGAGAGAAATAATTTAATTAAACTTCTCTGTGGGGGGGGGGGGGCATCTCTAGGAAGTGGTAGTGTTTCCTGGAACTACAAGGGCGGAGGTGAGGAGGTTTTGGATGGGCTTAATGGAGTCGCACACTGTGATGGAGTTTCCACGGAGCAGACAAGAGCTTTGAAAGCTTTTCATAGGCCTATAGTTGGTCAGAAAAGGCTCTCATATTTGTCATATTTAGGAATTTTGATTGGTTGTTGTAATAATTAACACTTGGTTGTACCGCCCTGTACAAGACCCATGGAGGCCTTGCATTACCACATAGGCGGAATTTACAGAGGGGATGGGGGGGTTACAACCATCCCAATAATCAAAACTGTCCAGTGTACCCCCCCCCCTCCCCCCATCATCTAATAATAATTTCCTTTACATAATTAAAGACATTTGCAACATATATTGATGCAGAAAAGGCATTGTAGAAGTCATTGCGGAAGAATTCACCACAATGCAGGAAATGTAGTGTTTAATATGCTCAAAACTTAAATTTTGGAGATCTCAACCCCCCCAACCCCCCAATGTTGAACCCAAAGTTACGCCCTTGCATTACCAACACCTGGCACAAAGGTAGAGCAGATGAGTAACGTCTTGTGAGAGATCTATTCCAGGCCCAGCAGTCAGAGATTAACTCCTGGCCTGGGATCATTACGTCAGATCCCTTTAATCCCACGCAATTTAGCAGTGGCAGGGAAACCGTCTCTCAACTACAACTTCTCTAACAGGTGAAATGCATGCTGGTCCTGTGATGGTTTGTTAGTGGGAAAGACACATGCATGCACAAATTAATTTCAGTGAATTGAAATGTGCAGCCTACTTGCAATTCAACTCATCGCAGTGTTGCTGAAGTAATTTCATTGCTTGGTGTAAATCAAGTATGATGATGATAGTGAAGGTGGGCGTGGTGGTGATAGTAAGATTGTGATGTGTTGTACAACGGGCAGGGTGCAATTTAGTTAGCTAGTGCAAGCAATGGATGTGTGTATGTGTGACCTATGTGAAATGTCTCTTGTATCATTCTGAGTCGGAGCCAGTCGGGTTGGTAACAGCCAGTTTATTCCGCCTCTTCCTGCATTTACAATGGAAGACAACAGTGTGTGAATGCTCATCTCAAAGGACAACAGCTAGCATGCTCTGTCTCGTTGGAAATCCTCCGTTGCTGTGAGGAATTTCCCATCTCTACAACCTCATTTCCTCTGTACAAAACTTTGACACTTACTTTAGCAAAGCAATATACATGAATAATAAATGTAATTGAAATAAACAAAATTTCAATATGGCTTCTTCATACTGGACTGTTACTTTTTTTTATATCCTTTTCATATTTTAACAGTTAACAATAATAATGTGCTGGACTTTTCCCACAGTACACAACAACAGTAAATATCTCAGTACAAAACATTTCACCACTGACTACAGCAACATACAACATACCGCCACGTACCTGCATTTACAATGGAAGACAACAGTGTGTGAATGCTCATCTCAAAGGACAACAGCTAGCATGCTCTGTCTGGAAACACGGCACATGTAGGTGCTAGTTAGCATGCAGAAAATATTTTTCGAGTGGTAAAACATGAATAAAACTGCTGGTAACTAAATACAACCGTTGCCAAATTAATTTCAGACACTTATTATAGCTAACCAAACAAACTGGGTCAACTTTTAAGTGCTTTTCAAGTAGTTAACACTATATTGTCCACAAGCAGTCACAGACATGTTACCTCGTTGGAAATCCTCCGTTGCTGTGAGGAATTTCCCATAATGCTGCACTACAATTACTCGAAGCAGGTACAGCTTCTAACAGTAGATGGCGTAGTTGTGCCAATTTAGTAGAATTTAACCTGAACCCATTCAACTATGTTACATATGTACTATGTTGTGTTGAGTTCATTAAACAGCAGATATCGTTTGTTTGTCCAAGACAAATTTCCTTCGGGATAATAAAAATCTATCTTATCTTATCTTAGTAACAGTAACCTAGCAGTAGCACCAGTACCAACAGCAGTAAAAAGACAATGCTCTTTTTCTTCCTGTTTTTATGTCAGCTTTTTGTCGACTTCTAGTGGTCATAGGAAGTACTACCACTGCTCAGACAGTATGTCAGCCAGCAGAGGGTGCCTGGACCTGCTGTACTGTTGGTTACATGTCTGAGAAAAGCCAAAGATGTGAACATGGACATAATGCAAAATGAATTTGTTATATCTGGGTATTGTAGTTCTTCTGTGTGAAGCAATGCTCAGATAAAGACTCAGAGAAATTGGAGCTAGACACTGCTATACCAAAAATAAAGATTTGATTTAACAGTGAATTCAAACGAGCTTTTGATTAAAATGCACAGAAAAGGCTCGGTGGAAGGCTTAAATGTAGGCCAAAAACAGTGAATACACAAATTAATCCATAACATGAATGAAGACTGTGGGGAAAGGCCGAACCTTTCGGGGAGTACATTTAGAGATATGTCAGGAAGAGGAAGTCATAATGAAATATGTGGGCTGTCATTACACAGCAATCAAGTTAAATCAAAAGCTGTTATTATCAATCAAAAGTTATGTTAACACACCAGACTAGAATGTATTAAACCACACATGAAAGCAAGGATTCAAAATGCATGTTTCTACTGCTCATGTTAATAACACTAAACATTACACTGGAGTATATTATATTACTATACTACAACCTAATAATACATGGCAACATGGTTGGACTCTTGAACATTATGAACAATGAATGATGCTATTGGTTGCATTATGAAAAATGTGGGACTTAGGGTTTTGGGAGCTTGACCTATACGAGGGACAAACAGGCAGGATTTAAAAAAAAATGTGTTTCTTTCAAGCCTCTCAACTTTGATCAAGAGCAGAACCAAATAATCGTGTAGTGCTCCTTTACAAAATGATGCCTCTACTTTCTGTAGTCAAAACACAGTACAACAGAGACATAACATCAGGTTATCTAGCACACTCGCATTGCTGGAATTGTACAACCTTTTTTTGTGGAACAGACTTAAAAACTTACCAGAAGCTAATGAAAGTGAGAAACAAAATCAAATCTGATTAATATCTTTCCCTTTGAGCTATTACATCATATCATATCTGGGTAAGATGATCGTTACGTAGTTTTGAATTTTGCAACAGTGAATTAAAATCACTGGTCATTAAAGGGATACTTCACCGATTTAGCATTAAGCTTTGTATCAGTAGAAAGACGGTAGTATTTTTGAATGACCGTGCTTCCCTCCCTCATGTCCCCCTGGGAGGGGAGATCTCTGTATTGTGGGTCTGGAAAAATGTATACCGATGATGCAAAAATCGTCATTTTACGTCATCGGTATACATTTTTCCAGAGGCACAGGACTACCATAGACTGTATATAAGAGGACTACAGCCAGTACTTCCGCATAGCCCATAGAGGGTTGGACCAATGGGTTGGACGCTTGGACGTCGTTTTTTTACGGAGATTGTCGAGGTAAAAACGAGTGTCAGCCATCTTGAATCATCGCTTAGCTTCCCAGCAGAAACAGATTTATTCATCCCGAAGGAAATTTTAGAACAAAAATTATGTGCATATAAACTACTGCACACATGTACCACCGGGATACACTGCTAGCAGGTAAGGGGACATCCTCAGCGGTGTGCGGAAAGTGGGACGATTGTAGGAGTTGGAGCTAGGTGGAAGCTAACGATAGCCAGCCACCTGTGCCAGGCTTCGCCTGCTACGGAGACCAGAACTTCAGCCTGCGGTGCCACTAGCCGGAATACTTGACAGCCTTTGCCTGCTATGGAGACCAGCACATCGGCCTGCAGTGTTGCTTGATGCCGCTAGCCGGTAGGGGAACATCCTCAGCGGTGTGCTGAAAGCGGGACGAGGGTAGGAGTTGGAGCTAGCTAGGTGGAAGCTAACAATAGCCAGCCACCTGTGCCAGGCGTCGCCTGCTACGGAGACCAGCACACCCTCAGTAGCGGCTCTGTCACCGGGTAAGACTGGCTCGCTAGTGGAGGTGGGCTTTTTTAACACGGACTGTTGCAGAAATGGGGTGCTTGTATCCAACTAACTGCTAACTGCTGGTAGAGTTTGACTGTTAGATGCCGACCATTCTACATTCCACGCAAATTTACGGCTCTGTTTACAGCCTACCAAGCGCTAATGCTAGTATGTGTTAGCTGAACTTTACAGAGCATATAGCTAATGTGTGTGCACTAAATGTAGCCTGTTTCGTATGTTGTTTTTATATTTTTTAATTGTGTAACCACTTGAGCCACGGTGAAACGTTGTTTCGTGTATATGGTTGAAATGACAATAAAACAGTTGAGTAGTTGATTGTCTCACTGTCTGTCTGTCTGTCTGTCTGTCTGTCTGTCTGTAAACGGTAGGCGTGGCTTGGGAGTGGATTTAGAGCAGCGAAGCAAGTGCATTCTGGGATTTGGTGTCTTTCATCCACATGAGCCAAAAACACATTTCCTGGCTTTTCTCGGCCTAGAAGGCACCAATTTATACATTTATACTACATAAGTGACCCAATTTAAAGATATATTCAGCTTTCCAGTGGTAAAATATCCCTTTAAATGAATGTCCTGGTCTATGGAGGATTTGCAAATCATGACATTACAGAAACAGAAACAAAGTCACTTGAATTAATCAGATTAACAGAAATTCTACTGAAGATATATACAATCTGGTTTTATATAGCCGACCTCTAAAGACTTACTGTACATCTTACTAATGTATGGCAGAAAGACACAACAACATGCTAAACTATTGCTGCATTTCTATAATAACAGAATCATAAATATGTCTGCTGTGAAAGACTAGATGTTAAGTACTTTCTTGCGCCTGAACTCAGATAAAACTGAGATGCTGGTCATTGACCGTGCTCGGCATAGACACCAGCTTGATCAGGTAGCAGTAACTCTAGACATCTGTGTGATATCCCAAAGTTCAACAGTTAAGAACCATGGTGTTACGTGTGCTACAACCCTTTCTTTTTATCAGCACATTAAAGGTATCACTGAGCTCGCCTTCTTTCACTGACGCAACATAGCTCAAATCAGATCTTTTTTATCCACGGCTGATGCAGAGATTGTAATTCACGCCTCTGTATCATCCAGACTGGAATGTTTTCCTGTCAGGCCTGTCGCATGCTAGTGCTGAAGTCTTCAAATGGTTCAGAATTCTGCAGCAAGAATCTTAAAGTGCTCATATTGTGCTCATTTTCAGGTTCATAATTGTATTTAGAGGTTATATCAGAATAGGTTTATGTGGTTTAATTTTCAAAAAACACCATATTTTTGTTGTACTCCACATTGCTGCAGCTCCTCTTTTCACCCTGTGTGTTGAGCTCTCTCTTTTAGCTACAGAGTGAGGTATCTCGCTTCTGTTCCATCTTTGTTCGGAGTCGCACATGCTCACTTAGGTAAGGACTACTAGCCAGTCAGAAGCAGAGTATGAGGGCGTGCCCTGACAGTACCTAGGTAAGGACTACTAGCCAATCAGAAACAGAGTATGAGGGAGTGCCCTGACGGTAGCTAGGTAAGGACTACTAGCCAGTCAGAAGCAGAGTATGAGGGCGTGCCCTGACGGTACCTAGGTAAGGACTACTAGCCAGTCAGAAGCAGAGTATGAGGGTGTGCCCTGACAGTACCTAGGTAAGGACTACTAGCCAGTCAGAAGCAGAGTATGAGGGCGTGCCCTGACAGTACCTAGGTAAGGACTACTAGCCAGTCAGAAGCAGAGTATGAGGGCGTGCCCTGACAGTACCTAGGTAAGGACTACTAGCCAGTCAGAAGCAGAGTATGAGGGCGTGCCCTGACAGTACCTAGGTAAGGACTACTAGCCAGTCAGAAGCAGAGTATGAGGGCGTGCCATGCTAGCAGCTAGGCGAGCATTATAACGTGTGTTACAAAGTGACCACGTTTGTCTCTGAAGTAAAGGCTGGACTACAATAGAGCTGTTTGGAGTAGTTTGTGAACAGTGTTAAGTCCCTTTGGGGTGGACTTTGGGCTTTTTCACTTTGTAAACCTATTACATGCATAAAAAGATATATAACACAATAAAGGAAAGGGGAAAGGCCAAACCGCATAGTATGAGCACTTTAACTAAAACTAGAAAAAGTGACCATATTACACCAGTTTTAGCTTCCTTTCATTGGCAACCGATCCAAGCCAGATAAACTTCTGATGACTTACAAAATTGTAAATGTCTCTTCCCAATCAGGACTCTCCTCCAATCAGGACTCTCCACTCTCAGAATACAGGGCTCCTGTCTGTCAGAAGTCCACAGGGCCTTTTCCTATCGGGCCCTCTTGTTCTGGAATAACCTCACTGTAGACATCAGTCTGATTCTGAAACTCAAAATTCAAACCTATTGCCTTAACTTTCAATTAAATGCGCATTCTTTCATTATCCAGTTGGCGGGCCATTCTCAGTCTCAATGTTCAAATTTCAGCTACAGTTCTTTATCCTGCTTTCTGAAGGCCACTGCATCTCAATCTCTTTTACAGTAACTATCCCTGTGCTGGACCATCAGCTGTCCTCATGTGTCGGCCAGTGTGCAATTTTGTTGTTGTGTTGTTGTGTTTTTGTTTCATTCTCTCATCTGTGTGAATTGTGTGCTTCAGTTTTGCTTCCTTTGCGACTGTGTGTCCTCTCCTCACACCTAGAAGCTGCTTGACATCCTACCGGATCCATTTTCTTCATATATCAATTATTACTATATATTCTTTGAAAATTTTGCACTCAACCCATTCCGCCTTTCTTTTTTTACTTATGCAACAGTTACTTTGTATGTATATATTTGTGATTTGTGATGTTGGGCTATACAGTGGCACTCATAAGTTTATGAACCCATGCTAAAGTTGACTAAAAAGAGGAATAAAAAAAAAATTCATTGTGAACAAATAATACCTAGAGATTGGCATGGGGTACTTTCCATAAGATCATCTCTCAATGCAAATCAAACCAGCTATTAGGCTAACTGAAATCAAACCATGCCAGTCTCTAGGTATGGTGAAGAGTATGTGATGATGTGGGGCTATTTTAATTCCAAAGGCCAAGGGAACTTTATCAGGATGCATAGTATCCTGGATCCATGAAATAACTGGCCTTTAAAAATAAAAGTCTGTCTGCCTCTACGGGAATTTAACATAGGGGTGTACTGACTTATGCCCCTGTATTTTAAGGAAGATTTATTTATCTACGATACATTATTCATTCACAAAGAAAATTGGTGTCCTTAAAGGTTGGATTCTTCCTCATTTTCTTAATTAAGGCATTAAGATCAATTTCCAAAAGACGATTTTTTTTATTCATCTTTTTAGTCAACGTTAGCATGGTTTCATAAACTTATGAGTGCCACTGTACATGTACAAATAAATTTGACTTGATTTACTATAACAGAGGCAGTGTTACAACGGACATGCATCCGCTTCCTCTGTAACTTCCTGCTGCTTGATCACTTCTAAACACCACTCCCCAAGCGGGGGTGGGGAGGGGGGGGGGGGGGGGGGGGGGGGGGGGGGTGCACATACCACCAGGAAGAAGAGAAGGAAGCATTCATGGGAAAATATGCAACCAGATAATGCAGTTCCCATACTCTCCTTACAAAGGGAGTTCCCATATTCCCTTTGTCAAGAATTCGTACATATTTAAAAGTAATAAGTAAAAGGTTTCTATACTACTGACTATAGCTGCAGAAGTTACTGAACTAGTGATTTTGCCTTCGGAGCTCCCCTGAGCTTGAGTCATACTCCCACAGGCATAAGACAATAAGGGTGCTGATACAGTTACCAGGAAGAATCAGGCAGAAAACAAACCCACACCAGATCCTGTCTGCCTCTCTAGTCTGTCAGTGTCCATGGGACTGGCAACAGAAAACATACCATCTCAGCATATTGAATATACACAGCCTATGTTTTTCATAGTAGCACATACTGTTGCTGCCAAGTTCACCACATTTGTGTCAGAAGGGTGCTTACCATCATCTGGCCAAACTACTTCTCTGACACATTAGCACTTTTTTGTTATGTAGCGCTGAGGTATCAGACATGTAGCTTGAGGTCGTGTTTCATTTGTGTGATTGTCAGATAGACTGCTATGATTTCAAAGAACATCATGTTGTCTCCTGCAGTTTACCGTTTGTTCTGCTGGTGATGGGGCTGTGCGGCTAACATCATGTGACCTGATGCCCTGCAGAGTCACACATAAAGCTCAGTTTACTCATCATGGAGGGTACAATTAAGCACGGGAAAACAGCTGTAAAATTGTTTTCTGTGGCTCTTGAGGAGCTTTTTAAAGTCTGAAAAAATAACCCTGATGAATCACTGGAGTGGTCCTTTAATACAGTGAATCTAGGACCAAAAAGTGATACGGCCTTTACTTTGTGTATCACAAATACAACTATCTTCTTTATTTAATTGGATGAGCTGAGGGAAATACTGATGAAATGCTTTCAGTGTTTTTCAGTGCAGCCATCATCAGTAAAAGTAATGAGGGCTAACTTAATTATGGGTCACTGAGTGGTAGGGGTCTGAGTGAACCAACTGGGCTACAATTTCAGGCTTTAGGACCTGGAGGGGGAGGATTGTTGTCCCCTGAATGCTATGGGCGGGACTGGCCTGGATGGAAGATTCCAGTGCAGAGATTTTAATGCTTTGAGAACCGGGCATGACGATTCCTGCAGCTGTCTCACACAACTCTGCTTCTGACCATTACATACAGTAACTTTACATAGAGGAGGTCAGTGCTGGGGGATCTATTTGTAAGCAGCTTGAGGATAACCTGCTGAATTATTGAAAGAGGCTAATAAGGTAAGATGAAAGTACTGGGAGTAAGGGGGGAAGGGAGAGTTTGCAGTGTAGTGTTCAACTGGTGGGAAATGCCCAGGCATGTGAAAAGAGGCCACAAAGTCAGATCTGTGATATGCTGCTTAAGATTCCATTGTGGATATAAGCAGTGTGATTCATGTGTGTTGTTGGATAGGTTTAAAAAAAAATGTAATCGTTGAAGAAAATGTCAAAGTATTAGAAATGCATGAGAGTTTAGACATTTAGGGAGTTGGCTGCAACTTTTGACCCTAATACAGCTGTGACATGTCTCTTTTCTTTGTCTACTTATTACAGTGCCCATTACACAATAATAAAAAAAATACATTCATTTGAGTGATGATATATACATATGCAGTGTCTCTTGAGCATTAAAACTGTGCAAGAGAATTTCTCATCATTCATTAATTCATTCAAAGTCTCATGTCCAGTTAGAATAACTATTCGTAGCTGCAGAACATGAATGAAAATACATACAAAACAAATTTACCGATACTTGGTGTGATTTCAAAATGTCACATGCAGCTCTTTATGAATGCTATTTAGATCACATCATCAACATTTGATACATCTTCAAGTACTTATTTTAAAAAGCTATAAGACCATACTTATACGGTACTATAGACAAAAACATTTAAACTCGTAGCCTTTTTTTAAAAGTGATCTCTATCATGCACATGTTCAGATATCGCTCCATCTTTCTGTGTGGGCTTGTGTGAGCCTGTAAAAAAATGTCTTGGAAGCTGCTGAGAGGAGACTCTTGATGTACAGTATATCATCCGTCTCTTTTAAGTAGAATGTGGTTTTCTTAATGCATTTTATAAAGAGGCTGATACTTGTCCTAATCATCTGTCAGCACAGAAACATATTTTTAGAGTTTAAAAGACCCTACCATAACTCTATAACTGTAACTGGCCATATGCACAGAACCTTCTGGAAGCACACATCCCCTCATACGTGGACTGGAGCAAAAACCTGACATTTGTTGCATGTGTATCAGCACGTCGTCACTTCTTCCAAACCATGTGTAACCAACCAGCATCAACAAGACTTATTCCTCTATAGGACATTTTTGAATTATTTTGTGTTGCCAAAACATGAATAACTCAGAGATAGCTGGGCATTATTTCAACCTAGTTAAATTACATCCTGCAGCTGCCTACGTGGCTGTTATGCAAGTCTTGTCTTAAGGTCTACTGGGAGAGATGTCATTTGAATGGTACTGGCTAACCCAATTCCCCTGCTATTATACTTAAAAACAGGCAGAGTAAACCCCAAATATGCTGCAAAATTGTCTCCCTGAATTAAAAAAAAGTAAGGTGAACAAGATATTTCAACCTGAAACGGAACAAACATCAACCCAGACAAGACTTTGTCTCTCTCCTTTGGCCAGTAGATTACATTATTGACTAATGTTTGTCTTCTGTTTTCTCTGATTAGCATTACACAGAGATGTGGATGACAAACCTGGTAGCCCTGGTCCTCGTGGCCAGTTCAGCTTCAGCTGCCACCTCGGCTTCACCGGACAAAGTTCTGAGTAACCACGCCACCATCTTGGCTGACAACAGTGTCAAGTTGGCTTTCGGTCTCTACCAGAACATTGCTAAGGAAAAAGATGTAGAGAACATCCTCTTTTCCCCTGTAGTAGTGGCTTCCTCTCTGGGTCTGGTGGCTCTCGGGGGCAAAGCCTCCACCGCCTCTCAGGTAAAAAGCATTCTGAATGCAACTAAGGTTAAAGATGAGCAGCTGCACGCTGGTCTGGCCGAGCTCCTGACTGAGGTGAGCGACCCAAAGACCCGCAACGTCACCTGGAAGATTAGCAACCGCCTGTATGGACCCAACTCTGTCACATTTGTGGAAGATTTTGTCAAGAGCAGCAAGATGCACTATAATTGTGACCACTCCAAGATCAACTTCAGCGATAAGAAGAGCGCGGTGAGCTCCATCAACGAGTGGGCAGCCAATTCTACTGATGGCAAACTGCCCGAGGTCACCAAGGATGTAGAAAAGACCGACGGGGCCATGCTCATCAATGCTATGTTTTTCAAACGTGAGTGTGTACAAAACCTGTGCATGTGTAGTGGTATTACGTTTTTTTCTCAAAATTAATTGTTTTTTATTTTTATTTGTCACAGCTCACTGGGATGAGCAGTTCCATCATAAGATGGTGGACAACCGTGGATTCATGGTGTCCCGTAGCTACACTGTTTCAGTACAGATGATGCACCGCACGGGTAGGTAGAGACAGACCTGTTGAAGGGTTTCTGCATTTTTCAAAAAGTCAAATTTAAGACTTTTTAAGACCTTTTAAGACAAATAAGAATGAAATTCAAGACCTATATCACGATATCAAAAAACAACAACAAAAATGTAAAAAGGAAGCTATTTTTTTCAAATTGAACATTGCTGTGTACTGGACACAGGTTAGAGGCATGTTTATGTCGGTGGTACAACACGAAAGAGACACAAAAGCTGATTGGCTGCAATGTAAGTCGTTATATTTGGACTAGCTGCTTCATGACAGCTTTATGTGCATCCTTATTCAAGCCCTGTGTTGGTTTGGTAACTCGTAACACAATAAACATACCTGCGGTATAGAATAGGGAGATGGTGTTTCACAGCAGAAAGTTAAGAGCTTCCCTAAAGTGTATTGTTAGGCAGAGATTGTTAATATTTGTAATACGTTTCATTTGTTTCCCCAGGTCTCTATGGCTTCTATGATGACAAAACTAATAAGTTAAATATCCTGAGCATGCCTCTGGCTCATAAGAAGTCCACTGTGGTGTTCATCATGCCTCACCATACGGAGCCTCTGGACAGAGTGGAGAAGATGCTGACCAAGAAGCAGCTGAATACGTGGATGGGCAAGCTGCAACAGACAGCAATAGCAGTGTCTCTGCCCAAAGTCAGCATGGAAGTCAGTCACAACCTGCAGGTAAAAGATGCAAGAGACTAAAAATGACACCTCAGTCTTAGTCTGTATCGACAAAGTTTCATTTTCGGGATTGTTCAGGATGCTGCCGTAAATGCCGCAGGATGTGCCTTATTTCCGTCCCCTTCCTCTTCCTTTGTGTTGGCGTTCTAAACTCCGGTGGATTTGTGAGGACTATGGTTAACTGCTCCTCAGATCTCTGCAGGGTAAATCCAGACAGCTAGCTAGACTATCTGTCCAATCTGAGTTTGCTGTTGCACGACTAAAACTACTTTTGAACGTACACATGTTCCATCAAAACAAGTTCCTTCCTGAAGCTATTTTGCAGAGGCACCGTTGATCTGTCTGGTGTTTAGCACCGCCCAAGACGATTGTGATTGGTTTTAAGAAATGCCAATAAACCAGAGCACATTTTTCTCCCATCCCAGAATGCTGTGTGGACTAGCCAGACCTTCCTCCACATCGCTGCGGAGGAGGGTCTGGCTAGTCCACACAGCATTCTGGGATGGGAGAAAAATGTGCTCTGGTTTATTGGCATTTCTTTGCCGCTGCAAAATAGCCTCGGGAAGGAACTTGTTTTGATGGAACAAAAGTAGTTTTAGTCGTGCAACAGAAAACTCAGATTAGACAGATAGTCTAGCTAGCTGTCTGGATTTACCCTGCAGAGATCTGAGGAGCAGTTAACCATAGTCCTCAGAAATCCACCGGAGTTTAAAATGACTACACAAAGAAAGCGGAAGGTAACAGGCAGAATTTCCAGTGGCAACGGTGCAATCCAGGCAGTGGAACGTTGTAGATATAGACTACGACTAGCAAGACCTTTTTCCGCAGCGCTGCGGAGGAAGGTCTGGCAATGCGAGACTACTTCAGTCTTAACTTCAACTGCTACTTCTATATAATCTGATTCTCACCTTAATGTTCTGCTCCTATTTAGAAAAGCCTTAGGGAGTTGGGCCTGACAGAGGCTGTGGACAAATCCAAAGCTGACTTGTCCAAGATCTCTGGGAAGAAGGGTCTCTACCTGGCCAGTGTGTTCCATGCCTCTGCCTTGGAATGGGGAACTGATGGAAACGAAATGGACATGAGCGTCTTCAGCACAGACAAGCTGAAAAACCCTAAACTGTTCTACGCCGACCACCCTTTCATCTTCCTAGTGAAGGACCAGAAAACAAACTCCATCCTGTTCATTGGCAGGATGGTTAGGCCAAAGGGCGATAAGATGAGAGATGAATTGTAACCACATTAAGTTAACAGGCTGCATGTGTGTGTGAGTGTACATTTTCTATTGCAATATGCTGAGAGAAGTGCAAATGCAGGTTTCATATCGCACAAGTGCATTCCTTTACGTCACATGCCAACAGTATTCCACAATACACGGCTGAAGAGATGTGTTTAAACATTTTATCCTGTGTTTTAGTGAGCAACGCATTATTATTATTATTATTAAGATTATTTGATATCACTATGTGGCTTTTTTTGCATTGGCAGATCACATTATGGACTTAAGACTTAGATTAAGTATAATTTCCCTGATTAATGCCTAAAATGAAAATGCAGGACAATACCTGTGACACATGATAGCATATGTGCCAACACAAAAATGGTTTCTGTTGACAAGTCTTACTTTTGTAGAGATGTTATGGTGCCTGTTGTTTAATTTAACAATATGTTTTAGTTTGTCAAGCACGGCTGCTTTCAGTTTGTTAACTCAAAGGATAGTCACAATTATTTTGCCAATCATTTGCACTGCTTTCCACCACAAGCATACTATATTTTTAACCAAAAGGCTACATTGCTGTTTTTCTTATTATTGACCCTCCCTGAATGCACTGATCTACACTGGCAAACACACCAAATTATGGCTGATTTAATAAGAACTATCTATGAAACAATGTGTGCACACATGATTAGACAGTTTCAAAATATGGTTTTAGACAGTTAGAAATGTTACATTTTTTGCAATAAAAGTGTGAGAAAAACCAAACAACATTGTCAGTTAGATTTTTAGATATTTATTGCTTACATTTACCTTCATGTATTAGAAGACTCTGACTCATCCAGCGAGTCTTGATTTGTCTGTTGTCTGTTTGCCATAGCACTTTAGCCTTGGGCAGGTCTGTTGAGCCCAGGCCTCTAGTGGGATTTTCCAGCTGACTAACATGAGGAAATTCCACAGAGTGATTGTGTGACCTCCTGGGCAGCCCTACTTCAGCAATGAATGTGATAGAGTTGCAAAGGTATACACTATATGGTAAACATTGCAAATTAAACTGTAAATATGCAGACAAAACTAAATATTTTGGTGCATCCAGATGGGTTCTGCAGCTGGTCCAATGAGAAAAACACTTGCTAAAAGCAACATCATCAAAGCTAGCCCCCTTAGTGTTTGCATTAGGTTCAGAAAGAAAACTTCTAGAAAAACAGTCAATAATTAGCAATTCATAAATTAAGGAAAAGAGCTAGTAGTGTAGTGTGGAGTATCACACCACCTAGAGGGCATATGGATTTATGACAGAAAATTGTCTTCATATAGTGGACAAATTGTATAATTTATACAACAATCAATAATGATACATTTATTGGAGCAGTACATAAAGAATGTGCAATCTAAATAGTTGTATTTAATCATAAAAATTAAAAAGGGGGAACTATGGTAGAAATTAAACGTACTTATGTGCCTTTACGTTGCTTCAAATATACTATTCAGAGGTTCAACACTGTTAATTATGGGTACATCATGGGTAAAAAAGATAATAACTTATGAGTTACAGCGTTAAGTGAAATCTTAGTAACAGTTGGCAAATTGCTCAGCAACATTTTACTTAGAAATAATATGTATTTGTACATTAGAAATGCCTTGATTACTATAAATTCAAAATAATTGTGATGTAAGACATTACTAGGACTCAAGTGAAACACATGCACATTAAGAGGTTGAGTCCTGTATATAATAAAAGGAGGTGCTTCTTGTAAGTGTTTATTTCCCATGAACATATGCTGTTAACATTAAGGCATCACTATCCAAAGCCTGGTGATTATAGTGCATTTACTTAAACTGTATTACTTGAAGA
Organism: Zingel zingel; assembly: GCA_023566125.1. Lineage (NCBI taxonomy): Eukaryota > Metazoa > Chordata > Actinopteri > Perciformes > Percidae > Zingel > Zingel zingel. The sequence continues at coordinate 29,076,473 of CM042328.1, read as the reverse complement.
AAGACTCATAAGAACTGTAGATGTTTATTGATGACTCAGCCTACTGTAGAGATATTGGAGGTGGCTATGTTGGCGATGTATACAGTCTTGTACCTAACCTCCCCAAAACAAAGTAGGCTACTGTAGGCAGTTTCTTGCAACAGGGTGATAAGGAAATAAAGGGACATGAAATGCAGGACTGCTTCAGAGTTAGCGCTTATAAAGCAATCCTTAATTTTATAATTCAACAAGCTGACTATATATTTTGAGCTTTATTTTCTCTCATATCCTGTTGTTTTATCACTTGAATAGGCCTACATCCTGTTTTTTTGTGTCCCCTTGGCTGTATTGTGATGATGTATGCTTATTGTCCTGTGTTCCTCTTTTGTCTGAGAGACTAATTCTGTCAAATTATTGCTCACATGGCAATAAAGTACTAAACTGAAACAATTTTATTTAGGCTATTGGTTGCTGTATAACCGGATACCTTATGTAGGCTACACAGAAAAAGAACCATTATGGTTTTTCAGTTCTAATTATGCTACTTTAGGGGTATGCACTAATAATAATAGGCTAATGTCACCAGGGGACACTATCTAAACATCACATACGTGTAACTCAAATAAAACATAAAAGGGTATTTCAAATGACACAGCATTCAGGGTTCTTACGTGTACATTTATTGCACAGTTGGGATGAATTAAGTTTAGCGTACAAATAAAAAAAAACGTCCTAAATTTTACCCATAATCTGCATTCAGAATACAAGTTTGAAATATAGCTAAATATAGCCTTACACGTTTCTTTAGTGCTAACTGCTAGCGGTAGGCAGTAGTGAAATGCACAACCCTTTCACTGTTATCTGTAGTTCAGCTAGTGTAACAATGGTTGCTGCAGTTACTGGACTTTGTTGTCTTCCCATCGCTCGTGTGGAGGAGGAGGGCTCGTGCGAGGACTGCTCGTGCTGTGATGGGACTACAAATCCGTTAGTACCAACAGCCTCCTGCTCTTCCATCATGGCTCCCTCAGCAGACAGGCAGGGATACTGGGGGCGGCCGACCTCAACGCTGGACTGGTGCGAAGAAAATTATGTTGCCTCTTTTTACATTGCGGAATTTTGTAAGTACAATATAATTACGTCGCTTTTTCCTGAAAATGATCAATTTTGTGGTTCGTTTAAAGGAGACTTTTGGGGGGAGGACAGACAGCCATACTGTGTAACGTCACGTACCCCATGGTACGTACAGTCGCTACTGAATAACGTAAACATGAAGTAGGGATTTATGTTATCGTTTTAGCTCGGCTGATACGTGTTAGCTATAGCTCATACGGCATTTTAACAACTAACGTTATTAGCTAGAGCTGTAACGTTAATGAGGAAAAAGAAAAGCTGTAACGTTAATCAACCCGTTCTGCGTCGAGCTGTTTTGCATAGCTACAGCTTTACTGTAACGTTACTATTATTCCGCACGATCAAGTGTTAGCTAACGTCACCATAGACACATCGCAGTTTAATTAACAGTATTCCCCATATGCGCTTATTTGTATCGACTATGGAACGTGGACTTGAATGTTTTCCTTTACAAGGTGCATTCACTTGTAGGTAGGTCTAGCAATGCGAGACTAGCTAAACTTGATGAGACATTTCCTCCATACTATCAGGGCGCCTCATTGCTTTGTCTAACGATAACAACAGGCTCCTCGGGAACCATTATCTTATATTTAAAGATTGTTAGTGTAAAACTGTTCATGTCAGCAGGACTTCATGCTGAAAATGAGACGTCAGCTTTTTCTAACATGCAGTGACACATGAATTCTTTCAAAAACATTTGGGCCAAACAACATAGGACGAACATTTTACTTTGAGGTTACTCATTATTGTGCAGGCAATTCAAGCTTGTGGAAGTGAGAAAAGGGAATGTATTAAAAATAGTTGTAATACAAAGCAAGCGTTTTTCAAATAATACCTGCCAAACTTGTTATTCAGATAGAAATCCAATATTCTACTCTAGTGTGCAGAATTCATAAATTAATTAAGCCTACCTCACAGATTCATTGTATATTCATTGTAGAAACAACGTAAACTCTTTCAAGTACAATTTTCACTGTGTGTTAGGGACCTTCCAGATGCTGTTGTCTTGTTGTTAATGGTGTTCAGGGTACTAAGTGGTGCAACAGTATTAGCCTAGGCCAAGGTAAACTGAAGCCAAGTGGGTCAGAGTTTAGTCCACGCCAAGAGGCCTTTGTAGTAATATACACTTCATTTTATTGTCCTAAAAAGTAAGTTGTGGAGTACATGTTGTAGGTCGACTGTATTTAGCATACTGTATTCATTTCATTGAAAAGTTCCTAAACATTGGGACTGGTTTGAATGCCGCATATCAAGGATACTGACAGTTGAAGCTTTTGTTTGCACAAATGACACAAGGTCTAGCTAGGTAGTTTTTTTTTGGTTGCCGCAGAAGAATTGTTTGGCATTTAAACATTGATTCAGGTTACAATGGCTGGAATGTGGCATTGTTAATGTGTGCTTTTGTGAATTATCTCTCTTTTTTTTAAAAACATCAGCACATGGTGACGGGAGAAAGCAGACATAAAGGGAGGTCATAAAGAATAAAAAGTATCTTGCGTCAGGGGTCTCATCACATTCATGTGATTGCAGTTTTCATTGAAATGTGGAAAAACAAACCACTCACATGCTGTAGTAATCTTGGTGTGTGGATGTTATTATCAGTAACCAAAGTCCACACATTATGAACTGTCCCCTAAGGACTTGTGGAAACACCCTGACTTTTATCAGACATATGCAAATAAAGCAGTATTAGTTTTCAAACTACTTAACATCCTGGTAAGCCCAATTGTTTTCCACACCTAACTTTGTACATCATCACGCCCAGAAAGTTCACCATCAGGATCAGTGTTGACCTCTGTTTTATCAGGTTCCCTTTGGGCCTGATGATGTACTAACTGTACAGTAAGTACACAGCAATGGCTTAAAGTGCCCATATAATGAAAAAAATCACCTTTTCTGGGATCTGGGGTGTTATTTTGTGTCTCTGGTGCTTCGACACACATACAAACTTTGAAAAAAAACCATCCATGCTGTTTTGAGTGAGATACGATTTCTGAATGTGTCCTGCCTTCAGTCTCCGGGTGAGCTGGTCAAAATCTGCACGGCTTTCTACGTAACTAGCCGAGACGAGGGGTCTAACCTTTAGCATGCTAGCTCGTTCTCAATTGCAAAACACTGCTACAACAAACACAAGTTCACCGTAATCTACAAAAGAACTACTTCCATGTCCCTGTTCTGCAGGTATTCCACGCAAAGTTGGAAGTGTGCCCTCATTTAGAAGAAGACTCCCGGCTAATCCTGCCTTGTACAGGCCGAAGTTGCAGAAACAGCTAGCTAGCTCATGTTATCCTTACCTAGCTACTGCGCATGTGCGACTGACAAAAAAAAGATGTTACAGAAGTTGAGAAGTCTCACTCTGTAGCTAAAACAGGTATTTATACCAAATATACGGTGTTTTTTGAAAATTAAACCATGTAAACCTATTCTGATACAACCTTAAATTACAATTATGAACCTGAAAATGAGCATAATGTGGCCACTTTAAGGCAGGAACACTGACTTCAGCTCAACCATAGGCCACTTAATAGGGCAGAATTAATAAACTAATCTCTTACAAATAACATTACAAATGCAATACAAAAAAGGGTAGAAACACAATTAGAACCCCAAACCCTCTTGCTATGAGACAACTGCAGCACAGTGCCGCCGCCAATAATATTCAATTTACTACAATGTAAGACTAAAAAAGTTGCAAATTGACACATTTGAGTATTTGGAATTATTTCATTTTTGGCATAACTACTTGAAAAATGACTGAAACGATTAGTCAGTCAAAATAGTTGCTGATTCATTTTGTGTCATTTTTTTAATCGACTAATCTTTACAGCCCTAAAAAACAATTTTAAAAGTGGCACCTAGCCAGAACCCATCATTTTCTATCTGCCCATTTATCCTTTACCTGTACCTGCAATTGCTAACCCAAATACTACTAAATTACCAGTAATATATAGTTAAAATGACAGATGCACAGTAATTCAAGTATATCATTGCTGTGTAATATACATTGCTATGTAATCAAATAGAAAATTCATGTACGGTGGCAGCAAACATAGCAGCAGTCACATGCGCATGGATTCCTAGTGCAGTGATCAGGTTTCTGTAAAAAGATACCATTCATGCTGGTGTTATAATAATGACAACATGTAACCCAGCCTGTCCCACAGAACTCCCACTGCTGTCATGTCACCCAATCACAGAGGTGATCATTCAAAGAGGCTCAGATGTTGCACAGATTATTGTCTTCTGGCTCTAATTAGGGGCGTCGGACTGGGGGGGGAAAGGGGACTGAGTACCACTCATGTGAGGAGGGCCCAAAAATATGCTAGAATGAATAGCTGTGAATGCGGGGAGAAAATGCCTTTCTACGGGGCCCAGAATTTTGTGCTACGCCCCTGCCTCTAATTTGTCTATGTTGTCTTTTCGAACAGGGAACACTGTCAGCAACTTGATTATGATTCTTCCTCCTATTTGTGGGGCCATCCAGACGTTTCGAGACGGCCTTGAGTTTCGCTACGTCTGCTCTTTCCTCGGACTGGCAGGTTAGTCTGTTGAAACCACAAATGACCTAGCTCTAGATTAGTGACAATAATGAAGCAAACACAGCTTTTGTTTACATATCGTAGCTATTGACAACAGATAGTTTCCATTTGTACAGTGTACTGCTGATGCCATCAATCACATTGAGAATGTCCTGACTTTTAGTTGTAATGTTTTATGGGGTTGTCTGTGTATCGCCCAGCTGTTGGTGTTGGTTCCTGGTGCTTCCACATGACGCTGCTATATGAGATGCAGGTGAGCTACAGTGTTACATTGAAATGTTAATATGTCAGCAAAAAGTGGGTACATAATCATGACGGGGTGACCGCCAAGAGTTATCGTTTTGATTTTGGATATCAATTTCTTCAGTCAGATTTGTTACCTTGGGAAATTTTCATAATGTTTTTATGAGGTCAAGCATTTGCTGCCTAACACAATGTTAAACTATGCTAAAACAAAGTAATGTGATGAATTAATATATCTTTTCTTTGTATTGTCATTTTCAGTTACTGGACGAGTTGCCAATGATTTACAGTACATGCATCTTTGTCTACTGTCTGTAAGTGGCTCAACCTTTTGGATTTATTGATGTTGTAGCCTTGACTGACGGTCACTGAGAACATATTTAGTGTGATTGTGGCTGTTAAATGAACCATCGAATTCCTTACTGATCACTTGATCCATTCCAAGAAAGCAGTGTATCATCTTATTGTGGCTGTAGCGTGTACTCTATGTAATGGTACTATTGATTCTAAGGGGATATGAGTATATCTTCCACATTCCACAGCTTGTTTAACTGTTAAACCATCTGATGCTCATCACTGATCATGTCTATGAAGATGGTTAGCATGTGCGCATGACTGGGAGAGAATTGGCTGTGAACCACTGCCTCCTGTGGATCATACTTTATGGGCCTTGGTGTCCCCCTCCAATTCTGTCTCGGGAAAGCAACACTAAAATGATGGATGCCATGCTCAAAAGAATGCAAGAGCTGTGTCGATCCAGGGACAGCTGTTGGTAAGAGTAGCCAGTTAACTTTACACAGGGTGACGTGCTGGGGGACGTGTGTCTTTAGGTGGTGTCATCTAATATTTATAAAAAGTTCCTTCATCTTTGCACATGGGTGAGCGCTCTGTTGGGTCGAGGTGTGTCTTATAGTGTCCCCAAACATATGGAATATGTAGGGTGGAGAGTAGGCCTGTCACAGTATTACACGGTTACTGAACACTGTATATTGACAGTAACAAAACAAAACAGCAGTGACATGGTAATAAGCTTGACTCTATTGTGGGCATGACGGGACACTGCGGTAATGCAATAACAGCGAGAGCCCTAGTCGAGAGACGATAGAGAATAGAAGGTTACATGTGTAGCTCAAGGTTCTCTGAATGGAGATCTCTCAACTCCAGACCACTCCAAAACATGTTCCAATCAGGGTTAGGATAGTCTTAAGAGGTAGTCCCTCCCCAAACATCTGTTATTCACTTTCTTGATTCTTTATGGTTATCCAAGCTGAACATGTAAGATAAACACTAGTGCTGTCAAACGATTAAAATATTTAATCGCGATTAATCATATTAATGTCATAGTTAACTCGCAATTAATCACACATTTTTATCTATTCTAAATGTCCCTTGATTTCTTTTTGTCCCATTATTTTTTCTCATTTTAATGCTCTTATCAACATGGAAAAGTGGATCGGCTTGCTTTGTGCAAATGTTTTTTTTATTGAAAACAACATTGGCATATTGTAGTGTTCAATTTCACACTAACATTCTCACTTGGAGCAAACAATCTCTCACACAATGTAACGGCTTTGACGAGGAGCATCAGCTGTGTGCTTGGCCATCAAGTGGTATTTCAGACTGGACGTGCTGCGATGATAGCTCAGTTCACAACGACAAAACACACAGATCACTTTGGTCTGGTCAATGGAACCATTTGGCAACTTTTTAAAAGTAAACTTTCCATTCAGAATCTTATTGGCAACCATTTCGGCGCCTTGTGCTCACCATCCACTCAAAACGTAACGTTAGCCTGCTACTCTTTGGCCGGTTCGCAAGCCCAAACAAGTGCGTGCGGCGTGCCTGTTGTTTTGTTTCTGGTCTAGCTAGATCCGGTGTGGTGTTGTAGTTTTTCTAACGTTACTAGTTGTTAAAACAGCATGTGAAAAAAACTACAAAGGTTGCTAGGCCAAAAAGAACGTTAATCTTGCGATAAAAAAAATTGATGCCGTTAAAATGGGTTTGCGTTAACGCCGTTAATAACGCGTTTAACTGACAGCACTAATAATCACATTTGCTTCTTTTTTCAGATATGAGTGTTTTAAACAAGAGAAGAGCATCAGTTTATTTCTGATTACATTGTTATTGATCTTCAGTGTCTCAGTCACTGTGGTGAGTATCCATTTTTGAACCATAATGTAAATAAGGCATAACATCCATCATATCCTCTTGAGTAGTTTCTGTTTTTATCTTTGCAGGTATACTTACAGTGGAAGGAGCCAGTCTTTCATCAGGTAAGGGAGTGCTCAACTGGCTCAGATTGCTCATTGTTTGCTATTAGGGCTCAGCGTGCCTTAAGTCATGTATTACTTTGTGTAAACAGTTGGTTTGCCAAGACAGCATGCAACACTCAGTTTGGTGCTTGCTGGTTGTTAAACATAAAGAAGCATTTCATGCCAAAGCAAAATTCTGCAACCCCTGTTATGTTACTGTTTTCTGATGATCAGTTAAAGGTTTATTAAGGTGTAGCATTTTTTTTAAAAACACACAGATACTATGGCCTAAACTGAGCACTGAATCCTCAACTGTGGGATCAAAAAAAAAATATATATATATATATATATATATATATATATATATATATTTGTTGCCAAGATGAAGAAGAATCTCATAACCATTAACAAATACTGTAAACATACTGTATAAACCCTTAAAGATATGCTCAGCCACTTCTGTTATACCCAGAGTTTATCTGTACTTATGGTCTCACATTGTCTATGCGTTGCTTTACAACAGTAAAGGTGCTGAATCACAAAGCAGACGGCAAAGAACTAGTGGCAGTGAAGGCCAACTGTGGCGTTGCCTCACATCGCTTGTGTCTTGGCCAAAAAGTTGCATTTGAACACACCGCACAGACTACAGCCGGTGGCCATCTACCATGTACGTTCTGCGCCTGCATGAGAGGAAATAACTCTCCATACCAGCAACCGGCAGTAAGCGATTAGTCATTCAAAAAGGGAAACCTGATATACAAACCATTGCTATGATACCTACAATTAGATCTTGTAAAATATATGTTTATTTTGAAATATTAATACCTACTCAAGTAGTTATGTATCTCATTGTACGTCTGCCCTCTCATGGGCATTGGTAAAAATAGATAATTGAATAGTTCAAACCCCTGTGTTTTTTTAGAAGTAATATTGGAATACCATTTTGGCCAGTTTTACAGCCATATCATGTATTGGATTGATCAGATCAAGATGAAAAATGAGAAGACGCTTCTGTGTGTGCCCTCACAGTCGTTTACTTGTTTTCCTCACTGGCTTCTTTCTTTATGTGCACTAATTTCCTTAAGTAGAATAGTCAATTAGATGGATTCCTCTCACCAACGTCTCAGATGCCAATTGAATGTTGAATTGGCCAAAAAAAAGCAGACGAGGGTCGATGAGTAGCAACGGTGCGTGACACCGCAAAAACTAGGGTGACGGACTCTCTCCGTTGGCCTAACTTGGACCGATGGCTGCCGATCTCCTTGGTGTGTCAGCACTTTAAGGCAAATGTGACAAAGCTACCTTTGTTTACTCTTTGGAACAGGCTTTGTTTACTGATCACACTGCTCCATGGTGGCTCATGGTGAGACCGATAATGCCCCTGTTGGAGCACAAACAAGTACATAGAGTGGGGTTCAAATGGCAACTTAATTATGAGTAGTGTTCTACTTTTTTATGAGATTGCACTGAATGCCTGTAGCCATTTGTTTTGAATGTCCTCATTTATGTGGATTATGGAATGTAACAAAGCAACAGATAGATATAGAACGTGTGTTTACTGTACTGTTATCTAGCACAGTGAATCCCATCCCTTTTGGCTTCATTCAAAATATTATTTCATTTTAAGAATTATTATACCTGAATAGGTAAAAGTTTAAAAAAAAAATACAAAAAAAAGCATTTATCCTGTAAAAAATAAATAACTGTATAAATAAATAAATGTATAGCTCTAAAAGTGACTGGCAGTAAATGAGCATCACACTCGAAAGGATCAAAATTGTTTAATAGAGACACATTTGAGAGAAAACCTTGCAACTTTGCTATGGCAGCAGACTGTATTAGCAGGTTATGTAATCAATAATCTCAATGTTGAGTTTAGGCTGCCTGGAATTCAGCAATTGGTAGTCACCAGAGCCCAAAGTGTTGATGAACATTTTTTAATATTTAGTAGTCAAAAATTGTATTTGTCTTGCCCCACAAGCCCTAGCTGTGTTTCAAAGCCAAGTACATAATTGTGTTTTCTTTTAGGTCATGTATGGTGCTCTAGTAGCTTGCCTAGTGATGCGATCTGTCTTCATCGTTACGTGGTAAGTTTGCCAAGATGACTGTTAAAATAAAAAAAACATTAACATATCTAAGGAATGGTTGTTCATTAAATTCAATGAAGTAACAACTTGCTAAAGGCTTTCCATGTGGATTTGGTTTCAATGACAGGGTGTACCCATGGCTCAGACCGCTGTGTTACACCTCCTTAGGAATCTTTTTGTTTGGGTTCCTACTGTGGAACATTGACAACGTATTCTGTGACACATTAAGGTGAGTATTAGCATTGGACAAATATTATTATTATTATTATTATTATTATTATTATTATTATTATTATTATTATTATTATGTATTAACTTTTGGGAAAAAAAATTGGAGTTCTGAGAGCAAAGTTAGTCTTCCTTCTAAAAGCAGTGGTGTGGAAAATGTTCACTCAAACAGTCAAGGACATTAACCTTTATGTGACATCACAACAATATTGTAAATCATTTTTTCTCATCTCAAGGTGAAGTCAGGCAAACTCAAAGTCATGTCAGTCCCTGGAAATGTATCCACTCATTTACTGTGGAATAACTTTATATTTTTTATCTGAAAGTACAAACATTTATAAAATAAAACATTTATTAAGACAATTTTTTAGCATCCTATTCTGGAGAATCCCATACTGTTGGAGATACTAGTTTTTGTTTTGTTATTAATTGAAGTTGTCGGGTCAACACTTCTTTGGTCCCTCAGAGCCAGTAGACAAACACTGCCCTCTGGTGTTGGAGTAGTAACACAGTTCCATGCCTGGTGGCATATCTTCACAGGCCTTGGATCCTACCTGCACATACTTCTTAGGTAAGCTCCTGTTTCAGTAACGGGAGACAGCCAAAGTCAGTTCAATTGTGATGAGACATGTTCATTCACATTCACATCTAAGGTTCATCTTCTTTTAGCCTGCAGATCAGGTCAACCTACCTCAAGTACAGACCAAATGTAAAGGTATGTCTAGCCCTTAGCCTTTGTATATATTATAGCTTTTATATAATTGCATTCATTAATGTATTTATTCATTAATTTAACTATTTGTCCTAACTTTATTCAGTTTCTTTGTGGAGTTTGGCCTACATTGCACATTGAACCACAGAAGACGAGTTGAATGAAGGGATGGAGACCAACTGAAGGATGGGGACAGCCATATCCAGACACCATCGGCACAGGGACCTGCCAATGACTGCTGCTGCGCAATCAGCCCACAGCTAGGGCACAGGTGCACCCCAAGGCACCACCCCAGGGACCCTTTGGTTCTGCACTGTGGGGGATTTACTAAACATTATAGCACTGAGTCCAGTTTAAATATATGGAAGATTTTCCTTTCATTAGTCATAATTTATTAGACTGGCTTTTCTGTAATCTTATTGAAGTTTAATGATTTTATTTGCTCATTCATTTTCAATGCAAATATGATGTAGTCCACTGCAGCTGTAAATGTTGTAGGGGGTAGGGGTGTTGTCATAATTAGGGTTTGGGAAAAGGAAAAGTAATTATTCAAAAATCTCTACTAGCATATTAATTGTATGTTTGATTATGTGGATATTTGAATCTCCTAAGCCTAAAGATATTTAAATAGATCCCTAAACTAAAGTATAACTAAGACTTAAGCTTACAATACTTAAAACACAGTGTTGTCATATCCCTTTTTAAGTTGTATTATATTGTTTTTGGATGTGCTCACTACACATGGGAGAGAAACTGACAACTAGAAAGTGAAAGTGGCGCTGTGTTATTGTAGCTCAGCTGTCTTGACTAGAAGATCCTTCTTCATTTCCTTGTGCCACAGGCTGCATTTTTACTTGAAACGTTCCTATCAAAACATGTCACGACTGGAATTATTAATTTATTTTTCTATCAGTGCCAAAGTTGCTCTGGGATTTTAAAAAGTAATGTAATGTGTGAAACATGTTAATGTTTTACCTCATTATAATCAAGCGAGAGATGCCATGGTCATAATTTTGCTTTTATTTATGCACAGATAAAGCAAGGAAGTTGAACTACTTTTGAAAGCTTTAGTTTCTGTGGACAGAAACACTTTCACAGTCTTTTAAGCGATACTGCACATAAATGTGTGCTCTGTGAAGGTCTAAACTTTTACAAACACAGCTAAAGCCTCCATCAGGGTGTGTTATGTTAAGAAACCCATTTGTTGGGGGGTGACCAGCATCTGGAGGCTCTGATCAGGCACAAACAATGGCAAATGTGTAGAAACATCACTGGAAATGCATCGGACCAACTTGCAACTGACCTTGGAGGGTTTTCTATTTGTAACTGTTAACATTCACTCCAAGGACCAAGTGAATAAACGGAAAATGTCTAAATCATTTCATGCTCATAAGCTGCATGTTATGGGGACAAGACACAGCCAGTTATTTTTTCCTCCTGCATCGTTGCACTGAACCTCCACCTGTTGTCACTAGAGAACAGTATTGGTAGTTAAAGGTGTGGTTCAGAATTTTGGACATAGGACCTCATTTCCAAGTTAACCAGTATGTTATTTATCAGTGGAGACCGTTTTCAACACTTTTCATCCAGTCCTTCCAGTTGCAGAGTTCACTGGTGCTAGACTAGCACAAGTCAACAGTATCTGCTAGCACTGCCACTAAAAACAGTCTTACCCACTCCACAGTACACCCAAGGCAAATAAATTATAACGCCAGACTATCGATGTAAATGTCTGTGTTGATAGAATAATGTTAGAAATAAAACTACCCTTAAATCTCAATGATTGCATTACATTTTGAGGGACTAGTTTCTCAGCAGCAACTTGGAAATGGTCCTATGTCCAAAATTCTGAACCATCCTTTAAGTGCCCTCCCTTAATAGAAAAATACTCAATTTCAGTCGACTCTCTTTATCCACAGATACTGAACCCACTATGCTACTACATTTTATTCATGACCACTCTCGTTTAGTAGGCCTTTTAGTTTCATTTATTAACACCATGGCATCAAGGTCAAATGACACCTGTAGGGAATATCTTTGAGAACCAGTGTATGCTACAACCATTAGGTGGTATACATTTCCATCTTATTTCAGACATTGCCAAACATGCCATTGTGGATGGAGGAACTACTAGCCACCTACTGTAGAACTCTTAGGATCTTTGAATCAGTTCTCATGTACTGGATCTGTAGTGTGAAATTAAGGGCTTTTTATTTGCAATTTGTTTTTTGCTGCTGTAAAATTGTGGATATGTAATGGTAGCAAAATAACCTGGAGCTTGAAATAACTGTTGGAAGATGCACGACATTATGGTTGTATGGAGATATGTGTGTGGCCTCCTGAACTGCTGTGTGCTGGATTATCCCCTGAAACAACACAGTACACATCCATAGTTCATTGTGCATACACGCTATGTCACTGACTCTCATATGCTTGCGTATAACAATTGCGTGAACCCAGTATTACACACATTCATAAGCACAATGTATGAAAGATAAGTGTTAACATTGTTCAAATGTCTGTGTGGAATCTTTAATGTGTGTAGTTTTCCTGAAATCCCTGCTCATCAGTAGAGGTGAGCAGTTGTCAAAGAGGGTGCCTTAAGTGTTATCCTTGCAGTCCAAGTTGCCTTGATGTTTGTGATAAACAAAACCATTCCCAACTGTCCCTTGTGTTGTGCAGACTGCCCTTCCCCTGGTTCTAAGCAGTTAACGCATCAGGACACATATTGGCTTCTAATGCAAAGTCTGCGCCTGAATCTTTGGCCTTCCATTCATTTAATGTGTCCAACATTTTAGTTACTGGTTATTCCTAACTGCAAATGTAGCTTTAAGTTAAAAAAAAACAAAAAAAAAACATGAATGTGTTGATTCCAGAAGAGCAAACTGTTATCATTTCTGTTGAACTTTGTTCATGTGCCAGTCTTTATTGATTCCCTGTATTGTCAAATAAAAGAACATGTGTAAAACCATTTGTCTACAGAAGAACTTTACTTTGTCTTAATCCTCTCTGAAGCCATACACTGTATTTCACTTCGTTTTGATTTTTGGAAGGTGACACTTACAATAAAGGCATGCAGTTAATGACATGGAGGCTGTAGTGTCAGTAACCATTGCAATACTAACATGCCACTCATTCATTCTTTACTTAGAGTTTAGTGCAAATTAAGCATTATCTAATTAAATTTGTGCTATTATGCATACATTTCCAGAATAGAAATGTGAACATTGGATGAAGCCAGGTTTAAAATTCTTGTTTCATTTTGTTGACATGAGAGTCAAAGGTTTTTACAGAGGGGGTTTTGGATATCTCTTTTTATCACTCCATAAATCATAAAATACTGTCCACTGTTACAAGGCAGGGGAAAATAGGACCCAAACGCAGAGAGCAGGCAGGCAGGAGAAGGTTCAAACTGAGGATTTATTAACAAAAAGCGGCAGTACAGAGACTGGAAAACGCTAGGAAAAACTCAGAGGTAAAACTACAAAAAGAACACAAGGCTGAAACAAACTGAAAGAATATACACTAGCAGCACTAGGAACAAAAAACTCACACAGACAGGGTAACGGATGCAAACGGACACAAAACGATCCAACAAGAGACAATGGAAACACAAGGGCTAAATACACTGGGTAATGAGGTAACGAGGGGCAGGTGACACACATTAGGAGAGACAGGGTAATCAACAAAGGCGGGAAACAGAAAGTTAAACTGGACATGACAAGACAGACAAAATACACCAAAATGTGTATTTGGGTTGTTTTCTTTCCAGTAGTCTCTACGAAGACAAAAACTATATCTGTAAAGTGTCTCGAGATAACTCTTGTTATGATTTGATACTATAAATAAAATTGAATTGAATTAAAAACCTTCAATATATAGATAAGAATGAAACTGAGAAGTTTGGTGGTGAATGTAAGTGGATATTTCTAGCTCAGAACTCATTTTGAGAAAATACACCAAAATGTGAATTTGGGTTGTTTTCTTTCCACTAGTCTCTACGAAGACGTCTTATGAAAGCAGAATAGCCTAAAATCTCAACATTGACCAGTAGGCCTATATGAAAAACAATTCTTTTGTCTGCAGGGTCTGGCCTTAAATCACCAAAAACATTGCTAACAGGATTCAGTATTTAGCAACAGGTAATTTGTATAAATGCCCAAACAGTCAGGCACCAGACTATATGCAGGTGCTTGACTGTACTAGAGAACAAGTAGTATACCATATAGGCACAGTCAACATTCAGCCAAAATGAATAGCTACAGTATGGGTCTTTTGGATCTAAATCCTTTTTAATGTGTGGGGCTAAAATTGCAACAGATTAACGGATGACATGATATACTTAGAATCTATTACAGTTTTTAAAATGAGCTATAAAAACCTTTAATGAAATGGAAGGATGGGATGAAAATACTTTTATTAAAAAATGTACAATTTGTATGAATTCTGTATCTACTAGAATTAACTCTCTATGTCCCAACTTTCACAGCAGTCTGTGTTGTGGCCTGGACCACTATGGAAATAAGTTATTTCATATTTGTGTTTTCATCCTGTGTCATAATTTAGTTTTATGTGTTTTTTGTTTTGTGTTGTATTTTGTGTTCCTGCATGTCCATGTTTTATGTTGGATTGAATCTGTCTTTTTTTGGTGAATATCAATAGTATTTCTATAATATATATGTATCTAAGTGTTATGTGTATGTTGTTAGGGTTTGAATACAATGTATTCTATGATGTGGACTTCTGCCCATTGCTAATACTGGTTTGTCAACTGAGGACCTGTCAGATCAGTGCAATCAGGACATTTACAATTCAATCAGGAGAGACTTCGTTGCAGATACGCAAACATTTATTAGTAAGATATAACAAAGTAAGTACATACATAACTTTGGAGATTAGACTCCATTGTAAAAGGGGTATATATACAATTCTAAGGTTTAGGAAAACCAAACGTATCCCCCAATGGAATCTAGACACTGGTGGTGGTGAGAAAAATCTGTAGATGTAAAAATGAGCCGGGAGAAGACCGAGAACACCGTGTCGAAAATGCCTGGAGGTAGAAGGGGGGGAGGCGGGTCGCACTCTCGTCTGAAAATACAACTGACAGAAGCAGGAGAGAGAACAGATTTAAAACATGTTAGTCATGCTGTGATTGGCTTGAACATACGTGCCCGATTCTGATTGGTATACAGAAACGTAACACCCACCTACCAGCTGATCAGTTAAAGAGAAGAGAGATAACGTAATTAAAGTCTCCCTGACAGAATTTACGCTGAGCTACATTAGTTTCAAAACACTTGACAAATCTCTCCCTCCATGCGGTTGACTTTGCCAACGTTTACACTGTAAATGAGTCAGTCAAATACTATACGGTCACACAGAATGCATTGGATGTTATTTAAAAGTTTTTTTGACATCTTTGTATGGTAAAAAGAGCGAGTTTAGACAAAGAATAACTCCAACGTGGGTGCCCAGATAGTTCAGTTGGTAGAGCAGGCGCCCCTATATAGAGGTTTACTCCTTGACACAGCGGACCAGGGTTTGACTCCATCCTGCGGCTCTTTGCTGCATGTCATTCCCCCTCTCTCTCTCTCCCCTTACATGTCTTCAGCTGTCCTGTCAAAATAAAGGCCGAAAATGCCCCACAAAATCATCTTAAAGTGCCTATATTATGAAAAGATAATTTTGTCTGGGATTTGGGGTGTTATGTGGAGCTGCAGCAGTGTGCAGTACAACAAAAATATGTAAAATAATAAATATATATATAATAAATAATGTAAATCTATTCTGATATAACCTAAAAATACAATTATGAACCTGAAAATAAGCATAATATGGGCACTTTAAAAAAAAAAAGTGTTATGTTATAACAGTGTTATGTAAAGGCAGCCGATGCTGAATGTTCCAGAAGTGTTGTTATGTTCTCACCAGTCCCCGTATGAATACAAATGCATCCTTTCAACATGATTTTGGTATTCGGTATGCTATAGAAACAGAACTGTCAGTCATTGATCCAGATAATGTAATTTTGCTGTACACACATCTTTCAGGCTTTGCCTACTGTACATACTGTAATATAAAAACACCCACAGTGTCAATCAGCGCAGCAGAGGCAGGTATCCTGAACTTAACAGAGATCATTAACTGTCATAACTCAAAACACAGAGCTCTGGCTCTGGCTTTTACAAAACACACACACACACACACACACACGCATGCACGCACACACACACGCACACACACACACACACACACACACTTTTCGCTCTTGGCACAGCTTTATGGACTTCCCAACAACACAACTGTATTAGTTTATTAAGAAAAAGAAGTTCTTCAGTTGTCTGGCATCTGAACAACTCTTTACTGTTCTTTCTGTTAAACATTGATAGAAAAGTTTAATACAATACTTAAACCTGTTTAAAAGTTGTATGGTTAGTCAGAAATTACTTGGCATTTCCTCCTTATGTTGACAAAAGGATTGTTTGATCCAATCCAATCTTAGCCTGCAGGCACAGCGGGGTGATGTTATGAGTCGGTGTCAAGCTGTGTGTGATGGAGTCCTCAGGAAGAGCTTCTACCCTCAGGCCACTAGGATCTTAAATGGGGACGCTGTGATCAGGCGCGTAGCACAATATTCTGGGCCCTGTAGAAAGACATTCTCTATGGGCCCCTCCCCACATCCACAGCTGTTCATCTTAGCATATTTTTGGGCCCTCTTCACACAAGGGCCCTAGGCACTCAGTCCCCTTACACCCCCCCACCCCGCCCAGTCCGACACCCATGGCTGTGATGAATCATGCACAAGTTGAAGGAGCTGATGGGATTACACTTCACTGGAGTTGTAACAATTTCATGTGAAGAATAAAATGATTCATTGATGGCTGTCATTAACAGTTTTTTTTTTCCAGCGTTCCCACTTCCTCTGACTCAGTGTTAGTTGTATTCACTGACACTTTGGTCCAGTTCAGTTTGGTGCCCAAGCTGTAAAACCCATGCAGTCTGGCTAACGCCTTGTCAACACTGAGATGATTCAGGTTGGCTCAAGTTGCTGAAGAGGCTGATCAGCTGAATGACAGCACCTAAGCAAAGGCTGCTGGTTCTGACGTCACTGCTGAAACCCTTAGCGTACTGTTTGTTCATTGTGTGTTTTTTAAATATACTGTACCTTTTAGGGTAGCATAAATATGCAGTTCTTAAAGTGCTCATGTTATGCTTTTTGGCTTTTTCCTTTCCTTTAGTGAGTTATATATCTTTTTTGTGCACATTATAGGTTTATAAAGTGAAAAAGGCCAAAGTCCACCCCAAAGGGACTAACCATCTCCAACAGAAAACACTGTTCACAAACTGCTCCAAACAGCTCTATTGTAGTCCAGCCTTTACTTCAGAGACAAACGTGGTCACTTTGTAACACACGTTATAATGCTCGCTTAGCTGCTAGCATGGCACGCCCTCATACTCTGCTTCTGACTGGCTAGTAGTCCTTACCTAGGTACTGTCAGGGCACGCCCTCATACTCTGCTTCTGACTGGCTAGTAGTCCTTACCTAGGTACTGTCAGGACACGCCCTCATACTCTGCTTCTGACTGGCTAGTAGTCCTTACCTAGGTACTGTCAGGGCACGCCCTCATACTCTGCCTCTGACTGGCTAGTAGTCCTTACCTAGGTACTGTCAGGGCACGCCCTCATACTCTGCTTCTGACTGGCTAGTAGTCCTTACCTAGGTACTGTCAGGGCACGCCCTCATACTCTGCTTCCGACTGGCTAGTAGTCCTTACCTAGGTACTGTCAGGGCACTCCCTCATACTCTGCTTCTGACTGGCTAGTAGTCCTTACCTAGCTACTGTCAGGGCACGCCCTCATACTTTGCTTCTGACTGGCTAGTAGTCCTTACCTAGGTACTGTCAGGGCACTCCCTCATACTCTGCTTCTGACTGGCTAGTAGTCCTTACCTAGGTACTGTCAGGGCACTCCCTCATACTCTGCTTCTGACTGGCTAGTAGTCCTTACCTAGGTATTGCGCATGTGTGTCTCCCAACAACGATGGAACAGAAGTGAGATGCCTCACTCTGTAGCTAAAACAGAGAGCTCATCACACAGGGTGAAAAGCAGCAATGTGCAGTATATATATATATATATATATATATTTTTTTTTTTTTTTTTTTTTTTTTTTTTAATTAAACCATGTAAACATATTCTGATATAATCTCTAAATACAATTATGAACCTGAAAATGAGCATAATATGAGCACTTTAATGTGTCTTCTTTGTTTCTCTTCTATAACTGCACTTTAGCTTCCAGCATTAGTTGTTGGCAGTTTTTACAATTTAAGTGAAGACATACAATGTAGAAGGGTTACCTGTAGTTGAGCTTTATTTTCTTAATGCTAATTTAGTCTACTTCCTGCTTACTTGGTTTCATTTACCAATGCAAATTTTTAAGGGGAATTGAGATTTCAGTGCTCATCGTCCTGTGGTGATGGTCAACGACTGTAATGGTGCGTACACCCGTCTATTAGGAGAGCTTGTACAAAGAACTGCACCAGAGTATTAGTAATGCATTTGTCACATGAAATTCCAGTGACATGTTATCAGCTTCTTCAACCTGTGCATGATTCATCATAAAGTAGTAAAGTATACTTTCCTGTAACTTTTTCCTAAAATAACAGGAAAAACTACAACTGAAAACCACAACCATGACAACAACAATATAACAGATATATTGTGCTGCATCCTTTCGTTCTTTCTTTCTCTTTCTCTTTTCTGCCAAATGAGGTAGGTCTCGCCACATACTGCAACAGAAATGACACATAACAGTACAGTTGGTTTCAATAACTGAAATGCTTTATTTGTTGTTGGTCTGAGCTTTTTGGCAACAACATTGTACATGCATGACCAATTTGTGTTGATTCCTTCTATCTCATATAGTGCTGAGAAAAGAGTTAAACATGTTATTTTTGAGATGCAATTAAAGGATGCACAGCAGATCCTAAATTGGCATGGTTGAAAATGTGATTCAATGTATGTTTTCATTTAAGTGTAAAATGAAAGTTGTTTTCTGCAGAGTAGACACAGTAATGTACTTGTAGATTATCCAATCATTTCGAAGCATCCTTGCTATTTTGAAACCAAACTTCCCATGTGCATACTGTCATCATTGTCTCCCATGAACCTTGCCTACACAACCCCGTGCTGGACCATCTGAAGCTGACCAGGAGTTTGCAGAGGTATTTACCAGTTCATACATGACCCCTGTATGATTTACAGCCAGCTACATTTGCAGATCTCTTAGCTCGGATAGTGTTGTTTTATTCATGGGAGTGGACTCTGGACAGCTTTTGTAGCTCCACTAACTTGACCTGAATGGAGCTTTGCTCAAGATTGGCTGTGATTTGTTAGTTCAGCTAAGTGCTGAAGATATCCCTAAAAGCTTCTTAACCGTATTGTTGACCCACTGATAGGATCTGTTTTCATATGGCGACAGAGATTCTTTTCTACAGCTTTCGCAAGTTCATGGCAGGCTAAAATAAAGCGTAGAATTGTTTATGTGGGGATATACACACATAAAAGGAATATTGAAAGAAAAAAATCTCTAATTTTACATCAAAAGACATTTCTCTAAGTACAATTGATTTTCTTTTCATTGTTATTGTTGTTATTGTTATTTTCCCTCTGGTTTTGGTTTTAACTGTGGAGCAAATCAGGTTCAAATCCGGCACTAAAATAATAATATTAAGTTTTAAAATAACTTCAACTATATATATATATATATATATATATATATATATATATATATATATATATATATATATATATATATATATATATATATACATATATATATATATATATATATATATATATATATATATATATATATATATATATATATATATACTGTATATGAATTGGATGTGTCTACACCTGCACTGTGTAAAACTGCACCTTGTAAAATATCCAGTGATGAGTCATTGAGACTGTTGTTCTGCTGGAAGCTAAGCAAACATATGACAGCTGCTTAATCATTTTATTGTCTTATACAGTAATACACACCTTTGATTTCTTACACCGATGTGATAACAGGCCAGCGGTTCCTTGTGGTGACAGGTTATTAAGTCAGAAGATAAAACAGCAGTCAAAATATGTGAGCAACCACAGCCACACAGATTTGCCAAGTGAAACATATTTCATGACTGCATTACACTGTGCTTAATGTCTGAATGATCTTGATCTTAAATTTAAATGTTAAATTAATTTACATTTAATTAAATGTAACTTCAGCATTTTTTCGATAAATCATAACAATGGCTTCATTAACTGAGATCACACACACACATATATATATATATATATATATATATATATATATATATATATATATATATATATATAGTGCTGCTCCTAAGTATTCATACCCATGCTAAAGTTGACTAAAAAGATGAATAAAAAAAATCATCTTTTGGAAATTGATCTTAATGCCTTAATTAAAAAAATGAGGAAAAATCCAACCTTTAAGGACACCAATTTTTTTTTGTGAATGAATAATGTATCATAGATAAATAAATGTTCTTCCTTAAAATACAGGGGCCATAATTATACACACCCCTATGTTAAATTCCCAGAGAGGAAGGCAGATTTTTATTTTTAAAGGCCAGTTATTTCATGGATCCAGGATACTATGCATCCTGATATAAAGTTCCCTTGGCCTTTGGAATTAAAATAGCCCCACATCATCACATCCCCTTCACCAGAGAAATCTTCACTGTAGCTTCTTAGCTGGGAGCTGTGTTAACGTACACACTGCTTGATCTGTGGGTGTGGGTTTGCTTGACCACAGTGCAGAGCTAAGAACCTGAGGATTCTTGAGTTGTTTGTTGCATTTAAAACGTAGTCACTATTTTCTGCAGTTGTTTGGGAAAATGCTACAACACTGATTTCCTGTGAAAGTCCAGCAGTGTTCATTTAAAATGAACTATAAATAAAATCCTACTTTTTACAGTAAAGCCCTTTCAGTAATAGTTTCTCTCTGTGTATGTCCCCTCCAGGAGCAGATCCAGACGATTACTGGCCTTTGGAGGAAGTCTGATCTTTCTGCTGTGTTGCACCTCTCTTACAGATTAATTGACCTTTTGTGGTATGTTTTAATTTTACTTAATAATACACTGTATAGTTAGTATTCTTAAATGTTATCAGAACTACCTTATACAGAGCCCCCAAGGGTTAGGAGAATAAAGAAGAAGAAGACCACAACTCCCTCAGCTCAACAGCACAATGTGTTGCTTCCTTGCCTCCTTGCTTCCATTTTGATAGAAATGCTTACAGACCCACATGGAGAAGTACCATTTTTAGTTTTTCAGTTCCTCCTGGGGGGCTCTAAATAAATGTTTGTGAATAATTGCTTGATATTGTAAATTTACATCTGAATACATTAAATAAAAGGATTTTAGAATCAATAGTGGTGTTTACTTTATTTGTAATTAATTTCCTACGACATTTTAATTGAAACAGTGAAAATGATGTATATAGTTTGTATTGCTTGAGTATGTTTTTAGTTGAGGATATTTCACATTAATTATGAAGATCATATTTTGGTGTCTGATCGTAATAATTTTGCAAAAATCTGTAAAATAATCATATTTTCCTGCAGAACTTTTAGGATTGGCCCTTTATTGAAGGTGATTGATCATAATTATTTTGGAAAAGTCTGTAAAATAATGGTGTTTTTCTATAAACATTTTAATGAAATTTTCCATAAATTTTATGTTTCTACACATTGTTTGAATTAGGGTATTTTACTTTAATTTCAGCAGCCGTAGCTGCCAGTCATTGACCGTTTTTTTACGGGGTTTTTTCTTACAGTGTATACAATTACAGTACAGCAACGTTTGTGCACCGTACTATTATTGAAGGTTTGAGAAAATGTTTGGGATGTTTACTATGCGGCAAGATATTTTTTAACAAGCAATTCAAAGTGCTTAACATAAGACAGAAAAGAACAAAAAAGAAAAATGCTTTAATTGTCAGTCAACACAAGGCAATTTTACACAAGGCAGTTGAAAAATATTTCTTTCCATTTCCATCTGAGAGGGTGAAGTCTGTTTAATGTCAGGTCCAACTGATTAGGACATTTGCGTTCTCACATACTGCTCCACCGGGTAATGCCTATAGGCCTAGTTAGGGTTTTCGGTCCATGTGTGAAAGGGACTTTAGATATCACACCACACACATGCATTTATAGAGGGGTCATTGCGTAGGGACAGGTACAGTATGGCACGGACCTACATTTAAACATCCATATTTAGACAATTACTAAATCCGCCTTATATCACCTAAGGAATATATCAAGTATTATATGGACTCATGTCTCAGCAGCAATAAGAAAAGTAGATCAGACTGCTGTAATGCTGTCTTTACAGGTCTCAGATCAGATAGCTACAGCTGATTCAGAACGCTGCTGGTGAGTCCTCACTGAGACCAGGAGAGTGGATCACATCACTCGGGACTTCTATGGCTACAAGCCCAGGTTAGAGAGACAGAAGAGGACTGCAGACAGACGCAATGTAGAATCTGATTGGACGACTAGACTCTGTGATAAGGTCCGGAAGATGCAGCGCCTCTTTGGTTTGCTTCCAAGTAGAGAGCTGACCAATGAGACTCTGGCAATTATGAAGAGACCGCACAGTGGTCTGTCAGACGTGGAACCATTTGGAGAGATAATTCGCTGGAAGAAGAGCACCCTCAGCTACAGGTTAGGAATGATCAGCGTTTCCATGTTCACCATCATAGTTAACATTTACTAATTAGCACTGAAAACAGAGTACAGCTGAGGCTGGAGGGAGTGTTATTAGTTTTGCAGCTATTTGGTCATAGAAAAAGCTTTGGACAAATTTAAAACATCTGACCTGATGATGTTGCTTATTACAATTCATTATGAGGTGGTCATGAATGTGTGTACCAAATGTCATGGCAATCCATCCAATAGTTGTCGACTTTTCACTCAATACCACAAATGTGAACCTAATGAACGTAATGTTAGCAGTCAGAGAAATGACCAAAGTCAGTAGGATTCGTCCTCTGGGGACCATGAATGTATTTACACAATTCCATGGCCATCCATTTAATAGTTGTTGAGATATTTTAGTCTGGACCAAAGTGCTGACCGACTGACCGACCAACAGAAGGACATTGCCATCCAAAGACCCATGCCACTAGCATGGCAAGCACATTATTATACCCCACTAACTAAGTCTGTCAAGGTTAGTTCAAAACCATGACAAAAATAACCAGAAGATGACACAAAGCTGCAGCAAAGGTACCATTAATTTATTTTCAACTTAAAAAAACAACTGTTGGCAAAGTGTGGCAGACAGTAAGTCAGTGTTGTCAGTGTGTATGCATGAATTAAGGAATAGTAAGTGGAGTGTTGTGTGGTAAAGAAAACAAAAACCACAGGGAGCATGGAACATAGGGAACAGCGTTTCCCTCCTCCCTAGCCCAAAGTGCAACACATGGGGTGAACATGGGGTGTGCTCTTATACTGGAGAACACTGGGCCCGGTAAGTCTCCAATAATTGATGACTCGACCACACCTACTGGCATCTGAAACATAGAACACAAACAGATAGACATCCCAGCAGCCAACAGAGATGGGGATGTCACATGTCAGATTAGCAAAGATGAATTAAATAGTAGTAAATTCTATCTTCTATCCTCAGGATCGCTAGCTACAACCTACCTATCCCAACCTCGAAGGTTAACAAAGTCTTCCGAGGGGCGTGGAAGAGACTGGAGCTTTAATTCAAGTTTTTATTGTCATTTCAACCATATACACTGTATATAGTGAAACGAAACAACGTTTCACCATGGATCAAGTTGTGTTACACATTTAAAATATATTTAAAAAAAACGACATTATATAAAAATGACATTCGAGACAGGCTAGATTTAGTACTGGTACAGTACGAGGGAGTGGGGGATTTGTGTTTTCCATTCAATTATCAATTGTACAATTTGAAAAAAAAATTGAAATGTCAAACAAATGCAAATTAGGCGCTTCCATCAACTTGTTTGGAGCAGAAGTCAGAAGTTGGCGCTATAGGCTACACATGGCTGTAATCTTCCAGTAAACAGACTAGAAGAAGTAAAGTTTGCTACCTGGAAACAAAACAATCACCTTGGCCATCTTACCAGAGAAAAATGGAGGAAAGGCTAGAGGAATTTGGTTCAATTGTGCAATTTTTAATCATTCTTTAATGTCAGCCAGTATTGGCCATGTTTCATGCTGTCCAGAGACGAAGAAACGTTATAAGAATAACCTGGACGGCACCAACAGTGGTTTCATCAGTCATGTCGATGAAAAGTTTGTACATCAGAACATAATCAACAAAGGCGTTTCCATATCCCATTTAGCGTACCACTTTTTTTTCCGTCAAAGGCAAAAACCACCTCAGCCCCTGCAGTCCTGACAGATGAACTATATTCTATATTCTATATTGAGAAGTCCTTTTTTCTATAACTGACAATTATGTAAACAGTTTTGTGCCTCTTGACAACCTTTCTGTACCATAAAACCCTCACAAGGCTTGTGTTGTTGCTCTAGGTTTCAACCTATTTGCTGTAGCAGTCCATGAATTTGGCCATGCACTTGGCCTGCCCCACTCATCTGACCCTGGAGCTATTATATGTACCCAGCATACAACTTTGCCCCCAATTATGAACTTCAGCTCTCCTTCCGCGATGTGAAAGATGTCCTGAACACCTGTGCAAATTTTACTTCCTGCAGGCTTCTATGACTTTGGTTTGGAATTGATTCGATTATTTGCAGATGATGATGCTCGTGTGAATCACAGTATCCTTGCACTTCAAGCAGCTTCTTTTTTTCAAGAAAATACTGAGCTGGTACATTTCAAAGGGCAGGGTCCTAAACTGTTTACTTCTGTTGCCTGCAGGTATCAGTCCTAATTTTGCTTCACTATTCTCAAAACAGCCTCCTCCAAGAACACCTGACAAATGTGATCCAGATTTGTCCTTTGATGCGGTAACGGAACAAGAGGTCCTGTTACTCAAAGATAGGTGCGTGAACTGTCCAGACCATATATCTACATCATGCAGGGTGACAGACATACTTGCTTCTCACCTGGTGTCTCCTTTGATACTGGACAAAACAATAATAATTCAAAAAGGTTTTTGAGATAACTTATGCCTTTTCAGATTTTTTCAATTTGCGTAAAAAGTATGGGCCCTATCTTGCACCCGGTGCAGCACAACACAAAGTCCGAGGCAAGGGTCTTTGTTAGATTAAGACCGACACAGTTGTCAATTTCCCGTCCAGCGGCCACATCGTTTAAATGGCAAATGCACCTGCGCCCATCTGTGCACTTGAGGGCGTGCTGGTCCTACAGGGAGGTGTGTTCAGGTGCATTCTTGGCGTATTGCTATCTTGAGGCAGCGGAAAGTGATCACGCCATTGACCAACAAAAACCTGGTCTAAAGTCAATGATGCAGAATTTCATTGTTATTTTAACAGCAAATTAGTAAAATGCGCCTAGGCTCGTGCATGCAGAAGATCCAAAATAAATATATTACAATGTGAAATAGTATTATGATATGATCTGCTCGCGCGCTTTCACTTCATGCATGAGCAGATCAGTTTCTTCTCCCGAAAATCTCTCCTTCCTGCTTAGCAAATCCTCCATCACAATGCGCCACGGTACAAACGCGCCTGGCTTTTAAAGGGAATGGGAGATGATCTCTGATTGGTTTAATGCATGTTACGCCCAAAACACACCTCTGATTAATGAAGACACTAAGTACAACCCTTTTGAACCATGCGCCCGGTGCACGGACCGTTTTTTTCCACCGTTAAACTAGCAAAAGTGGATTCATACAGGCCCCTTAGCACCTGCGCCAGGTGCTTCACGCCGTGCGCTTAGATCGTTTAAATAGGGCCCTAAGAGCTAATTCAGTGCCTGGGAGTAGGCAGGTTTTATGTATGGGCGAATTGTATAGATCAAACTAAAGTATCTCTTCAGTAAAGATAAACAGGCAATACTTTGCTAAAAGCCCCCAAGTAATATTAAGCCTATAACAATGAGACAAGAACTATTTCTTTGAAAAACATCATCTGGTGCACTATTAAAATAAATGTCATGCATTGAATAGTGCATTAACTGTTACTATAATGCCACAGTTCTTTAATACTCTTGGGAAGATTCTCATATTGCATTAGCACTATGACTAACTCTTATGTTGTAAACCAAACCAGACTGGAAGTCACATCATTTTTTGCTCCTAGACGCAGACAAAGCTGAGATGCTGGTCAGTGGCCCTGCTCGACATAGACACCAGTAACAGTAATTCCAGACTACTGTGTAATTTCACAAATAATCTCAGTGTTACGTCATCCTACCCTCTCTTATGATCAGCAACTTAAAATGCCCTTCTTTTACCCGGACCATCGGCTGTCCTGGGACCTTTTGCTCTCTCTCTCTCTCTCTCTCTCTCTCTCTCTCTCTCTCTCTCTCTCTCTCTCCCAGCCTGTCGGTTTCTCATTTTAGATGTTTGGGATCGTAATCTGTCTTTACCTCATTGTATTGTGTGTTGTTTTTCTTTCTCCTATCTGTGTGAATGGTGTGCCTCGTTTGTTTGTGTAGTACGTCCTCTTTCCAAGTCCATGTTCTGTGAGGGTCAAGGGACAGAGGGTGTCGTATGCTGTACAGAATGTAAAGCCCCTTGAGAAAAATGTGTGATTTGTTATATTTGGCTATATAAATACATTTGGCTTGACTACTTCCTTAGGTTTTGATGTAATGACAACTTACAAATGTCTTGAAGCAGAATGGCTTACTGTCACTGGCTTTGCTACTGTATGTCTCATCCGATGTGGGTTTTAAGCTAATTAGTCTGGGTGACTTTGCTGGCGTCATTAGACACAACATGCACTGTGGCATGCCCTGCAACAGTGTATAATTTTACCTGAAATTATATAAGCCTATTATTGTTTCAGATCAACCCAAAACAAAATGTTGCTTTGATGTTAGCAATCACTGTGAGGCAATTAACGCATATACAGATCAACTTTATTTTTCGCCTTTCTTGTAATTGTACTGATTCGTTATGAATGCGTTTTTGTGTGGCTTGTAATGTTTAAGGCTATGAATGTGATGTTTCTCATGTTGTAATATGCTGGTGTTTTATTTTGTCTGGTCTTTATAGCATCGTCACTAGACCTTAGCGCCACATACAACAACAACAACAACAACAACAAATGCGTACATGGCCAGCAGTGCCTGCACCTCCGCATCAGTCCACTTTTCCGAGTTCCGCATTCCGTCCATTCTCGTAGTAATTCACGTAATGTTTTGCTCAACACAGACGGAGCTTTATTATACTTTATTATACTCAGAACAGTCCCCGCCTCTGCCTGTTGCGATGTGGACGTGTGTGTGTGTGTGTGTGTGTGTGTGTGTGTGTGTGACGGCCGGAGAGCCGCAGGACACGCCTGTGGAGTTTAACTCCGAAAAGACAGTTAACCACAGGTTCCCGTTAATCTTATGATGGACATGTGTTGTGATATTTAAACAAACGAACCGTCAACGGCGAAATAAAAGCCTCTTATTTACGAGAGCGGTCTGAGAGACCTCCAGCTTACAGCGAGGTGTGTGTGTGTGTGTGTGTGTGTGTGTGTGTGTGTGTGTGTGTGTGTGTGTGTGTGTGTGTGTTTGTGTGTGTGTGTGTGTGTGTGAGAGCGGTCTGAGAGACCTCCAGCTTACAGCGAGGTGTCTGAGCATGACTGACCGAGCGACGAGCTAGAGGCCGGGGCAGGTGCTTGCTGGCTGTCGCCTCACTTCATGGAGCTCCTCAACTGTCAATTCGGCATCAATTTTCGCAAGACTGCCTATATTCGAAATCTAAACAGTTAATTCCTCGCCTAAAACGTTGTCAGAAGTGAATTTAATGATGAATAAGATGGTGAAAATTGTTAAAAATGTCCCGCTGTTGGTTGTTGCTCGGTCTGCAAGTTCCGAGTTGGCAGTGGGCGTGGCTTTAGTCCCTTTAGTGTGGGGTGGGGGCGGTGCAGCGCGATTTGAAGCCACTGCAGTGGGCGTGGTTTCCTTGGGGATTTGAATATTTTCTAAATATTTAGCTTTACACTTGGCGACACATTTAGATATAACATTTAGATTTAACATTTAGATATATATTTAAGATTTAGATTTAGATATAATATTTAGATTTAACATTTAGATATATATTTACCATTTAGATTTAGATTTAACATTTAGATTTAGATATACAATTTAGATTTAACATTTAGATATATATTTACCATTTAGATTTAGATATAACATTTAGATTTAACATTTAGATATATATTTAACATTTAGATTTAGATATAACATTTAGATATAATATATAATTTCTGTCTCAAATGTGAGGAACATGCGCTAAATGTGAGGAGAGTGAGCTAAATGTTGGAGAAAAAAATGTTCCAATCAATGATCCAGGCAGGGCATTCTCGTCTCCCTCCTCCATTTTACAGTTGAATGGTGGCTAGAATGGCTCTGGGTCAAAGTTCAATATGGAATGGATTAATCTGCGTTATTTTTTTTCTCAGATTAATTAATCGAAATTAACGCGTTATTTATTTATAGCCCTAATATATATATATATATATATATATATATATATATATATATATATATATATATATATATATATATATATATATATATATTGACAATGACATTGACATGACTGACTTCCTTGAAACAGTAGAACAAAGCATTTTACTTTGGGTCACTGTGAGTGAGACATTTTATTTAAAACCCAGGTTAGCTCCAAAAGAAATTCACACTTTAACAAATCAAACACTTTTGATCAGTTGAAGCATACAGTATTGAGTCTATGCAAATCTACTCAGGCAGACTTGAGTTGAATGTTGAATGAACTGAGCTCAAAGGGAAAGGTCCACTACAAATTTGACTCCAACTCCAAACTTGTCTTGTCTACCAGCCCTGCTAAAGACCTGCTGGAATGCAAGAAGAATGATGACAATGAAATACTGACAGGGAGGAGATAATTGAAAGAAAGCCCACCATGTAGCCTGAAGCCAATGGTGTGGTGTATTTGATGTGTGTGTATACAAAGTGTTAGAAAACTCCTAGATTCAGCAATAACCACAATGTACCCAATACCAAATTGGGTAACTGATGAATCCAGGACAGTGGTTAAAGTGTTACAGTACCTCAGTGTGTAATACAATGTTGTAATAATGGCATTTGTCCCTTGTATCAAAGTACATTTTTTGTGTTGTATTTGATTTTAAAGTTGATCTTACAAATATTTGTTTCATTCAAATGTTGCTGCTGGATGTGTAGGTTTTCTTTTTACATTTTAGATGATACCTCCATTTCAAGACACTTAACATATAAAACATATCTCTGTGATTATACAATGTCCTATTGTATAAAACATGAATTTTTTATTTTTTTATTGCAACACATTCATTCTCTCTGAGTGTCTTCATATACTGGTGTTGATCAATGTACCTGAGACAATTTGCAAGAGACATTACTACTCCTCCTTGTTCGCTACTGGGTAACAGTGACCACAATGTAGCTTTCAACATCATTGATGTACAAAGTGGTTATAGATTACTATAGACACATCTGGATTGAAAATAACCACCAACAAATACACGCAGCTCCTCCATCAAGTGAAAGACCCTATATGTTTTGTATGCAGTAAAACACCCATAAATATGTTATGAAATAAACTGACTTGGGGAGTTATAGTAGAAAATATAAGGCCCATATTAATGAATAAATAATTATTATGGCACAGCATAATACATGACTCTGCAGTAGGCATCTAAAGGTACTAAAGGTAGGTGTAAAGGTACACATGTCAGAACTTTTAATGTAAAATGTTCTTTAGGGTAACAGGGCTTTTGCTCACAATGACTTGACACAACATGTCAAAGCACATCACTGTCTTACCAGAAGCAACAGCATGTGGGCTGGGGAAGAAACTTTGTGAGTCAGAGGTATAGCATATTGATGAGAGAACACCTGAACAAAATATGAAAAACAATTGTCAAACACATACAAAATTGCAAGCGTTTCTGTCAAACCTCTCAGAGGAAATACTTTAAAAAGACTGTGTGGCCCAGAATGCATATATGTCTTTGGGATGAAGTAAAACACAGATCAAGATGTTGACACCCTAATCATCATTCATTTGACAGTTTATTCCAATATTTAAGTATCTAAAATGTAATATAAATAAAGTGTTCATTGTCAGCTGTTACCACTGCCAAGAGGGTTATATCTTTGGTCCTGATTATTTCTTTGTTATTTTAATAACTAGGCTACTTTACATTTGATGGAAGGTTGGGAGATGACACCAGGAATATATGATTTGTTTTTTTTTGCACATCTTGATGATCAATTTGCAGATTCCGACATATTTTTCAAGGTTGATAAAACAATTTCATCATCAGCTCCATTTGGTGGCTGTCCTGGACCTTATAAACATATTACACAAGCTTCCTCAGCAAATGGAATTTGGGCATTTTTTTTAAAGATTTCTTAACATTTTAAGATAAAGCATCTTTCTGACCAAATCTTAAATTAACTATTTCAGGCAAATCTGGATCCAAATACAAATTCAAAATGTTATATTGGCTTTTTCATTAGATTTTTTTGTGAAACTAATTTTCCAGATACCCCTCATCTTTTGAAGCCATGAGCAATACTACTGTTAGAAAACTGAGAACTCATGCAAAATAAGTGGATCTGAAGAAGATATACAAGTAGTAGTACAACCCCTAACCCTATGGCAAATTCATGAGATTGTAATCTAATGTATCTATGTAATCTTTATTTGATAAAAATTTCACCAGGCATAGTCTGTTACACATACCAAAATGTGTTATGTCATCATAATTAGTGTCTTGTTTTGGGAAACTTTTTTGTTGGGTGAGCAATCGAAGCACAACTTCCTCTTGTATCCATAAAAGGAATATTGAGTCACTGATTCAAGGACGTAACACGCCCTGTCCTCAGCCTATATAACAGCTGCCTGCAGCACAGAAACACAAGTTGTATTCAACCAAACATGAAGACTTTCAATCTGTGCATTCTAGTGAGCCTGGCTGTCGCAGTTTACTGCGTTCCAATATCGCATGTTACTGGGCAAGATGAGGATTTTGCAGAGGTATGTATTCTTCCTTTGCCTTGTTCTTCAAGCATGTGGAAACTTGAATTTATCCTGAAATCTTAATGTTATGCTGTACAGGAAAAAAATATGTGAAGCTGCTGTAAATAATTAAGTAGATCCTGCAGCTAATGCATGTTTAAGTATCAAACTACTGTTCTTTTTTACAGAGCTACCTGAAGAAATTCTTCAACCTAACAGAGGAGAAAGGTCCAACTAGCAGACGGGGGATCAGTGCGGTGAGCAGGAAGCTGAGTGAGATGCAGAAGTTCTTTGGCCTCAATATCACCGGGACGCTGGATGCTGACACCATGACGATGATGAAGAAGCCCCGGTGTGGCGTCCCAGACACCAACATTGCCAGATTCTCCACGTTTGGACGTGACCTCAAGTGGAAGAAAAACAGCCTTACCTACAGGTGACTGATCTGAAGAGAAAATGTGTGAGATAAACTTAATGTAGACAGTGTATGTCATTAATTATTAATTATTTAAGTATATTTTTCTGTCCTACAGGATAGAGAACTACACACCTGACATGTCTGTGCCAGAGGTAGATGACTCCATAAAGAAAGCGCTGCAGGTTTGGGCCAAAGTCACTCCTCTGAGATTCACAAGAATCCACAGTGGCACCGCTGACATCATGATCTCCTTTGGCCGCCAAGGTGAGTGCACAATAACTTTTCCTGTGTCTTTCCCAGTTATATACTCTCTCTGTGCTCAGGTTATTGGTTGTGACGTCCCATAAAGCGTCTTTGCTGTAACTACATGTGTTTGCTGTGTCTTGTATCACATTGGGCAGCTGATTTGCAGTTTTCTTACACTAATTAATGGCTTGCAGCTATATTTGGTTTGGAAAACCTGACATGAGTATGATTTCTTGTCAACAGAACATGGTGATTTTTACCCCTTTGATGGCCCTGATGGCACTCTTGCCCATGCCTTCGCCCCAGGCCTTGGCATTGGAGGAGACGCTCATTTTGATGATGATGAGTCCTTCACTTTCCACTCAAATACCGGTCAGTTTGTTCTCTTTTACTCACTAACTGCTACTGTCAGTGTACGTTTCGACATGCTATAATAATGGAGATGAGC
The DNA here is from genome assembly GCA_023566125.1 of Zingel zingel. Lineage (NCBI taxonomy): Eukaryota > Metazoa > Chordata > Actinopteri > Perciformes > Percidae > Zingel > Zingel zingel. The sequence continues at coordinate 29,043,992 of CM042328.1, read as the reverse complement.
TGTAACTAACCTATACTTCTGTGTTTCCTGCTGTAGGCTACGTCCTCTTCATGGTGGCTGCCCATGAGTTTGGCCACTCCCTGGGCTTGTCTCACTCTGATGATCCTGGTGCTCTCATGTACCCTGTGTACTCATACAATAACCCAGACACCTTTGTTCTGCCCCGGGATGATGTCAATGGCATCCAGTCTCTCTATGGTTAGTACTAACTGACTGGATCATCCATGCCTGTTTGCAACGCATTCCTGTTAACCGGTTTGTATCATATCCTACGAAAACGTATGCACACCAATTCATTTGATATCGTACGAAATTACGACCGCTGGCTGGTCACGTGACGATTAAGTTTAGCGGTCAGTTAAGTTTATCCGCATAAAGGTAACTGTAAGCCGGGTACAGGGCACGGTCCTTTCAGGGGCTGTTGCAGTTGAGTTTAGCCGACAAAAGATTAACGTCAGTTAAGTTCCGGCACCAGAACAATTAGTTCAGATTAGAAAAAAAGATTGTGGTTTAGGTTTAAACACCTGTCCCCTCAAGTAGTTACTCCACGGACACGAACACGTGTATCCTGGGTGAAAGTCTCACCAGAGCGGTCTTATACAGCAGCATTCAACATGGTGTATACAGTAATAAATACGTGGAATACATACAAATTACAGTGCATTACTTTTTGTAGCTGTATGCACAAATGGTTCAAAAGAACAGCCTGTTGTACACACTTGGTAACACTTGGTTTTATGTCATTGTTGTAATGAGATTCTGATTTTATTTAACCTCCAGGTCCAAACCCTGATACGGATGGAGATATAGATGAACCTCAGCCCCCCACCACCCCTGATGCCTGTGATTCAACCCTGGTCCTGGATGCTGTTGCCACCCTGCGAGGAGAGATGCTCTTCTTCAAGGACAAGTAATGCAGACATACAGTAGAAAAAAAAAATCTGAATGCTGAAGTCCATTAAGAGTGTTTTCTCTGCACACAATATGAATTATAAACTACTTTATGTTCTTATGTGTTCTCAGCATCTTCTGGCGGAGCTACCCTCAGAGCAATACACTTCAGCAAACTCTCATCACAAACTTCTGGCCCGAAGCCCCCACCAACATCGACGCTGCTTATGAAAGCCAACAGTCAGACAGAGTCCTTCTCTTTAAAGGTATGTGTTTCCTTATCTACCCAAGGTTCCTAATCTGACAATATTGTCGAGACTGCCTTATGTATCTTATGTACATGCATATATTAAAAAGTATTTTATTCTGATCTCCATACAGATCAGAGAGTGTGGGCTTTCAGTGGCTATGATCTTGTGAGAGGCTATCCTAAACCAATTTCCAGTTTTGGCCTGCCCAAAACTGTGAAGAAAATCGATGCGGCCCTCTATGACGTGGAATCTGCCAAGACTCTGTTCTTTGTAGGCAGCTCTTACTACAGGTGCGTTCAAATGATCAAATTATATGAAATTATTTCAGGTGGCGTGACGTAGGTGTGAGGATATTTTACAAGATGGTTTACACATTTTGAATCCGTCTAATTATTGTCTGTGTAATCTCAGTTATGATGAGGCCAAGAAGACCATGGACCAGGGATTCCCCAAGCGAGTGGATCAGACATTCTCTGGCCTGACCAGCAAGGTGACTGCAGCTGTCCAGGTCAAAGGTGAGTAGCATTTCAAGCTGACCTGAGAATTCCAAGTCAAAACAAGTGAAATGAGAATTGTTTGTACATGAACTAACATTGAGTCTCTGTTCTGCAGGTTTTACTTACATCTACAGCGGACCGTACATGTCTGAGTACAGCCTGAGGACCGGGAGGTTGTTCCGTGTGCTGAGGAACAGCTACTTCCTGCGCTGCATTAACTTCTAGAGCAGTTTACTGGCCAAGCTGCTTATGTGGCCACTCTGAATGAGAACGAAGGAAACAGAGTTAAAGTGTCCATGCCTATGCAATAATATATCTTATAATATAGAATTGTATTTTTACACACATATGGGTTCATACTGGATATATGCCCTTCTTGAGAACAGCACCTTATATGTTTTTTAAAATGGTATTTTTGTGATGTCCGCGATTTCTTTTTTTTCATTTAATTTAACTTTATTTTATCTAAGTTTATTTATGTCAAAGTCCTAATTTAATTACTGCTGTTTTTGTTTTATTTTTGTGTTTAATGTAATTTAAGTGTGGAACTTTGGAGCATGTTACGTAAATTTATTTTCAAATATTAACATTGTTACAATTGCACCTCTACACAGATTTGTACATCACTGTAATAAAACATATGATTTTATGTTTGTACTCAAAAAAACAAATAGGACAAAGTGAAAAGAAATTGCCACCATGAATTAAAAAATAGTTTTTTTTAATAAATGTTTAAGTATGTTTTGTTCTTATTTTGCATGCAGATCAATCCTGTCTGCCATGATATTGCTTTTGCAACTTCTCAACAACACTGACATTTAATTTATCAGTAGAAATCTGAAAAATAAATGAAGTAATATACATTTTCTGTGCAGTATTTCATCTGCAACCTTATGTGGTCCATTATTAGATCGGCTTTGTACATTTTTTCTCTAAGTACACGTTGTACAGTTGTTTCAAAGGGAGCTATAGGAAAGTCATGGGCCAATGCTGAACATCTTACAAAGCCAAGTTGGGCTGTGGAAGAGGATGGCCCCTCTTCCTCGTAATCCACAGAATTGCTCTGTAAATACATCTTTAAATACCTCATATACTTTTATTTATATTTATATTTCCACTGGGGTAAAGTAGGAGGTTGGAGCAGAGGCAGAGCCAGACATTGTAAACATTCGGGGCTCAGCCCAAACCTGAGAGGGGGTCCTGCGGGAATGCCCCATTTACGGCATCTATGTGCATTATTTTTCAAGCCGTTTCAGATGATATAATGCTTACAAATCTGTACATCATCTGGGAAAAAAACAAAACAGTTGCCCAGAAAAAGAATCATCCTGTAGAGCCTACATCCTGTTTTGTATCTAACTGTTCTCCAACTGTCTTCAGCATTCTGAAACCAGAACACAACAAATGTTGAGGATGACTCCTTTTTATTACTGCCACCTAAAGAGAGCCAACAATTGATGTTACTAAACTTAGCACAAAAAGTAAGGAAATTTGTGTTTGGTAGATTATTTCTCTGTGGTAACAATGCTTTTATACCGTTGGAAAGCCTGTTTAGTTCCCTTTCAAATGGCGCCCAATTTGTAAGGAACATGCATTTGTCAGATGAGCAGCAGCGCTGAGTATGTGGATTGCACCCATGAAAAATCTGCCAAATCTTCTCTGCCATTGCCAAACAGGTTATTTTGCTGTTGCTATTGACACTTGTCACAGGAACGTTATGTTCAGTGATGAGTCCAGATTCTGCCTACGGCAGTTGGATTGTAGGGTCAAAGTGTGGAGAAGCACCGATAGAGTAACACCTTTTGGTGGAGGCAGTGTGATGGTGTGGGGCGGCATCTCCCTCACTGGAAAAACGCGGCTTGTCATCATTGGAGGCAATCTCAATGCAGAGAGATATAGAGATGAGATTCTGCAACCAGCGGCAATCCCATATCTCCACATTCTGGGACCGAACTCTATCCTCCAAGATGACAACCCTCGCCCCCAAATGGTGGGGTTTATCAGAGACTACCTCCAGAATATGGGAGTGGAGAGGATGGAATGGCCTGCCAGCAGTCCTGACCTCAACCCCATTGAACACTTGTGGGATCAGCTTTGGTGTGCTGTTTGTGCCAAAGTGACCAACACAACCACGTTGGCTGACTTGCGACAAATGCTGGTTGAAGAATGGGATGCCACCCCACAGCAGTGTGTGACCAGGCTGGTGACCAGCATGAGGAGGAGGTGCATGGCTGTTGTGGCTGTGTATGGTTCTTCCACACGCTACTGAGGCTCCCGTTTGTGAAATGAATAAATTGTTAAATTGACAATATGTCTTCTTTCTTCAAACTTCAATCATCCAATCCACCAAACAAGTCAATCGCAGAATAAGCTGTTTGGCATTGGCACAGAATATTTGGCAAATTTTTCATGGGCGCAACCCACATACTCAACGCTGCTGCTCGCCCACAAATGCATGTTCCTTACAAATGGGGCACCATTTGAAAGGGAACTAAACAGGCTTTCCAACTGTATAAGATTTATTGCCAAAAAGCATTGTTAACACAGAGAAATAATCTACCAAATGCAAATTCCCTTACTTTTTGTGCAAAGTTTATTTAATAATGTACAATAGGCAGGGTAGAAATTTGAAGTAAACAGCATCAGAGAGACTGAGGAGAAATGACACAAAGTTGAAGTTATTTTAAAAACTTAAAAGATACAGGGCTTGCAGGGCCCGGAGCCTCAGAAAAAAACTATATGTGTATTACAATAAATTATCTCATAATAAAAATGCATGTTTTCCATTACCCATCAAGACGAGCCAATGGACTGCTCCTTCACCCCTCCAAGTATAGAGGAGACCAAGTGCCCTGAATTTAAGGTGACAGAGCCAGCACACCTGATTCAAAAAAGGAACAAATGTATCAATAAGTTGAACAAAATGTATACTTTTTTTCATCCAGGACAGTGATGCTGTGCTGCACACCCCCCTGAGACCCCATGTGTCCTTTGACAGTGTGACCTGGACCTGCTCAGTCTGATATCAAGTCAACCATGACGGCAAATTGTTTATTTACTTGGCGGGGTATATAGGAAGTAAAGCTGGAGGGAACGTTAGCATGGATGGTCCCTGTCGTGTGTGGAATTGCCTTGCATTGCCAGAACTATCTCCACAGCGCTATAAGGTCTGGCTATATCACATGTACATTCTGGGATAGGAGAAAACAAAAGCTTTAGGTTGTTTACATTTCTTTTAACCAATCACAATCATCATGAGCGGCGCTAAGCTCTGGACGCAGCCACGGTGGCTCTGCTAAATAATCTTGGGAAGGACCCCGCTAAAGAAAATGTCACATACGATATTAAATGAAGTTAACTGTTGACACAATACAGTAACGTAAGCTATTTAAATTAGCTGGATACATGGTTAAACCTCATTAACATATTATTTGTAAATCTTTACAATCATTCACTGAAAGAACCAAGCAGGCCTGCCTTTTTGCAACATCCAAATTTTCCTTAAAGCTTGCCAATTTCAAGTTTGTTGTTGTTTCCCGAAGCGAACCGAGTGTGAGAATGGTATCACACAGAGAACGAATGTCAGGCAATTATCCTGGAAATGTACTCTTGATCCTCTATCTATAGTCTATCAGTGCAACATCCTGACTTCAACTTACCCTGAGGATGCATGTTACACATTTCTGAGAGACAAGAAATATACTGATCTTAGTCTGGGAGAAAAGGGTCTTAAAGTGCCCAGCCTGGCACAGGTGGCGCCACAGAAATGCGACACGGTGTGTTGCTGTGCTCTGTTTTGTTTTGTTTTGTGTTTTAACTGTTTCTTGCGATGGTACCTGCATCTCATTCACCAGTGAAGAGCTCGTGAACTTCAGGGGAACAACACCATCGGACTTATTTCCCACTTTTCTTCTCCCTTCACTGGAAATTTTGGACATTCTGGTCAAAGGTGCGCTCACCTTTGCCAATGCAGCGAAATGCCGGAGGAGAGGGAAACAGGCCGGTGCGCTTGTGCGTCTCCGCCAGCGAGGATTACGCACTCCGTTACCTGGAATATTCTTCTCTAACGTGCGCTCTCTGCCCAACAAACTGGAGGAATTACAACTGCTTTTGGTGAGAAACAGCGACTTTTCTTTATCTGCTGTTTTGTGCTTCACGGAGACGTGGCTCTGTGGATTAATATCGGACTCTGCGCTGCAGCTGGCGGGCTTCCAACTCTACAGAGCGGACAGAGATACGGACCTCTCCGGCAAAACTAAAGGTGGAGGAATCTGTTTCTACATCAACAGCGGTTGGTGCAACGACGTGACAGTGATCCAGCAGCATTGTTCTCCTGACCTGGAGTATTTCATCATAAACTGTAAGCCTTTTTATTCACCCCGTGAGTTTGCTTCATTCATTCTGGTTGGTGTTTACATCTCACCGCAGGCCAACGTGCAGGACGCGCAGCGCATGCTCGCCGACCAGATACTGTTCGTGGAGCGGACCAACCCGGACTCCCTAGTTATTGTCCTTGGTGACTAAAGAGAACCTCACTCATGAACTCCCTAAATATAGACAGCATATTAAATGCCCGACCAGAGAGGAGAACATTCTGGATCACTGTTACACCACAGTCAGGGATGCTTATCATGCCGTCCCCCGTGCTGCACTTGGACACTCTGACCACGTCATGGTTCACCTGATCCCCGCCTACAGGCAGAAACAAAAGCTCTGCAAACCTGTAGTGAGGACATCAGGGAAGTGGACCAGTGTAGCTGTGGAGGATCTCCAGACGTGCTTGGACTCTACTGACTGGGATGTGTTCAGGACTTCTACCAACAGTCTGGATGAGTACACAGAGGCTGTGACGTCATACATTAGCTTCTGTGAGGACTGCTGTGTTCCATCATGCACCAGGGAGAGTTACAACAATGACAAACCCTGGTTCACAGCCAAACTCAGAAGGTTAAGGCTTGCTAAGGAAGAGGCGTTCAGGAGTGGGGACAAAGACAGATTTAAAGAGTCAAAGTACAAGTTTAGCAAGGCAGTGAAGGAGGCTAAACGACGCTACTCTGAGAAGCTCCAACTCCAGTTCTCAGCTAACAACTCTGCAACTGTCTGGAAAGGACTTAGGCAGATCACCAACTACAAGCCTAAAACCCCCCACTCCTTCAATGACCGACACCTAGCCAACGACCTGAACGAGTTCTACTGTCGATTTGAAAGACAAAAGGACAGTCCTGACACCATCCCCCACGACACCTCCCTACAGCTACAGCCACTGTGCATCACCTCCACCTCCCCCACCTCAACAGGGCCCTGGCCCCCCCCCACCAATGTCCTCCTTAAAGGTCCCCTCCACCTCCACCCCCCCTCCCACCTCAGTGACGACTCTCTCCATCCACGAGAGGGACGTCAACAGACTCTTTAGGAGACAGAATCACAGGAAAGCTGCTGGACCGGATGCTGTCTCCCCATCAAGCTTGAAGCACTGCGCTGCTCAGCTGTCTCCAGTGTTCACAGACATTTTTAACACCTCACTGGAGACATGTCACGTGCCAGCCTGCTTCAAGTCCTCAACAATCATCCCTGTTCCCAAGAAGCCAAGGACCACAGGACTTAATGACTTCAGACCCGTCGCCCTGACCTCTGTGGTTATGAAGTCCTTTGAGCGCCTTGTGCTTTCACACCTCAAAGCCATCACTGACCCCCTCCTGGACCCCCTGCAGTTTGCCTACAGAGCCAACAGGTCTGTAGACGATGCAGTCAACCTGGCCCTCCACTACATCCTCCGGCACCTGGACTCCGCAGGAACCTACGCCAGGATCCTGTTTGTGGACTTCAGCTCTGCCTTTAACACCATCATCCCGGCTCTGCTTCAGGAGAAGCTCTCCCAGCGTGGTGTGCCTGACTCCACCTGCAGGTGGATCACTGACTTCCTGTCTGACAGGAAGCAGCATGTGAAGCTGGGGAAACACGTCTCTGACTCACAGTTCATCAGCACCGGATCACCTCAGGTCTGCGTTCTTTCTCATCTGCTGTTCTCCCTGTACACTAACAGCTGCACCTCCAGTCACCAGTCCGTCAAGCTTCTGAAGTTTGCGGACGACACCTCCCTCATCGGACTCATCTCTGATGGTGATGAGTCCGCCTACAGGTCGGAGGCTGACCACCTGGTGACCTGGTGCAAGCAAAACAACCTAGAGCTCAACGCTCTAAAGACAGTGGAGATGGTTGTGGACTTCAGGAAGAACCCAGCCCCACCTGCCCCCATCACGCTCTGTGGCTCCATAATTGACACTGTGGAGTCTTTCCGCTTCCTGGGAACTACCATCTCCCAAGATCTCAAGTGGGAGCTGAACATCAGCTCCCTCGTCAAGAAAGCACAACAGAGGATGTACTTCCTGCGGCAGCTGAAGAAATTCAACCTGCCAAAGACAATGATGGTGCACTTCTACACAGCCATCAATGAGTCCATCCTCACATCTGGTACGCTGCTAGCACGGCCAAGGACAAGGGCAGACTTCAGCGTGTCATTCGGTCAGCAGAGAAGGTGATTGGCTGCAATCTGCCGCCGCTCCAGGACCTTTACGCCACCAGGACTCTGAAGCGTGCTGGAAAGATTGTGGCCGATCCCTCCCACCCCGGACACAAACTCTTTGAGACACTCCCCTCTGGCAGGAGGCTGAGGTCCATCAGGACCAAAACCTCACGCCACATGAACAGTTTTTTCTCCTCCGCCACTAGCCTTATTAACAAGGCCCGGAAACCACCCTAACTCTCTCCACACCCCACCTCTGGCTCCTCATGCCACTGTACCTACTCTGCTGTAGCATTCCTTTTTACTACTATTTAACTTATTTTACTATTTATTTACTTTATTTTATCGTTATTAATACATTCTGTGTGTATATGTTTATATTTATATTGTTCATATTCTTTTTATCCTTCTTATATTTGAATGTGTGACATGCACCAACAACACCATGACAAATTCATTGTATGTGCAACGTACTTGCAATAAAGCCCTTTCTGATTCTGATGTTGGTCTGATCACAGCCCTGGAAGTAGCTTTAGTAAAAACATTGCATCTGTAATCCAATCCAATGGCCTAGGGAGGAGGTTATTCGCCAGTATGATGATGGTTGTGAGTGGTGTGTGCCAAAAACTAGTTCCAAGAGGCATTCACTTACATACTGAAGCTGATGTTGCCAATCAGAATACACCATGTCCTGCGGGAGGAAAGTCAACGCATGTCTCAGCCAAAACAAAAGAAATACATTTCTAAAAATTAGCCGTGAATACTCAGTCAGTCAGCTCTTGTCTCATTCATTTTTAATTGACCTAATTTGTTTTCTTCCAGAGTTCTTACTTTAATGTAAGTAGTAAATGGACCACATTCAGGGCCGTACTGGGACTGAAATTCAGCCCGGGACTTTAAGAGAGAGGCCTTTTACGCGAGTGCCCTTGGTGCACGAGCAGAAGGATTTTTTGCAGTTATTTTAATTCTAATAGTGTTTTTATGGTATAAGGAGAATCAGATTACGCTGAAGACCTTCAAAAACTTTAGGATGACACCTGCCTCCTCAGGTTGTATAAGCAAGTCACCAATGCACTGAACACAACCAGGTCAGCAAAACCTAATCTCGAACACATAAGTCACAGTATACTGCTAACTTCCAGCATGTCATGTGCACGGTCAGTTGGAGTGATAAAATAGTTACAAATACTCACACTCATATACTCAAAAACTACAATGCAGTCCCATAAAATAGAGGTGTGTGTGTGTGTGTGTGTGTGTGTGTGTGTGTGTGTGTGTGTGTGTGTGTGTGTGTGTGTGTGTGTGTGTCCTTACTTTCTCAGCTTGGCTCCCTGGCTTAGCTTCCCCTGTGATGGACCCTGCCTCTGCTTACTGATTGTGCAGCTACATATGCATGAGAAGAACATCAGTTATAAATATGACTAAGAATAAAACATTTTCTAATTCAATCTGTGCTTCAGTCAAGTTATTATCTAGTATGTGGAACTATTGGCATTTTATCCTATATGTAAATATCTGATTGATTGATATGGTTTCCTGCTCTTCCTCTCTCCTCTTCCTCCTCCTGCTGCTGTGACAGCACCATTTTCACGGAAAAGGTCTGTAAATTTGGCGCATTTAGCTGCCTCTTGTGCCAAAAATTTTTTCTTTTTCATTCTTATTTTTTCGGCCCCACCCATTTCTTTCTCTTCTTTCCTTCTTTTCACTATTTTTTAACGTTCGTCTCTGTTGCATTCATACAAATCCAAACCTGACTGAAAGTAAACTCTTTTTTCGGCGCCTTAAGTTTGAGCCAATCGAGGATCAGTCCAAGTTAGGAGGGGCCGCTCGTTTCCCCCCTCAAGATTGAAAGTATTGGTTTGTCCCGGTCTGAAACACACAGAGACACAGCGCTCCGCTGCAGCTAAAAAAAACAAAAAACAAAAAATAAAACTTATTGACCATCGGCCGGTTCGGCCTGAAATGGACCGGCCGTTCGGGATTGTTCCCGGTATTCCCGATGGCCAATCCGCCCCTGACCGCATTCATGGTAAAATGTTACAGAAAAAACTGTAGTCGAAGTGTATTCTGCAGTTTTCCTACTGTTGTTAAATCTGTGCAACATCTTTTTCTAATAACTTTCTTTTCAGCATTTCATTAGTCTGGCTATCACCAGACCAAGTTCAATCTTTTCAAATTGAACATTAGTCTGGGGAGTCTGCTCTGTATTTTCTACTGCACAAGAGGCGTGATCAACGGGCATAGTTCAAATGACTCTGTACGCAATTGGATAGTCCTTCAACCAATCAGACCAACGATCTGGGTGACGTAGCAGCGACAGCGGCATCAACGGGTTGCTGAGCTTCGGTGACCGCCATGTTGAATGTAAACAAGAAGCTGCTTAGTCGCTTCTCTATGGTCATCGTGTTAAACCCGCCAATAACACGCCAGGTGGATAAGCCAGTTTATGATTGGTTCCCAGGATAGATAAACATACAGGTTTCCAGCCTGAGCTGCAGGGCAAAATCAAATCGCCGGCAGATCGGGCTGGGTTTACCCAGTCTAGCATTTCATGACATTGGCATGATATCAAATATTCTAGATGACTTTACACTTGGCGGCCTCAAGTGGCCTCGAGTACCAGATTTCTTGCAGGTGTACATCATAAGTTTGATAAATCTTTGCGATCTGAGTGTTGCTCCTCTGTGTTCTGATGAGGCAGGGGTTTTTTAACAGATAAGTTTAACTAAATGTATACTCAGTGCATATTTAAAAAATGTAAATAACCTGGATTAGATAAATTGTGCTTGTAAAAAAATATATATATAAACTGTCATTTAATGCTGGTAAATAGCCTTTTGAACAAAACTGACTAAGAAATGTGTCAACAATGTTGGATTGTCCGCTATTAGTTTGTTCCTGAAAAGACTTACTACCCTAAACATTTACATAAAACAAAACATATTGAGCAAAAGAAACACATTATAAAAGCACATTTAAATAGCTACAACTCAATAATCAATGAGCCCAGAGAATAGAACATTAAAAACAAGCTAAAATAGAATAAGACAGGTATTAAATACAAGCTACAGGTATTTGTGACAATTGTATTGTATACGCTACATTCATGAATCTATTGTGATCTGTTTATAGCTTCTTTTGACTTTTTTTCTTTCTCGGAAATTAAAATGAATCAGAATAAAGTTTATTGCAAAGTAGTTTTTGACATATAAGAAAATTAATAAAACGTGTTCCGTACTTTGAAATACAGTTCCAGTGTAGGTTTGTGATGTATGCTCTTTGGAACCAAATATGGTCATTTATCTCAGATATATGTAATTCCTCCAAGTGGCAAGTGAATCCTGTTGGTGTGCGAGTGATAATCTGCCAGTAATCACATTATGTTTAATATCCTGTTCACTGATGAATAATGCCGGGGGTGGTAAAAAGTTAGTCAGCATGTAATACAGGGTTGTAATAGGAACTTCATGATGATCCCTGAACACTCATATCACACATTGGCAATTTAATATTTTTTTATTTTTTTATTTATTGCTGTATTTGATAGGGACCATGCATATTTATGAACATTGTTGTATAAAAACACCACGTAAATATGCCAGAATTAGTTCAAATAACTACTTTCCATCTGCAGTCCCTAGGCAGGTAGCATAAGACTAACAGACAACCAGCAGTCATACAGCGCTCATTCACTATACATTAAAAGGTACACATAATAGTGACATTGACAAAACAAACAAGCAAAACAAAAATACATGATGCATGATACATGACAAGACGTTATTCATCCACCTCTATACTGCATTCGATTTACCAGTGAACGTGTATGGGTAAAGAAATGTGACTGTCAAAAGTGAGTGCAGCTCTGGTTTTCTAGAAGTTTTAAATGAGTTTTAAGTGTTGAATGTAGGACACTCTCTTATTCCACTTTTAAAACAAAAGTAGATTTTACAAAATGTTTTATTTTTTTAATATGCAGCACAGACATCAATTGGTCACCTTAAGATTTACGTTTTGCAGCATTAAGTATTATAAATGTATATCGTTGCCGTTAGGCAGAAACCTTGTATCTCCACATTTGGTTGTTTATATATTTAAAAAATAAATAAATAAATCATGAATCAATATTGTTGGTCACCCTTTAGTCTGTATGTGGGTTTTACAAAAATGTAGTGATGAGATTTTGTGTGACTTTGTCTAAGGGAAATGGCTCATTCAAATGTTATTAAATTGGCCTTTTTTTTCCATTTCCTGAAAACAACGGTTTTGGACATACAAGGTTTTCACCCGACAGCGATATATTTAAAATTCCTTCGATTTTGCTTATCTATTGCAACGCTTTCATCCTCGCTGTCTGCGTTTACTGTGTCGATTTCCCGGAGACATAAGTTGCACGACAGTACTGCTGCTCCCAGTGTCCAGCCTTAGGAAATAACAAATGCAATGTAGTTTTCCACCCAACAATGTACAAATAGATAGAAAATACATATAAAAATTGAGTTTACAGATGTTAGAAAGAAAATAATCTAGTTGACATGAGGAAACTTCTCACTTGTAAAATAGTTAGTTCCTTTGGATGCTTTACAGTCCCCGGCAATATGTCACAGAACAAATTGACCTTAATGTAATTATAAAATCTATGATCTTTCTGAAGTTATAGTTATTGACTCACAGCTGTTAACCTTATTGCTGCAGCGGTTTAGCTGTTGGGAAATGGTTGAGTAATATCAGACAGCATGATGAGCAATCTGTGGCATCTACAAATACTCCATCACATGTCAGAAGGACTTGTTCATGACATGATGCAGCTTGTCTGTTTTCTCACAAAACACGTCACTGTCTTGTCAGCAGCGACACTAGCCCGAGGGTTAAAGAAGAAGTTTGTGATTAAAGACCTAGAATATAGACTATGACTCAAAATATAAGCTTTACCAACAGACAATGAAATCAGCAGCTCCTCCTGTTAAACTGCCCAGACACTTTATTAAATGTATGAGTGTCACTTCCATATCACTTATTTATGCAGTTTGTACCTAAAATATTTGATTTGATGATTTGATAAAATCGGTTGTTTCGGTATGGGTATCATGTTGTGTCATCATTAAATAGTCTTAAAAAGTCTTGTTTTGGGGATTTTTTTAGGGGGGTGGCTGAGAAATCAGAGCAATCTTCTCCTGTCATCTATATATGGAAAACTTCTTGAGTCACTGACTCATGAAGGTAGTTACTCAACACCCCCACTCCCCAATATGTCCACTCCTCAGCCTATATAACAGCTGACTTCCAACACAGAAACACAAGTGGCATTCAAGGAGGAAGCATGAGGTCTTGCAGTCTGTGCATCATCCTGAGCCTGGCGGTGGCAGTTTACTGCGTGCCTGTATCACAAGTCACTGAGCAAGATGAACATGATGCAGAGGTATGTATGTTTACTCCGTCTTGCATGTGCTCTTACTATTTTGCATTTAGGATGTGTTCAAGATGTGTATTGGGGGGGGAACGATTGTTTTTCAACATGTTCTGAAGATCATTACTGACCAATAAGTATTCTCATCTTCTTTTACAGAGCTACCTGAAAAGATTCTTCAACCTAACAGAGGAGAAAGGTCCAACTAGCAGACGGGCGATCAGTGCGGTGAGCAGGAAGCTGAGTGAGATGCAGAGATTCTTTGGCCTCATTATCACCGGGACGCTGGATGCTGACACCATGACGATGATGAAGAAGCCCCGGTGTGGCGTCCCAGACACCAACATTGCCAGATTCTCCACATTTGGACGTGACCTCAAGTGGAAGAAAAACAGCCTTACCTACAGGTGACTGATCTGAAGAGAAAATGTGTGAGATAAACTTAATGTAGACAGTGTATGTTGTTAATTATGTAAATATAACTAACCCTTTTCTGTCCTACAGGATAGAGAACTACACACCTGACATGTCTGTGCCAGAGGTAGATGACTCCATAGAGAAAGCGCTGCAGGTTTGGGCCAAAGTCACTCCTCTGAGATTCACAAGAATCCACAGTGGCACCGCTGACATCAGGATCTCCTTTGGCCGCCAAGGTGAGTGCACAATAACTTTCAGTGGTGGAAGAAGTACTCAGATCCTAACATGCAAAATCTTAATCTAGTAATAATTAGTAACTTAACGTGTCAAATGTAGTGATGTGTAATTAGGATATGTCCCTGTGACACATTTTGGACTAGAAGTATAAAGTAGCATACCATTTAAATACTCAAGTACACATAGCTCAGTGGAGTGTGGGGTGGGGCATTGGGGTGGCTTTTTTTTACTACAGCCATAAAAGCCCTGAATCTTTGAGGGTTTTAAAATACCTTCAACTTTGTGTCCTTTCCCCTCAGTCTCTCTGGCTGGACTGGCAAATCAAATAATGTGTAGATGTAGATAGTGTGAAGTATCTATTTTCCAGGATGTGTGATTCGTTATGGTAAAATATCTTTGAGCGCTTGTTGACCCCTCTATTGTAGCACATACTGTGGGGCATATTTTAATGACAAATCCCTTAAATACTGACAATGATTGCAGTGCAGTTACATAATATGTATCGGTCAACATAACAAAGAGACAACAAGCATTCCACTGGTGGCATGTCAGTGCTTGTAGCCATCTTTACCATGGGTTAAGGGGTTAAATGGATGTTTAAAAAGGTTGTTTTATCTTAGCTCAGGTTTGCAATTGTGATATCCCACAAATAACCTTGGCTACACATAAGACACATTTTGGTGTCGTGAGGTACAAATAGCAATGATACTGATTTGTTGCTTTTAGTGAGGGAGAAAACATTAGAAAGTAGATTTCATAGCAGAAGTAGGTACTTGTTTTCTATAGTTTGCAAAACCTGACATGAGTTTGTTCTTGTTAACAGAACATGGTGATTTTTACCCCTTTGATGGCCCTGATGGCACTCTTGCCCATGCCTTCGCCCCAGGCCTTGGCATTGGAGGAGACGCTCATTTCGATGACGATGAGAACTTCACTTTCCGCTCCAACAGAGGTGAGTTTGTTATTTATGCACAGCATAGTGTCTCTTTTACTCACTAATGCTGTGTCAGTGTATGATCTGACATGCTATAATCATAGAGGAGCTGTAACTAACCTGTGCTTTTCCTTGGTGTCACGGTTTGGTCACGCATCCTCAAAGGAGAGGAATTCCTTAAATCAGATAATCAGTTAAATGGTCCAGGCAGCTGATTGGGCAGCCACAGCGTTACCCAGCGTCCCTGTGTACCAAACAGTTACAGAGGATAGCCACCACTATTTTAAATGACTCCCCCCACCCTTTGCACAGGTATTTTAAGCTTCTTCGTTCTGGACGAAGGTTTTTAGTGCCAAGGTGCATGACAAAGTGGTACAAAAATAGCTTTGTTCCTGCTGCCATAACTGAGCTGAACCAGCTGTAGCGATAGTTGTACAAACATGACGACGGTTTTAAACCTGCTTTTATCTTGATTATTTTACAGAGAATATATATTTAAATTGTTTTTATTTCACTTATTTATATTCATCTCTCTCTCTCTCTCTCTCTCTCTCTCTCTCTCTCTCTCTCTCTCTCTCTCTCTCTCTCTCTCTCTCTCTCTCGCTCTCTCCCGTTCTCTCTCTCTGTGTCCTGATTGTTTTTTTTGGATTTTATCAGGTTTTAAGCACTTGCATAATTTTTTTGGTATGTTTTCATAGTAAAAGTGGATGTTATATTCTTACGGCAAAACAAATCTATCTACCAAATCTATGAGTACAAATAAAGTAGCCGGAACACAAACCTATACTTCTGTGTTTCCTGCTGTAGGCTACGTCCTCTTCATGGTGGCTGCCCATGAGTTTGGCCACTCCCTGGGCTTGTCTCACTCTGATGATCCTGGTGCTCTCATGTACCCTGTGTACTCATACAGAAACCCAGACACCTTTGTTCTGCCCCGGGATGATGTCAATGGCATCCAGTCTCTCTATGGTTAGTACTAACGGGCTGGATCATCCATGCCTGTTTGCACACATAGCACATGACCAAAATCTGACAATCTTTTGCACAATCTTTGGTGATGATACTCCACTGTTTGGACTTTGTTGCAATGTGATGCAGGGCTTTCTAAATACTTGGTGACTTATTCATCCTCCAGGTAGAAACTCTGTTAAGGATCCCTCGGTAGATAAACCTCAGCCCCCCACCACCCCTGATGCCTGTGATTCAACCATGGTCTTGGATGCTGTCACCACCCTGCGAGGAGAGATGCTCTTCTTCAAGGACAGGTATCAGACTTACTGCACAGCAGAATGCTCAAACATCGGCATCCAAAGCCTATTAGCTGGGCCGTTTCTAGCTTTTGGCGGGCCCTATGCAAGAGGCTGTTTGGAGGCCCCTATTTTGTCAAATTACGATGGGGGGATTCAAACCTTTAAGATGATCCGTGGAGATGCATCAATCTGTTGCACTTTTAGGAGGAAAACAGGCTAGATTTGTAAAAACCTCTCTCAAAATTCAAATTAAACATCTCAAGTTGATCCAAGCAATTTAAACCTACAGAAAATGATAATTAAAAAAGTTAGCAGTGAGGCTCCTCTATTTCAATAAATGCAACAGATGTAGGATGTTCCTCAAACTGGTTTATTTTAAAATGTTTAGAACAAAGAAGGATACTTGCTAGTGGCTACAAGTAAATACAGGTCATTTTATTTCTCCCTAAATATATTAAGGCTGAATGGGCTGAACTTGCAGCTTTGGGGCCCCCTAATGGCTGCGGGGGCCCTATGCATATGCATAGTCTGTCTCTAGGAAACGGCTCTGCCTATTAGGATTGTTTCTCACCACAAGTGGCCGGGCTTATGTACAAATTGTTCTTGTGTGTTCTCAGCTTCTTCTGGCGGAGCTACCCTCAGAGCAATACACATCAGCAAAGTCTCATCACAAACTTCTGGCCCGAAGCCCCCACCAACATCGACGCTGCTTATGAAAGCCAACAGTCAGACAGAGTCCTTCTCTTTAAAGGTATGTGTTCTCCTACTATATGTGTATCATTCGTTCTTTTCATATTCAATTGGGAATCCGAAAATCGGAAAATTAACAAAACGATTCGTAATTCATTTATTCAATGATTATTCAAATCCAACACAAAACACCTAACCTGTTTTTTGTACTTTGATTTTATGCTAAGTCAAACGTACTGTAGGAAATGAAACCTTAGACTAAATGGCAACATTATACTTCCTGTGTTTTGTAAAAGTCTATCTTTTCACACAATTGAAGACTTTAAATGTGACATTTTCCTAAATACTTATTGGTGTTCAAGCTCATAAAAATTACTTTAAATCAGGTACTGCGTGTGTATTTGGTGCAAGTTTATCAAGTGCAATACACAAAGAAGTCAACAACTTCCTGGTCACACAGTTCAGACACATCAAAGATAAAAAAAAATCAAATTCGGTCCGTGGCCCATTTTTTTTTAATTGAACATAAAAATCAAGGTACAAAAAACAAGCCGTTATTTTTGTTTTTGTGTTTTGTTGAATTCATAAATGAATAACGACATACCAAATGATTTCATTTTCGGATTTTGGATTCCCAATTGAATATTAAAAGAAAGCATGATACACAGATTTCCTATGCAAGGCTCCAATCTGACACCATTTCAAAGTTGACCTAATTCAACATTCTGATTTAATTTTATTCATTTCCTGCCTGCAGATCGTAAAGTGTGGGCCTTCACTGGCTATGATCTTGTCCGTGGCTATCCTAAACCAATTTCCAGTTTTGGTCTGCCCAGAAGTGTGAAGAAAATCGATGCAGCCCTCTATGACGTTGAATCTGGCAAGACTCTGTTCTTTGTAGGCAGCTCTTACTACAGGTGCTAACCCATAATTTCTGAATTCAATATGAGCTATTCTTAACCCTTTATACTTACTGACTGTATCTAATTACCGTATATGTTTCCTCAGTTATGATGAGGCCAAGAAGACCATGGACCAGGGATTCCCCAAGCGAGTGGATCAGACATTCTCTGGCCTGACCAGCAAGGTGACTGCAGCTCTCCAGTACAGAGGTGAGTAGCATTCAAAGCTGACCTGAGAATTCCAAGTCAAAACAACTGGAATGAGATGTTTTTCTGACAAATTAATGAATCCTTCAATCCTTCCCCCTTCATTCATTTAAGCCTTTAAACAACACTAATGTTTCCCGCTTCGGTCCCCCTACAGGTTGGAAGCAGAATTGTCCATTACATTACATTGTCCAGTTCATTTGAACTACAGATCCGCTACCCTATCTGGCAAACTTGCATAGTGTAATGTAATGGACAATTCTGCTTCCAAGCGAAGCAGGAAAAGTTACTTAGTGTTGCTTTTAAAAGAAAAGTGACATTTTGGGGAATGCACTTTTTAGCTTTCTTACTGACAGTTACTGTACATAAGAAGTTACATTTCATTCTGTCTGTCACCTTTTGACAGAGCCAGGCTAACTGTTTTCCCTGCTGATCTGCCTTTATGCTAAGCTAAGCTAACCTAACCTAACCTAACCGTCTCCTGGCTCAAGCCTCATATGCAATGAACGGACATGGGAATGGTATTAATCTTTCCATCTAATTCTGGGCAAGAAAATCACTAAGCGTGTTTCCCAAAATGTTGGACTGTTCCGAGCACATGAACTAACATTGAGTCTCTGT
This sequence comes from Zingel zingel, assembly GCA_023566125.1. Taxonomy (NCBI): domain Eukaryota; kingdom Metazoa; phylum Chordata; class Actinopteri; order Perciformes; family Percidae; genus Zingel; species Zingel zingel. The sequence goes on along the minus strand of CM042328.1, from coordinate 29,025,165 downwards.
TCTGCAGGTTTTACTTACATCTACAGCGGACCGTACATGTCTGAGTACAGCCTGAGGACCAGGAGGTTGTTCCGTGTGCTGAGGAACAGCTACTTCCTGCGCTGCATTAACTTCTAGAGCAGTTTACTGGCCAAGCTGCTTATGTGGCCACTCTGAATGAGAACGAATGTACACCAGCAGTGTTAAAACAGTACTTTAAAAAATAAATCTATTATTCAAAATAGTATATTTTCAACATTTAATTGTATCAAATGCATTTTCGCAAACATGCACTGATATTATTTTTTAGATATTGTCTACATGTCTGGTATTTGTATATGTATTTTACAGTATTGAAGTTATGAGATTTTTCAGCCATCTTGGAAATCATATATTTAGTCAAAAGTTTAATGGGCGGGTCATACTGTCAGAAAGCTCCTGATGATGCCTCCATAGCATAGCATTTGACCTATTACTACTGGTTATATTGCTGCTATGCTTTATATCTGCAACCTAATGACATTGGTAACCTTTTATAATAACCATCAAAAATAAATGGGAAGTTGATAGTTAAACTTGTTTAGTGTTTTCATTGTATGTGAACATTCTTTTCTAAGAGGGTTGAATCTATACAACGAACACAAAAAAACATTTCTATAAAATCAGCATCAGGTGTTTAATGTTGATAAATACAGTAAGCTCTCTTACATCCACCACAAATGCAGTGAGCAGGCCCAGGGTCACCATATATAAAAGAACAGGAAGCTCATTGCTAGCAAAAAATATATGTATTAAGGCATTAATGCGCCTTCTAAAACAAAACCGCTTAGTGTAAATCAAAGAAATGTGGGCATAAAAGTGACTGCAGAAATACATGCAAGTCACTTTTGATAAACTGATAATCAGACTGTGGTTAGATGCTGTTGGAGTCTACACTAGGCATGTTGCCTTTCGGTTAGAGTGAAGAATTTCCAGAGAATTCTTAATGCTGCTCTAAATTTATGATATTTGCACCACATAGATATACAATGTCAAAGAAAGGGTGACAGGACATTGCGTTTTGCTCCCCAGATCTTTAGTTCTGTATTTTCATCTGGTAATTTAACACATGTTATAAGCAAACAATAAGTAAACAACTCAAAGGGGAAAACTACCTATGCTCTCAAAACATTGTTTTGCGAGTAAGACAAATCTGTACAAGTGAGGGGATGAGCAAAAGGAACGGTAGTAAAACAATACAGTTGAGTCTCCAACAACTTCATGAAACAGGCCTGATGTTCAGATCTACATCATGTTCACGCAGGCCCAAACTTCTTTAACTGTTGACCTCACCTTACCTCTTCCACCCCCGACTCCCTCTCCTATCACTGCACTTCATCTCTCTCCTGATGTTCTAAACAAGCCTGTTCAAACATTTGCAGGAATGTTTCATTGCCCCATCTAGATCTTCTTGTGCTCTTTATCCCCCAACCAAAACACTGAAATTGACTGTTTCAGGAAATAACCAACTAGTGGGTTCCAACTCTACATCTGAGCAGAACCTGAGAAGAAGACGTAAAGTAAAGTAGACAGAGTTATTCCTTCTTTTTCTCTGCAGTAGACAAAAAGGAATCATGGAAGGTGCACTGGCTGTTAAAGCGGTGACAATGCTTGTGATTGTAGCACTCTGTGGAGCTGCGCCCACCGCTTCACCCAGGCAAGAAGAGCTCTCTGAAGCCCAGGTAATCATGAGGAGTTCTAAAAGTTTAAATACGGCACAATTTGTTGGAGTTATTTAACCTGTCAATATTAAGGAGGTGATTCTGTAAGATCAATGCTCTTTCAAAGTTGTGAAATAATAAAGTTCAACCTTTATTAAATGTATCTTTAAACATTAAAAATGTTCTTCCCATTTTCAGAAATATTAATATCCTACTAAAGGCATTTAAAGTCAGCTTTACAACATTACATTTGTTTGAACAACTGCCTGTGCTACACATCACACTGGACAGAATTTTTAAATGATTAATGTGGTTAACAGAAATATTTTCCGTGATAAACAATTTGAACCAGCAAATAAGCGACGACAGATTGTCAGGGTAGGGCAACAACACATTAAATATGTATAGGGTATTTTTTCAGATATGCTGGAAATAGAAGAGTAAGTGATTATATTGTATATCTATAATGTTCAAGAAGTCTGAGCAGTTCAAGAAGTAAGTTAGAAATTTTTTTAAATTATATTTAAAAAAAAAAAGTGAACTTGACTAAAGTTACAGTATTTCAGGGTCCCTCCTGTTTTTTTCTCTGTCCAGGTCTATCTGTCTCAGTTTTTCTCTGATGTGGGTGTCAGTGCCCCCAACAGTGTGTGGCGCAGCTCTCTAGATTCCTTCGAAGGCACTCTCAGAAAAATGCAGGAGTATTTTGGCCTAGAGGTGTCGGGGCAGTTGGACGCCAGCACCCTGGAAGTGATGGCTCGCCCCCGCTGTGGTTTCACAGATGTGAGCGCATATGGCCACTTTGACGGTCGACCAAAGTGGAACAAGGCTGTGGTTACATACAGGTATTACACTAGTTCTCCATGTCAGAACAGAGAGCAACAAGTCTCTGCAAGCCCTTCATCCAAGCATAAAGCATGGGGGAGGCAGTAGCTCAGTCCGTAGGGACTTGGCTTGGGAACCGGAGGGTTCAAGCCCTGGACCGACCAAGTATGGAGTGAGGACTGGTAGTTGGAGAGGTGCCAGTTCACCTCCTGGGTCACTGCTTAGATGCCCTTGAGCGAGGCACTAAAGCCTTAACTTCTCTGGGTGCTGTGCTGCAGTGACCCATCATTTTGACATCTCTCCACATTTAATGCATGTGTGCGTGTGTGTGTGGTAGAATTTGTGTATGTGGTAAGTTGAGACAGTGGTACACGTCGTTCGGGTCAATGTCCAACAAAACAGCAGTAGGTCATAACCTGACTCAGGAACAGTAGTAGTTCAACTGTCTGTCTCCATAGATGACGGGAGACGTAACAACTGAATGATAAGCCAGTGCTGCTTCAAGCGCTCCCATCCTGCTAAAGTCAGGGGAGGAGGTTAACACATAACACACACGCACACAGACACACACACACACGCACACATACATCACACACACACACACACACACACACACACACACACACACACACACACACACACACCTAAGAATAGGCTCTACTGCAGTATTGTCAGGCTGACATGGTTTTCAGTCTGTGCTCAGGTGTTTGGGTTCATGATTTAAGTAAGCACATGATACTCAAAACTACACTGTAGTCAAGCTGCATTGGTAATCCTTATTCTCTGTAAATCCAAAACATAACAACATAATGAAAACCTGAATATTCCCAAAGAGACACATAAAGTACATTATTATTGTTAGTAATATTATTATTATAATTATTATTATCATTAAAGCGCCTGTTAAGAGATTTGTAAACCATTTTCACTCTCACACCGCCATAGGATAATTGACTACACACCCGACCTGAGTCAAAGGGATGTGGATGCCACCATAGCCAAGGCTCTAAAACTCTACAGTGACGTCATTCCTCTGGATTTTAAGCACATCCACAGCGGCACAGCTGACATCATGATCACGTTCAAGGCTCAAGGTAATGCAGTGCCTTCAGTGCCTTTGAGAAAATGTCTGATCTAGTGTTAACTATATATTCTTCTCCTCTCAAAACCAGACCATGGAGATTTTTCTCCATTCGATGGGGTGAAGGGGGTCTTGGCCCATGCATTCTCTCCTGGAGAGGGCATTGGTGGTGACACCCATTTTGATGAGGATGAAAACTGGACTCTAACTTCAGCAGGTGCTGACATTAAGGAAACATTGCTATTAAGGTGATGTTATGCTTCAGCTAATTATATAGGATACCCACTGTAACTTTATAAGTGTGTATCTGCAGGAGCCAACCTGTTCTTGGTGGCAGCCCATGAGTTTGGTCATGCACTGGGGTTAGCCCACTCTAAGGTCCAGACAGCCCTGTTGTATCCCACCTACCAGTATGTGAACACAGTGGACTACGTGCTACCAGATGATGACAGACAGGGAGTACAGGCTATCTACGGTGAGACCCCAACTAATTCATAGACTGATTTCTGCAACTTATGAGGGTGTTATATTTCGGAAACAAAGCACTTTTCATGAAACGAAACTCAACTATCTTTACCAGTGTCCTTTCTTTGTGTTTTGCTTCTCAAAGGAGTCAGAGCAACATCAGCTCAACCAACGACTAAACCTGCCCCAAATCCACAGCCGAACATACCTGTGCCAAATCCACAGCCGAACATACCTGTGCCAAATCCACAGCCGAACATACCTGTGCCAAATCCACAGCCTAACATACCTGCCCCAAATCCACAGCCTAACATACCTGTGCCAAATCCACAGCCTAACAGACCTGTGCCAAAACCCCAACCTAGACCTGAACCAAATCCTAAACCCACATCAGAACCTACTCCAAATAGGTGCAACAGGAACCTGGTTTTTGATGCTGTAACCTTTATTCAGAGAGGTCTCTACTTCTTCAAGGATGGGTAAGACATTTATGCTCAATTCTTTCGATTTTGTCATTTGAGTTTCACAAAAAAAAAAAAAAAAACATGCTACTCCATTAGATAGAGCTGTTATTTTGAAAGTAAGTTTTTTTTTTTCTCTCGGTATGTGACCACTGTCAGCTTATCATGGAATATTGTATTTCTTTGTCAGACATTTCTGGATGAGAAGCAGCTCCTGGGGCGGCATCAGAATGAAGAAAATACAGTCTGTCTGGCCTGGAATCAGCAAAGTTGATGCTGCTTACGAGAATACAAAAAGCAATACTGTCATTTTCTTTGAAGGTACAAAATTAAGTTGGTAGTTAATAATCCACAAAGGATTTTTTTGTTGTTCTTTTTTTGGTGAATTAAAATGACTAAACGTTTTAAATAAATGCTGGGACCAGTTGGGAAGATAACTCTACCTTTTCACGTTACAGGGAATCATTATTGGGGGATCAGAGGAAACACTGTCCTACCTGGTTATCCCAAACCTCTCAGCGACTTTGGCTTCCCTCCATCTGTCACCAAGGTAGATGCTGCCGTCCATGTGTCAATCACAAGCAAAACCCTCCTCTTTGTGAATGACAGATACTGGAGGTGAGTAATGTCGATAGCCGTGAACATCTAGGATCAGTCCTGACAGATACCGCATGTTGATGAACACCTCTCCATGTTCCTCATATAGCTACAATGAAAGGATGGGCAGAATGGATGATGGGTACCCAAAATTCATTAGCGTAGAGTTCCCTGGGATTGGCTTAAGAGTGGATGCTGCTTTTGAGAACAAAGGTAGGTTAGAGTCAAAGGTTAGTCCCTTCACAGTAACATTATCATTACCAGTTTGGGGAGATACCAATGATGAATCCCCCTCTTTCAGGTTACCTGTACTTTTCATATGGATCCAGCCAGACTGAGTACCACTACGCACGGAGAAGAGTGATTCGCAATCTGTTAAACTATGGATGGATGGATTGCAACTAAAGAAACACAGACCAAAAATACGCACACGCAGGACCGAAATCAAGCACGCACGCACTCACGCACGCACGCACGCACACACACCCACACACACACACACACACACACACACACACACACACACACACACACACACACACACACACACACACACACACACACACACACACACACCTGTGAGCATATAATACCAGCTACTGTATGTTCCACTCAACTAACTAATCCTGAGTAGGTTAAATAGGCTTTTCTGTAGAAATCTGCATGGGAATACATAGAAATAGCATACACTATGAAATGGTATAATAATCCTGTAGGCAACAACTACTTATTTAGCCACTGTGTTTTCTTGTATGCATTAGGCTACATAATTAAACATGATTTAATAAATTTTTAAAGCAAAAACATCAATGCTTGAATTTGTGAATTATGATAAATTAGAACAAGGGAAATCTGGACTCTCTGGTGTTTGAATGAACCAGATAGGTCTACTGTTGTTAGGCTACAGTCTGTGGTGTGAACATAGGTGAGTTGAAGAATAGGAGGCTTAATCTTTCCTGCATGGTCTCAGAAGAGTTGTTGTAAAAGGAAAACCAATCACACATAGGCTAGTTATAGTTAACTTGACAAGAGCACAATAGGCACCAGGAGCTGATGAAAGATAGAGGATGCCTTGTTAATTTTCTTATACAATGGTTTTACGAGCTAGTGAGATGCTTACATAATGTAGCCAGTAGGCTATACCTTTAAAACCCCAAAAGGAAAAGACATTGACTTGTGACACAGTAGACAGATTTAATTCAGTAAATTGTGTGCACAGTTCAGTAATCTGTGGGAACAGATTTTTTTTCCCACTGCAACAGGAACTGTCATTAAAGCAAAAAATAAAAATAAAATCCAAAACCAGGCCCTGTCTAATTTATCCACTTGCAGATCTGCACCACCAACATAAAAAAAACACTTCATTTTTATATTAAAGAAAACAGTTTTTGTATGTGTTAATGCTGAAAGTTATTTTGAAGATAAATATCTGGTGCAGTCATACGGATGCAGTTCATGTGGCCTACTGGGTTGCGATGTCACTGTTAAAACTACAATAACCACAATGCCTATCCAACGATGACGTCGGGAAACACACCTCTTACTGTGATTGGCTGATATTTTTATTCCTTCTCTGAAGGTGAAGTCGGTCCAAGTGAGTCAGTGGTCATAAGTCATCTCCTAGTCCAACATGTCATCTAGTGGACTTTTAACCATGCGCGCTCAAATTTGTAAACGCCTGGTAAGTGAGGGTGTGTAAAATAATATGTTTGGGTTTGTCTGTTTTATTATTATATTGCATAGGAATACTGTATTAATTCTGGCTGGCAGTAAACACAAGGCCCTGGTTAACTTTAGAGTAACGTTAGCATAGATAGCTAGCTAACCTCTGTGTGTATGTGTAGCGTCCTTGACTGAAACACCTGATAACTGCTCCAGGTTGCTCGAGCGTCTCATGTCACTGGCTACGGTTTTTACAACGGTGCAACCGCAAACTCTGCTTTCCAACAAAATAAAGATGCTAACAATTACAGTAGCAACAGTAACGTCAGCTTACTGAACTCACCATATAAATTGCCAAAATAGTGTCTTGCTAACGGGGGACAGTTCCAAGTTTGAATGACACGAGACTTAACTGTAGCTTTAAATTGCAATTTTAGCTCGTGTTTCGTCATTTAACTTGGCTAATGCCACCTGCTTGTGTGTGCCCTTGTTGTTAGCATAGCTAATGTATGTCTCATGCTTCTCTGCTTGCTTGAGTTTAAACTTGATTAATTGAGTTGTATCAAGGCGCTTGAGGTTGAACAGCAGACTTGATTAGAAAGATTAGAATTGGGACATCTCATCATGTATGGAAGATGATTTATCCCTATCATTGTCCTGCCATTGTAGGCTCACAAGTACCTCTCACGAACCTACACATCTCGCCCTTCACTCAATGTAAGTAACTGACCATTGAAATTCATATCCCAATTAAGTGTGTGGACTGCGCACTTTGATGCAGACTTTTAATTGCATGGTTTCAGGAAGTCGTCATTGTCAGTGCAGTCCGCACTCCAATAGGCTCCTTCAGAGGCAGCCTGGCCGCAGTACCAGCCACCAAACTGGGCTCCATTGCCATCAAGGGAGCCATAGACAAAGCAGGTATCTGCAAGCATGGCTAAGCTAATACACCATATGTAACACATTATCTTAGTGTTACATGAGGTGGATAGTTTAATCAAAGAGAAGAATGCTGTGTATATTTAGTGAGTTTCTTGTGTTTAGGAATCACTCCTGAAGAGGTAAAGGAAGTCTACATGGGCAACGTGCTTCAAGCAGGGGAAGGACAGGCACCCACAAGACAAGCCTTGCTTGGAGCAGGTATGACCACACTGATGTATTTTTTTTACCCTTATTTCAAAATATTGGCATTGCACCAAAATATTGATGTCCAGAAACCAGCTGTGCATGTGCTGTCATGACAAATCAGAAATGATTGTACATAAAGCAGGATTGTCATCTCCTTCCCCTTTAAAGCTAACTGTGAGAAGCTAATTGGTCTTGGTCCTGTATACATTCACGCTACAATATACAAAAACCAAAAGCCTGCATCTCCAAGGTGACGCAAGGTTTTTCAGCAGCTTAGAGAGACCTCCTTATATCATCAATGATATGAAAAGTTACAGGAAGGCTGGAAACTAATGTAAAAAAATATAACAAACATAACAGCTCTGATTGACAGTTTTATTTTTTTATCATGCACAACAGATCACTGTGAAATAATATACTACCATTGTCAAATATACAGCTCTCCTGTGCCATACTGACACACAAAAGCACAGCTGAGGGTGTGTTAAAGAAACACGCTGATTTATTGGGACTTTAGCTTATTCACCGTATCCCCCAGAGATAGATAAGTCCATACGTACCCTTCTCTTCTCCGTGCGTGTCGTAACTCTGTCTGGTGCTTCCACCGCTAGCCTAGTTTAGCACAGATCCTGGAGGTAACCGGCTCCATCTAGCCTACTGCTCCCAATAAGTGACAAAATAACGGCAACATTTTCCTATTTACATTTTGTGATTTGTATAGTCTCAGCATGTACAAATAAGGTCACATGAGACACAGCCATCTTCTAACCGTATACAAACTGGGAACTATATTCTCAGAATGCGAAGCACTGCTACTTCTGCTACTTGGGCGAAGTGATTTGCTCGCAGCACCTGAGAAGCCCCGTGGTGAGGAGCAGAGAGTAACAACGGGGCTTTTCAGGTGTTGCGCTAATCACTCCGGCCAATTAGCAGTGCTTCGCCTTCTGAGAAAATAGTTCCCAGTATGTATACGGTTAGAAGATGGCTGTGTCTCATGTGACCTTGTTATTTGTACACACTGTGACTATACAAATCACAACAACATAGGAAAATGTTGCGGTTATTTTGTCACTTATTGGGAGCAGTAGGCTAGATGGAGCCGGTTACCTCCAGGATCTGTGCTAAGCTAGGCTAGCAGTGGGTTCGTCAGACAGTTACAACACGCACGGAGATGAGAAGGGTACGTATGGACTCATCTAACTCTGGGGGATACGGTGAATAAGCTAAATCCCAATAAGTCGGCGTGTTCCTTTTTTAAAGATTTTAGTTGTATCTATTTTTGCAAATGCAAATATGTCTGATTTGTATCTTCAGGCTTGACCCTCGGCACTCCAGCAACAACAATCAATAAAGTCTGTGCGTCCGGGATGAAGTCCATCATGATGGCAGCTCAAAGTCTAATGTGTGGACACCAGGTAGCCAAAGCATTAAATAGACTGTCTCTCTCCTGCTTGCTCGAGTACAAAGACAAACATGGAAGATAATGAAAAACAGATCATGGAAAACTGTATTGTGACCAAAAACAAGCTTTGTTTTACCTAAGATTTTTGATAACTTGCAAGCTAACACAGTATGGTTACCATAGACTACACATCTTTCAGTTCTTTAATAGAATGGCTGTACAGTAATTACCAAATCCTGGGAAACACAGTAAGATTTAGAAGAAGTGACCTTATAAGTTTATACACATCCAACACTCAGGGTACATATAACAGGAATTGTGGTTTAGTGCGAGACAAACCTGTGTGTGTGTGTGTAGGATGTGATGGTGGCAGGAGGCATGGAGAGCATGTCCAACGTACCTTATGTGATGACCAGAGACACCCCAACCTACGGAGGAGTGAGGATGGAAGACCTCATTGTCAAGGACGGACTCACTGATGTCTACAACAAATTCCACATGGTAACTAATAGACCTACTGTTAAATATTACCTTGTTAAATATTTGTACTTTTGTAGTTGTAGAGATAAAGTTTGAATGCATTTGAAAATATTATAAGTCGCCATAAAATATTTGTAGTAAAATAGTTGCTTCTGTAATTGGATGCATTTCTGGTCGAGAAGTAAAATTTTGGATTTAGACCCAGTGCAGGAGGTGATCATGAAAGCCAATACAAGTACCAGTTTTATTTTTGTTATTTAAAGTATTTTATATGGAAGCATTGTCCAAAACTCTGAAAAGTTGTTACACTTAAAAAAACACAAAACGTAATTTACATTTTTTCTAGATGTAAAACATGAAATGTTGTTTACAAGGTGAAGAGTAAATGTGTAATTAATTGTTGGTTATATATTTTAAAATGTAAATTGATAATGTATCCTAACAAAACAGCATTTAGCTGCAACAGGAATGTGTGTGGAACAAAATGTGTATTTAAGAAATCTGTCATTTCGTGCATTGTGTGTTTCCAGAGCATGAGGTGGAAGAGGACCTATAAATCTGTCCTATTTATATTTGATCTGTTTTCTGTTTCTTTTGCCTTACTGTCTTTAACAGGGCAACTGTGCAGAAAACACAGCCAAGAACAGCAACATCACCAGAGAGGAGCAGGACGCCTACGCCATTGGCTCGTACAGCCGCAGCAAAGCAGCGTACGAGTCTGGCTTGCTGGCCAAGGAGATTGTACCAGTCAGCATTCCCCAGAAAGGTACAGCAAGTTGGTCTCAGGCAAGTGACGTTGGTCATTTACTTTATGTAACGCAACATATCTGACGTTGACGTGGTTTTGTAGGCAAACCTGATGTGGTCGTGTCCGAGGATGAAGAGTGGAGGAGGGTCGACTTCAGCAAAGTTCCCAAACTGAGAGCAGTGTTCCAGAAAGAAAATGGTAACAATGCAATTGTCAGTACTTCCACTGATTCATGACCTGAGCTGGGGGGGGAGGGGGGATATTAGGCCACTTTTTGTCTAACTAAACAGATTTGTTCAGAAAAGGCATGTATCATACTTGTACTTCATTCAGTTTCCACAAATATTTTGTTATTTACACTTTTTCCTTACCTTTCATCCTGTAATAACTCATAATACTACTAATACTACTGCTTGTAATTCAAGTTGTACTGTTCTGCTGCTAATTAACTTTAAAATGTAATCACTTGTCCATGTTCCCAGATGTCCTTTACAAGTTCAACCCTAAGAACATTAGTTGTAGGCAAATGTAACTCTATTAGGTACAAAAGTAATATGCTTGCTCAAGGAAACGTATTTGTGTTTAATGTACATTTTGTTCTGATTGGTCACTTGCTTTTTAGGCACGGTGACTGCAGCCAATGCCAGCACCCTGAACGATGGAGCTGCTGCTCTCGTTTTAATGACAGCAGATGCTGCAAAGAGACTCAACGTCACTCCACTGGCCAGGATTGTCTGTAAGATTTACACACACACACACACACACACACACACACACACACACACACACACACACACACACACACACACACACACACACACACACACACACACAGCAGCGCGTGACTAAACAGTTTTTAACACATGGCAGGCCTATAGAGGAAACGTAAAACTGTTGGGCTGCATTTATTCTACCAAGTCAATAGTCAGAGAGGTAGGTATGCAAGTTAAAAGCAATACAAGGTTTGTTGGATGTGTGTAGGAAATTATAATGTTAAAGGTCAGGTTTAAATGGAGAAAATAAAAACATCCATCCATCCATCTGACCCCAACCTCTCAACAAGCTGTAAGCTTTGGACAGTATAAGGTATCTTTTTTTTTTTTTTTTTTTTTTTTTTTCAGGGTGTCCGTTGGGTCTTAAAAAGTATTAACTCTCTGTCTGTCTGTCTGTGTGTGTGTAATGATTTGTGCTGTGCTTCACCAAAGTCTTAACGATATAGCTAGATTATCTAAAGCCTGAATATAGATCCAAGACACATGGTTTGTGGAGAACAGAATCTCTAAAATTACAGATATCTGTCCATTTGTCAAATTCACATAAACGCACACCTCATTTAACAGGATGTTTTTATTTGCTACAGTTTTGGTTAAACTGCTGGATTGATATGTTATATTTTTCCCATAGCTTTTGCTGATGCTGCTGTTGCACCCATTGATTTCCCCATTGCTCCTGCATTTGCTGTACCAAAGGTGAGTGTGGCCATGTGATTAGTAGGTTTTTTTTTTTTTTTAACCTGATCTGAGTCCTTAAATACACTAGTACCTGGTTATACTCAGTCTGATCCAATACTTATATCTACCTAAATATGTATCCGGCACAATAAATTGAAATATATTTTGAATGTCCTCAAACCTGACACATCCTATTTTTCATAAGCTGCTTGATTCAAAAACTAAATGGCCTGATTCTAAATTGCACTACTGTACACAAGTTGATAAGATTAAACTATTGATTCAACTAAACAATCTTGATTATTGATTCAAAGTTTAACTGGGAGAATGCAACTTCTAAAAACTGACATGGTGCAATCTGCTCAAGAGAAGATGTATCACGTGGTTGTACATGTTTTTACAGAGTGATGCTTCTTTTACCTCATAACAATTCTGAGATCTGGCACAGTACAGATACGGGCACATAAACAAACAGCCAAATGTTGACCTGCCAGTAAGTCACACACGGAATTAACCAGTGACGTTTGCCATTTTAACCAGTGAAAGCGCTGGTCAGCGTGGGCTAAAACTGAGAAGCTGCTGCCTGAATGTTTTGTGCACTGATCTTTGCTAATAAGAAAGAGAAATGATAGCAGATTCATAAGTGTTACCTTTGTCACACTCATACAGATTTTGATCAACTTTATTTTACCGATCCATTATAAAAGGCCCAGATCGCCCTGATATGGTCCTTATGATCAGCTTGGGACATTTAGGCAATTGGGCACTTTTTTAAGCACTTTTCAGGGTTGTGTTTTATTATACTTATTATACTATTTAGTCATCCCAGAAAATATGGCAGGGCAGTAATCCTGGAAGTGTTTATATATTGACTGTGTGTTTTCCTCTTGTTTTGACTATTTTTGTATATGTGTGTATTGTAGTTAAACATGCACAAAATAAAACCATCAAATTTTTAATTTTTTTTTTATCCAAGTTTAATTAATGTTACATGATATACATAATAAATATTTTTATTTTAAAGTCCAAAATTATTTACAAAAATGACAATATGTGCTCAAACCTGAACCACACTCAACTTTGTTTATGGATGCAGTTCTGTTAGGATGTTCTAACACTTGTCTGTGTCTGTCAGGTCCTGGCTGCAGCAGGGCTGAAGAAGGAGGACATCACCATGTGGGAGATCAACGAGGCCTTCAGCGTGGTCGTGCTGGCCAATATCAAGATGTTGGACATCGACCCTGCAAAAGTCAACATCAACGGGGGAGCTGTGTCACTGGGACACCCCATCGGGTAAGCAGCTGAGAGGGACTCGGACAGACTGGCTGGTCATTGCTTTGGAAGAGATCTGGGATGTGCCCTGGATAGAGTTTGTTTCTCCTTTTTCTGACCGGTTAATCGTCGGTTATCGTTAACTGATCATTAACCGACAAGCATGCAACTGAGTCCCAGTTCAGTAATACTTTCCGCTAGGGGTGGAACGGTACACAGAAGTCACGGTTCGGTTCATACCTCGGTTCAGACATCACGATTTTTTATTGTGCATGTCTCAGGCTGTACTACCTAGTGTCATACAGTCTATCCCCTGAGCTAGCTGCAACAGCCTTCAGTGTGTAAAGTAAGATGTAAACGGTAAACAAAGAGTACCCCACATCATCTCCAGACTCCATCTGTAACTTGTAAACAAAATAAGACAATCAGCTATAAAACTGGAAATACAGCATCTCTTATTTATGAAAGTGCAAATTACATATATAAACAATAATAACAACAACGGGATGGCATGTTGTAACGAGGTTCGAGCACATGCAGCAAATACTTGAAGCCCTATTTGTATCTAAAGGCTGGTTAAGCCCTGTAGGGAGGAGAAGTTGGACAGTTTTCTTTTGTCTCGTTCCAGCGATTGGTACAGCTGGGTGATGGCGTAGGATATGCGTTAGCATGTTAGATGTGTTTCCACTTACATACCCAACAACTGCTGAACAACGCCGACATGCAGTCCTCGTCCGAAGTTTTCGAGGCCGGGAGGGCATGGCACGAGAGGCTCCAGGTTTCATCCTTACAGTCTCGAAGTTTTCCCAAACTTGCGAACTTAAAGAGGCCGGTGGGTCCTCTAACTCTTGTGGGTCGCCACCACTCGCCATACTCGTCCTTTAGTGCTGCTATCTCTGACTCACTCACTGGACTGTCGACCTGCAAAAAAACTGCATGTAGGCGGAGAGCTCGGCTAGCTTCAGAGCTAAGGCAGGGCTACAGATTAGGTGTCCCTAGAACCCGCGTATCCAACAGTAGTTCCGCATTACAATAGTTCCGCATTACATAAATTAATGTACGCAAGTTTTTATTTATTTTTAGATTGTAAAACATTTTTTTATTTTAAAATGCAAAAACCTTTTAATTTTTTGTTTTAATAATGGTTTTTAAATGGTAGTATTAATTGGTAAAAATCCAAAATAGTCATTCATTCACATTCTTAGACCTGGAATTAAGAGAAAAGAACAAAAATACTACCACTTAGCTTTTACCAGGAAGAGATGAGATGAGGAACGAGTTGTGTCCTGTTTTCCAAACATATTGAATCTGTTTATCCCTTGCCTATTCCTTTCCCCTGTGATATGGAAATAGATTTTTATTTGGCCAAATTTTAAATCCAATCAAGCAGAGAAGACCAAAGAATCTGCTGTAACTGACAAAGCAGCTTAGGCAAACCCAATCCCAAAAAGTATTTTGTTCCAATAAGTATATTTAAACTTCAGGCCCATATTCAACCCTAGCCCACAACACTATGGATATCATGTCACTTAGAAGAAATTGACAAGGTTAGCAGATATTTGACTGCTGCATCACTTGTTTTTAACCGTTCACCTTAGTAGTTTCTTGGTTTTGCATTACTAATCAAGCATATTTTGTTTGTATTTCCTTGAAGCAACATATCTTTTGTACTTTACACAGATCATGAATGAACTCTACTGGCTGTATGTTTGCATAGGGCCAGCCCAGTTCAGCATTATTTGGCCATGGCTGGCCACAACAACAAACCTTTCACTTACCAACTCTTCTCTCCGCCTTACAGTTACTCTTGGCTTACTTTCAGTATGAATAACAATTGCAAAATAGCAATGTATACACAGAAAATGTTATGGATTACAATTTATTGGTTGTGTCTCCTGTCAGGATGTCTGGGGCCAGAATCGTGGGCCACATGGTGCACAGCCTGAAGTCAGGCCAGTACGGGCTGGCAGGCATCTGCAACGGAGGTGGTGGAGCTTCATCCATTGTGATCCAGAAATTGTAGGAAACTTGATGGGAAACTTCTCTCTCCCTGGTACACTCTTTATTTCAAAGTGTTCACTACCTGTTGACCCTAAATGATTAAGGCATCTGTAAACTCCCTTTTTACTGTGAAGAATGCTTCTGTTACAACTGTGGCCTTACTAAACAGTAAAGTAGGGCTCATGACATCATGACTCCAGTGTTTTAAAACACTCATCTGTTTTGTGAAACCTATTGTGCAAAAAATATATTAATATTTAAATCTGAATTAAAATGGTTAAATAGATTTTTATAAAACTGCTGTTGTGTCTCTGATTTTGTGTGACTGAATGTTTGGCCTCAATAGACAAACAAGTTAGAAAGAGAGCACAGACATTTAGCTAAAAGTAATGAATGAACAGTTCAAAAGATTAGCTTAAAGTAATGGATGTCGCCATTTTCGCCCGCATGTCCATCACCTTCCTCTGTCTTTGTGTTGGTGTTCTAACCTCTGGTGGATTTCTGAGGACTGGTTAACTGCTCCTCAGATCTCTGCAGGGTAAATCCAGACAGCTAGCTAGACTATCTGTCCAATCTGAGTTTGCTGTTGCACGACTAAAACGACTTTTGAATGTACACACATTTTCCACTAAAACAAGTTCCTTCCAGAGGCTATTTTGCAGCGGGACCGTGGCTCTGTCCGTTGCTAAGCACCGCCCAAGACGAATGTGATTGGTTTAAAGAAATGCCAATAAACCAGAGCATGTTTTTCTCCCATCCTGGAACGCTGCGTGGATTAGCCAGACCCTTGTTTGCAGCGCTGTGGAGGAAAGTCTGGCAAAGGGAGACTAATTTTAAAGTAGTAGAATCAGCACTGACATTTTCAAGCTGACCACTAGATGCTGCAGTTTTCCCTGTAATGTTAGGTGCACTGTCCATATGGCAGAAGACAACAAGTCAGAGCTGAATGTAGCTGTGCTCATATTTCCTTCACACAGCAGGTTTTATGTACATTTGTTCCTGCTATATATTAATAACTAGTATTATGTGGTTAAAGGATTTAGTTAATGTTTTACCAGTTGAGGGTTTAAGATATCTTTTAAAATGCATTTCTGCTGTTAACTCAATACTAGGGCTGAAACGATTCCTCGAATAACTCGAATAATTGGATTACAAAAAATCCTGGATGCAAAATGACTTGCCTCGAAGCTTGGTTAAATCAGTGTTACTAACGTTGTATCGCTGACGGACGGTGTTACCGCTACTGTCTCACACCAGACGGCTCAGTCTGCTACTGGAGACACATGCCAGAGGTAACTAGTGAGGGGCTGAGAGAAGAGACAGGCTGGAGGAAACCACAGGAAGGGTCCAAAGTTTGGAATCAGTTCAAACGTAATTAAAACTAAAACTCTGGACAGTGTGTCTACTGCAAAATCAAACTAGCTTACCACAATAATAGCACGACGTCAGTGCTTTAGCATCTCAACAGATAACATGGAGTCTAACTTAATCATCCATTCCACAAAGAGGACCGACAAAAGTCAATCAGAGTCGTATGGACGATGAAACTACATCAAACACAACTACCAAAATCAAAGACAAGAAAATACGTAGTGGTGACCACGATCTGAGCTGACGGCTGACTATCCTTCAGAAAAACAGCTGATTGTTGCGCATCTCTCTCTCTCTCTCTCTCTCTCTCTCTCTCTCTCTCTACGGAGAAACAGCTGATCAACGATCTAATAGCATAAGTGTAACAGAGCTGTGTGACATTATAATCAAATATATAAATGAAAATAGGTTAAGTATAACTAATATTTACATATAGGTCTAGTTGTGGTTTAAAAACGCAAAAAAAAAAAAAAGTAAAACAAAATTACATTTTTTTTTTTTTTATTATTATTTTTAAAGTATCCGATTAATCGATCGATAAAGTGCTAGATTAATCGATTACAAAAATAATCGATAGCTGCAGCCCTACTCAATACAATGGAAGTGAATGACGGATTAGTTTGTGGTGTTCAAAATGCAATTACTTACTAGAAACTATGCAGTTTCAGGATTAAATTCATCAAATGTGGGCACATAAATCTGAACTGTGTAAACATTGAGCAGTCACTACTATAGGTAAGGGAAAATTATTTGTGATTTGGATGAACTGATCTTTTAAGATAAGGAAGACAAACACCATACACATTCTGTATTTCTTTAGGTAAATCTATTTTTACCTTAATATAGAGATCTTCAACAGGGGGTCAGGACCCTTAAGGGGTCCTCAGAGTTACTGCAGGAGGCCCCAAGTTATTGCTTAATCATTTAAAAAAAAAAAAAAAAAAGTTGAAATCTGAAAATGAGTCCAACATTTTATTAGCAAAGATATTTGCCTATTTGTGATTTTTTTTTTTTTTTTTTTTTTAATTTATTTACACAACATTGATGACAGGCTACTGGCCTGTAGGTAGGTATCCGCAGATGCAGTTAAGCTTAAGGATTCACTGTGCTTCATGTATGTTTAACATTAAAACACGATTTATAAATATGTCAATTATTATTTTTAATAGCTTACTATTGTATGCACCATTTTTAAGGTAATGTATTTTTTTTTCGGAAGTTGAGATAAATCTTTTATGAGTCTGTTTTAACTTTCTCTTTTATCTGCTGCTTTGGGTCCCTTAATTTGAAAAATAAGCATTGACTAAACAGCATCATTAAGACGTGTGGCAAAATTGCAGGATTCACTTTGTTGAGCTATCCCTTTTATACAGGGTCAGAGTCACAAGGAAGGCAAAAGCCATCCTTGCTGACCTGAGTCACCCCTTGTCCTGTGAATTCAGGCTGCTGCCATCGGGTCTCAGGTACCTGGTAACCAGGTGTAACACAAAGAGATGGAAGAGTTCATTTGTACCTGTTGGCATTGGTCTAATTAATACCTTGATGTAATTTGTCCCGTTGGAGTATGGAATATAAATGTATGTTGTGTATGAAATGCTGTCTTTTTTTCTCTGCTGGCTGTAGAACGAATTGCCCCATTTGGGGATAAGCAAGTTTACTTGATCTTGATCCTGATCTTGTGTAAAGGCTTTAGGCCGCCCTACACATTATTTTAGGCCCAGTTTAATATACAACTATTTTTTACACTATGTAGTAGCGGGTCCCTGCTCTGTCTCTCTTACAGCTAAGGGGTCCTTTGCTAAAAAGTGTATACTTTTACTATTTGTGCTTGTGGCTTCTTAATATTCAGTTTGGGACTGGTTACCTACATTTGACCATTTTGCACAGCTGAGTCTGATTTTTCTTATGTGCAAAATGTAAGTCTCGCTCTAATTTTCAATTGGTACTTTGCCTGCCAGGGTTTTTTAAGTTTCTAACTCATTTAAGATCAATTTAATGATGCAGAAGTGTGTCAGTGTTGTATATTTATCCAAACAATACATGAATATCCATCCCCCCATTATGCACTTTAAATGCAATGTCAAACAGTATACAAAGCTGATGTCACTCAATAAGACATTATGTTTTTTAGTCTCAATAACTTGTCTTTCATTCCTGCCTGCTCCTGCCAGTTCCTGCCACACGCATACTTTGAGATAAATATTAACAGGGTCTGAAAGTCCTTAAGCCATCTGTATGTTTAACCTTACGCACTCATTTGTTTGGATGTTACTGATTAAAAAACACTAGGCGTTTTTGTAAGATGGACGGAAGATATGTGCAGTGTCAGAACTAAGTATTTTATGCCTTTTTGCTTGACTTAAATCTTTGTTTGTCCTATAAGGCCCTATCTGAATGATGGCTGGTATGGTATGTCAAAGAAGAAGTGACCGCTTATCACCTGTTGACTCTTCTCGTTCCCCCTCAGTCACACTGTGATTATAACAGGAGTGACAGCTTAGTTTGTTGGAAAGCATTGCCTAACATGTTACATTGCTTGTTTTCTATTTCCACTTTTTCAAGAAATTGCCATTTGATTGTGGGACATATGGGACATTTGAATTTCTGTGTTTTTAGTATGATATCTGAAGGCAGTTAGAACGGATTTTATGTTCGTGACCACATTCTAAACAAGTTTTGTTATTGGATGTAATTTGAAGAGCAAGTCTGCAAGGTTTCATGCAGCAACACAGGGGGCTGTAATTAATGGGTTCACAGAGTTACCATAAACCTATACAATAAGATACACAGGACCATGATGCATGTAAATCACAGTATATGTCACAGTATATCACACTGCTGAATTATATTCCTAAATTAGGTTTCCCTGTCACACATCAGTCAAAGGCTACTGCTAAATGAACACTTTAAATGAACACATTATTTTCACTTCATTCCCCTTATCCCAAAGCCTGGCTGTGGACAGAAGGTAAAGATCATTGCTAATTGATAATCAATGCCTACTGTTTGCTCGTGTCATTTTTAAAGTGTTGTAAAAAATTAAGTGACGCACAACAGGCTGGCTTGTGCACACAGTGGAAAAGGTGTGGTCATGGCTGTGGATTACATGGAAGAATGAGCAGGACATGAGGCAAAGAGAGAAATAGGGAGCGGGACAACGGACAGAATCAGAGTGCTGAAGGAATTTGTGGGAAATTCAAGGTAGGTGGAAATCTGTTAATAAATGTAAACTAAGTAAGTCAGCATACTCAGGTATATAACTCGGGTTATATTTAAAATTTGGAACAGTTCTCAAATCAGCTTGCAGCTTGTTTGTTAAAAACCTGGAAGTGTTCATTCAGTGTTTGGTGGGGAAGTATTTCTGATGTTACTTCTTGTCACACAAGTTTTATGAATTTACTTTAATGAATGCTACTGTTTAGTGACACGGTGCGTCGCGTACTGTACTTATGATTAATGCTTTGTTAATTTTTATTTAAAAAAAAAACTTTAACCTTTTCCAGGTTCGACAGTCTCCCTCCACAGGCAGTGGAACCAGTTTCAATATGAATAAGAATCAGGTAAGTTAAATCTCACAGTAGAAGGCAGCATTTCTAAATGTCTGGATTTTCATATATATATATATATATATATTTTTTTTTTTTTTTTACCTTTTTTAAACCATTTATTATTATGCTTATAACATTTTCAAATGTGAAAGGATTTGTCTGAGTACAGCCATATCCCAAGTTTACCTCGTGTTATCTATAGAAACTGTTTTTATTCCTATCTCTTTACTGTGCCTCCAGGTAAATAGTCCCACCTATGACAACATGGGGTTTCAGCATGAGGAAGGAAGACTGCATTCAAATGCCCCACAACAGGGTATATACCCTTTCCTCCCCCAGGAGACCCACAGCTATGTTGCTGTCAGTCCCAAAACCATCAATACCCACCACACTGCGACACCTGGAACACCACATAACATAGGACAAAGGAAAGGTACGGTAATATCGTTCATGTTTTACCCACAGCCTTTTGTGAAGCGATACCGTTTGGAATAAAAAGGTGGGGAAAGAAATCACTTCCAGTTAGTCAGAAGGCAAACATCCCCAATGAAAACAGCTTATCTACTTTCATACAATGATTAACTTGTGTTTATTTTCACTTTAAAAACAAAAAAAGTCTGTCTCACGTAAAGCTCTAACTTTTAAAATAAGAAACACAATTATTCCTTTTACAGACGAAAGGTTGATTTCATGAGCAATAAAACACTTAGAGAGACTCTGCTGCTGCTTATGACTCTTCTCTAGTTGTGCTGCTGTTGTACTCTGTATTATTGTTCTACAGTTACTGCACAGTACTATTATCTCAAAATCACAGTGGCTGTTGTTCAGAAAAAGTTACCTAGCCTTGCTTTGAATCAGTGATACTCGCTGAGATATATACAATAACTTTACCATATATAATAACTTGTATGCATCAGAATAAAAGTACGGTAAACTAGTAAATAATTGGAGAAATAACTACTTGGAATACTTTTGCTTCATTCCCATTAAGGCCATGTTTCAAGTGCTGTATCACCGCATTACTGACCTAATACATAGGGCCTTCTATGGGGCTGTATGGATATTATTGGGGTGGGGACATCAGTAGAACTTTATGGTTTACTTTTTTGTGTACCTTTTTATTTTAATATGTAAATAGAACAATTATTTTCATAATATCCACTTAATTTCAAATTCAAAAGTACGGCAAACACAGGGGCAGTGGTGGCCTAAAGGTGAAGGAAGCAAGCTTGGGACCGGGAAGTTGCCGGTTCAATACCCTGACCAACTAATATAATAAATCCTGGGTGGGGAAAGTGAAAGAGCAGCGCTTGTCTCTCCCTCATTACCACCACTGACGAACAAGGCCCTTAACCCCAACCGCTCCAGTGGAGCTGCTCAGTGGCCAGCAGATCAGACTGTGGTTGTACCGGGTGGCTTCCAGGTATGACTGTGGAACTGTGTGAATGTGATAGGTCATCATTGCTACAACTCCAAATTCTCAATCGACTTACCTGGATAAATAAAGGTAAGTCGACTGAGAACAAATTCTCATAATAATAAATAAAGGTTAAATTAAAAATTAAAAAGTAATGAGCTGAAATAAATCTGGGATGAGAAGAATGTCAAAGACCATCCCTTGCTCTTCTAAAAATATACCCTCTCTTTAGCATTTAGATTACTACTCTTTCTCACCATCTTTGCGTACTGTTTTTAAGTAGTATAGACGTTTTTATAGTTTTGAAGCATAAAGATATTTATGAAAACTTATAGAACAATATAATATATTTAAAATAAGACGAAATTGACACATGATGTGTTGAAACCACCTCCCAGTTTTAGTCATAGGATTTGAATTTGTAATAAACATAATGCAGCTAAAAGTAGCGTAACTCTGTTAGTTATGTGTTAGAAGACTTGTATACTGTATCTTAGTTCCACACTATGTTTCATTTTCTGTCATATCTGCAGTATGGTATCTGCTAAGCCTATCTGCATGTATTTGTATTGTATTCAAATTCAGAGCATGCAGTTCGTATTTTATTTTTACCTAATCAGTTTTATCACAACTATATTTTTGTTTTGCCTTGCAGGAATAAAGAAATGTCAGTGGAAATATATACTGTGTGCATCTCTGTGTGTGCTTCTCATCCTGGCGATGGCCAGCCTCTTGCTCTGGTACTTCTGTAAGTTCATTCAAAGATCTTTGTAGCTGCTTCAAATTATTTTTGTCATGAATTCTGTAGGATTATCATCTTGGCAGATTTCTGTGTGCTGTATACTGCATGTGTGTGTGTGTGTGTGTGTGTGTGTGTGTGTGTTTGCAGTATACTACCAGTGTTTACTGGGGAAGTCGTGTAGAAGTGGTGGGAAGTGTTTAAGCTTGTCCCAGTGGTGCGATGGTGTAAAGGACTGTTCTCACGGAGAGGATGAATCTCAGTGCTGTAAGACATTAAAACTAAGACATACATACTGTGTGTGGCCTTTGTGTGTCACATCAGTGAACTTTATGGTGGCTGAATAGCATTGTCCTCTCTGGTTCACAGTTCGCCTTCACGGGATCAACTTCATGCTGGAAACCTACTCATCTGATAGCCAGACGTGGATGCCGGTGTGTGCTGAAAACTGGGACAACAACTATGGGAGAGCTGTGTGTGAGCACATAGGGTACAAGAGGTGCTGATTGTCTTTTTTTCTTATCGTTGTTACGTCTCCGTTCGGCAGAGTCTAACTGCTCTATAAAAGTCAACACATACTGCATGACTATAATGAGCAAGCATATTGCTGCTGGTACCTTAGAATTCCCATGCTAAAATGTCAAATATTCAGTCTCATGGATGGATGAATTGTTTTAATTGTATTGATTAATTTAAAATGAGAAGAAGGAATTATGCAGATTGTCATAACCTCTCCCTTGGGCCATGACAAAAATGAGAGATGCACACGTTTAAATGATTAAACAAAGTCATTTATTAAACAGAAGTAATTTATTTACAAAGGAACTCATGTCAGTAAGATCAGTAATGTAAGGTGTGCATGTATGACAATGTGGCATGTTGTATAATGTACAAAATGAGCAAAAGAGAACCAAGGACAAACTAAAGATGCCACTTAAAGATCACCACACAGACACAGCTGACTACTAGCAGGGTCGTCACAAATTTATACACATATTTTGTCATAACTATAGTCAGAGAGAAACCTCCATCATATCAACATTGGACGACTTGACTGGCTGACATTCTGAAGTGTTTTTTGGATCTTACCTCACTGATCACATGTCTGTCCGTTGTGTCCATCCCACAGACAGGATTATGTGTCCTACACCCAAACCAGTGCCGGTTCTTTGGCCTCCAGGGGATACATGAAGCTGAAGGCTGGAAGTTATCATGGATCACGTATACAGTCACAGCTCACTTACAGGTACATGTATACCACCCCACCTACCACTGCATAAGAACTTTATACACAGTACAGCAGTGATTACATTCCCATTGGGAACGGAATCAAGTTTTGTTTCTTTAATATCAATTTCTGTCATCCTTTCCTTTGCAGCCATAGTTGCTCAGCCAGAGCAGTCAAACTTCATTGTATTGGTAAGATATTGCTTTAACTGGGACATAATTACACCACTGAAATGTACATGCATTTAAGAGATATGTACAAAGCTGTTGTCTTAAAAATAATGGGATTTAGCCAGCCAGTCTGAATAAAGGGGCCAAATATCTACTTTAACTTCACCTGAATTGAACTTTTCTTTCTTTAACTCCTGAAAAGAAGACTTATATTAAACTCGTTTCCTCCCACCCCAGAATGTGGAGTGAGTTCAGCAGCCCCCAGTGCTCGTATTGTGGGTGGTACAGCGGCAGTAAATGGGGCCTGGCCGTGGCAGGTCAGTCTCCAGATTCAGCATCAACACACATGTGGAGGCTCCATTATTAGCCCTTACTGGATCCTATCTGCTGCACACTGCTTTGTAAAGTGAGTCTTTACACCATTAAGAGTCCTTCATGCCATTTGCTAAGTTTGTGCATTGTTTTTATTGTCTCTTAATATATATTCAGGAAAGCATGTGACATTTGTTTTCTCTATGTTTGACTATAATTCCTCATGGCAGGTACTCACATCCTGGACAGTGGAGGGTGTACTATGGGGATGTGAGCTTGCTTCAGATGAGCTTGGGCTCCGGCAAAATAGTTAGCAAAATTATCAGTCATGACAAATTTGACAGACACACTAATGACAATGACATTGCTCTCCTAAAGCTATATACACCTCTGACATTTACAAGTAAGTGCTTGCCAGCAAAAGTCATATTTCATTAACTGAATAATAATTTGAACTGTCAGTTTATTTCTTCATTGATAATAGCAACACTTTGAGCCCATACATATTTATGTCTCAGGAACAGTGAAGCCTGTGTGTCTCCCCAACATTGGCTTGGACCTCTCTGCTGGACATCATGCCTGGATCACAGGATGGGGAGTCTTGCGCTCATTTGGTGAGCCAAATGCAAAGTGTATATGTCCAACTTTCAACAAGTCCTCCAAACCATACGACTATATGGGTTGTTTATTCCCATACCCTCTAATACAACCCACAGGAGCGTTTTCTGTCATCATATCTAAACCAGAGAACGTAAATGTTGCATTTGTTAACGTAACGCTCGCATTTTTATGTTGTGAAACAGTTGCAGTTTGGTTATGTTTAGGCACAAAAACTACTTAGTTCATTTTAGTTTGGGTTAAAATCAGATGTTGGGGATGTTGGGGACTCTAGGTTACGCATGTGAAGCTGAACGTGACATGACTCCATTTGTTCCGTAAAGTTAAAAAAAAACCTGCGGTTTACTTTTAAATGGGTCACATGAACCCGGGTCTCCTGGGTGAAGGTCCTGTGTTTGTTTGACCCATCCACCACCCCAAACTACCTCCTCATGATCAACTTGGTGCTCTTATACTGTGTCACTTCACTTCCTGCTTTGCTCTGATCATAATTAGTACAGCCACTCGTGGGCGCCGCCACTAGAAACCTAAAGATGAGTCGTAATTGCTGCTTGAACAATCAACCGCCCCAACATACAGGGCGCTGGTCCAGCACCGGCAGCCCATTCACTCTGACATCTCTCCATTAGTGCATGAATAGGTCCTGAGCATGTGTGTGTATTTCAGGCCTGTGTGTAGTGATTTCTAACAAACAGAGTGTAAATTGTAATTTCCCCACTGGGGATCAATAAACAGTATACATTATTATTATTAACCTGTGGGAGCGTTTGTCAGGAGAGGACAGTCTCCCAACTTTCCATGTGTAGTCGAATGCAGAATATAACATGTGCGCCACCTGTCCAAATGTTTCAGGGGTCACCTGCTTTTTCAAGGCTTAAAGTCCAAGTAGGAGAACAGTGTTTTTTAAAGCTTGACTGAGCTAACAGTTGGTGTGCAATCATTAAAATATTCCATCCCCTGGACAGGACCATCCCCTGACAGACTAAATCAGGCCCAGGTGACCGTGTACAGCAGAGAGACCTGTAACAGGCCTCAGGTGTTAAATGGAGAAATCAGTAAGACCATGATCTGTGCCGGAAAACTGCAGGGAGGAGTCGACTCATGTCAAGTTAGTCTGAGTTTGTTCTCTCGGTCACACGCGCGCACACGCACGCACACACGCACACACACACACACACACACACACACACACACACACACACACACACACACACACACACACACACACACACACACACACACACACACACACACACACACACACACACACACACACACACACACACACACTAACCTGAGACATGTCTTCCTCCTGTGTGCTGCAGGGTGACAGTGGAGGGCCCCTGGTGGTCAAGGAGGGAGATGTATGGTGGCTGGCAGGGGACACTAGCTGGGGGACTGGATGTGCTTTGAGGAACAAGCCAGGAGTCTACGGCAATGTTACCTACTTTATCCACTGGGTATATGAACAAATGCAGGTACAGTATGTTATTGCAATAGATATGTAATTCTCTGTATTCTGTAGAAACGGGATTTTAATTTCCCAAATGCATTGTTGCTCTCTTTCACAGTTGAAAGTTATTTCAGCTTTCTGAGTAATAAAAAACACTAATAATGACAATTTTTTTTTTTTTATCTCCACAGAACGAGTGACAGAGTTCTCAGCAGTACTTACTTTATCACACACTTTGCACTTTGAATCTGAAGCTCTGAGGAAATGAAATCATGAGGAAGATATAACAAAACAAAAAGATTGTACAAATTTAAACTGATGTATGATTTCATTTTTTTATATTCTTGTTATTAATACAGATTGAATGTTTCTATTTGACCAAAATCAAGCTATGTATTTCTTGTAATAAAACACATTTTGCACAAAAGCTTGGTTTCAGTTTGACATTGTGTGACAAATGTTCTGTAGAGATAGTCAGAGAACATATTAAATAACTACTGCTTCCAATATCAAGAAACCTTCACAAGTGCAAGTTCCTTCACAAAGTCAACTACACAAACAAAACAAACTATACTCCACTGTCCGGGACGCCTGTAACAGGTGTAACCAGTCCCCTGCCAACCATACTTATATGTTCTGGTCCTGCACTAAGTTAACAACCTTTTGGATCAGCATTTTTGACACCATGAGCAGAGCCTATGATCACATTATCCCCCCTAACCCTTAGACATATAGCCCAGAAACTGATCTTGCTCAACTGGAGACTCTCCCGCCCCCTAGACACAACCATTGGATTAAAGAAGTGCTCGACAACTTGAAGCTTAGATCATATCTGAAAGGCGCTATCTCGACATGGAACCCTTTCCTAGATTTAGTTGACTCCCTCAGCTTATTTCCGGACTTGAAGGACTGAGTTCCAACGTCAGCTGCCCGCCCCCTTCCTTTACCCCTTTTCCTTTTTTTTCTTTTTCTTTCCACCACTCTCTCTTTCTGTATTTCTGTTAATCTGTTTATGTACTTGTTTGTCTGTTTATTTCACTTCACCTAAGAGTGATAATACACCACACCCAGACTGTCACTCGGGTAATATTTGATAATCTGATGTAGGATTTTAAAATGAATGGCTTTAAAAATGTCCAATTAAAGCTATATTTTAACAATTTTTCAGGTTGATCAGAAAAAAACCTGAAACCTCCTGTTTAGACAGACTCATTTCATTTTTGGCCTCTTTTTCCATTTTCCATTTGTCTTTTATCTCCTTTTTGGTTGTTTTTGTCGCTTTGTTTTAGAACATACTGTGACAGACCTTAACCCACTCTAACCCTAACCCAACAGCTGTCCAAGTGAACTCCAGTTTGCTCCTAACTCTGTTGGGACTACTTTAAAATAAACACATGTGACTCATTGTCAAGTGTCTCATTTTGTTTCACAGAAGATTTCTATGAAGATTCTTGTCAACTTGTGATTCCATTGAAACTGTTTGGAGTTTGCATGTGAGGAGACCTAAAGAGAGAACCATCCTGCAGTCAGTTATCTTGAACATGACAGTGGGTTATCCTTGGTGAACAGCGACATCTAGTGGTTGCATCGCAGGAAAGGAGGTTCACTTTCTACAGCCTTTAAAAATGGGACTATTTTACAAGAGAAGAGAAAGATTTCAATGATTCAACATCCCATTCCCGTTCCATCTCCAAAAGGCCTGTGCTTCTTAAAGGGGATGGTTGTCTTCTTCAACAGCGTCAGGTTTGGGCTTTAGAGGCTCCTGGTTTGATTTCAGGTGTCTCATTTATGACGTCTTACTACTGGAAACATAGCACACAGTTAGTTATTCTCATCGTGACAAACTTCTGCGTTGTGTTGGAGTTTCTTCAAATGAGACACTGTGACAGAGAGATGTCTGTCAGTCTGTTCATTCTGGTGACAAATGCACAACCATCCCCTCCTCATCAGCTAAAGCGGCCGCTCCTTTAAGCTTTTAGGACATTTTCCTTCTTCCACGCTAACAGCAGAGGAATTGATTTACAAACCTCAGTCATCACTCGGTGCCAGCTGAGCTTAAGATGTGATTAATGACAAACCAGGGAGGAGTTAACATTTAGTAATCACTGGGACAGAGGGACAGAGGGACAGAGGTGGAGATGGAGGTTGACACAGCCCACCAAACGAACCAAAGGCATGCTAAATCACACAGAAATATATTAAATTAGGCTAAGAACCCTCTGCAATAACCAGTGTTGGGTGTAACGCGTTACAGTAACGTAACTACTTTTTCGGATAAAAAGTAGTGTAACATGCTACTACTGAAAATTTGGTAACGAAACGTAGTTCCTTTTCAATTCGGCGCAACGTTCTCAGCCGCGCGCTCACAAGCTCCACACGGCACGTGACGGTGACAGAGGCTGGTAGCAGAGTAATCATGGCAAGCGAGAAGCAGCCAACGCTAACTTTTGAGAGCGTTTTAAGCTTCGTGGCTTTTTGCTAGGACGGCGCTCTGAGCCAGGCAGACACAAAGCTGACAACCTCACAGATGGACGCGGTGGAGACGGCCTCATACATACACGCAGCGGACCGCAAGGATTTCCAGAAAAGAGGCTGCATGTGTCTACGACAATGCACGGACCATCGTGGCTGTGCGACCGGTACAAGTCGATACAGACATTACATAGTATACACTAACACTGTGTAACGCCAATGACCTGCTGATGTGCATGCAACCTGCGCTGGACTCGTTCATAATGAATCAGCCGTCACTCTGTGAGGAGAGAATCCAGTCTGCAGTGGAGTTCAGACACTTCACTGATAACCCAGAGATTGGCTTCATGGTCAAAGATAGTTTTTGTTTTATATATAATTGATATATAAATATATAATTAACTGCTTTTAAAAGTAACGTAAAAGTAACGAGTAAAGTAAAAAGTTACTTTCCATAGGGTGTAACTAAGTAAAGTAATGGATTACTTTTTTAAGAAGTAATGAGTAACGAGCAAACACTACTTTTTAAAAGTAACTTCCCCCCACTGGCAATAACACACTTTGCATGCAAGTCATTTTAAAAAAAATTAAAAACAGTGTCAGCTTGTTAAATGTGAATATTTTCTAGTTTCTTCTCTCCTCTGTAACAGCAAGCTGAATATATTTGAGTAGTGGACAAAGACAAAGACATTTGAGGATGTCATCTTGGGCTTTGAGAAACACTGATCCACATTTTAGAGACCAAACCAGACAATAATCCACACATTAATACATGATGAAAATAAATGTTTTAGTTGCAGCTCATTGAGAAGATTAAGTGAAAGATTCTTAAGCCCTGGTGCAATGGTTCCTTCACACAATAAGTTAACATGATAACTTATAAAAACTTAGTTTTACTACGACTTGAGTGCAGGAGAGGAAGGAAGTCTGAAAACGTCTTCAGAGTCCTCCCCTAATGTTGGAGCTGACATTATGATTTAGATATTAACTTTTTTTTATATTAACTTTTTATAAATATGTTGACATTGAGAGTACAGCTAGAGTCATTATAAACATGTTTATATATATATATATATATATATATATATATATATATATATATATATATATATATATATATATATATATATATTAGGGTGCATCAAAAAACACAATTCTTGAATTTTGATATGGCTGGGTGCTAAAAGTGTTCCAATATATGTAGAAACAACACATGCAGAATATTTTTCCAGTACATGATGATTTAGGGGTGCCACCGCACATCTGTTTTTGTTGGATAAAGTCGTTCACAGTGCTCAATGGTCGCCATGGAGATCTGAGGTAAACAATACTACAGCTCAAGAAAACTGAGGTGATCTTTCTGTTTGAGGTGATCTTTCTGTGTTGGGTATGTATTATTACATATTACTATCATATCTGTAGTTGTGTCTTTGTATACTTATTTATCATAAGTCATATTTATAGGTATTTGGTGCTCATTACATCTAGCTAACATTAGCTAGCAACAGTTTGCTAACCGATAAAGTGCTGGTGTTGCTCCCCACATCTAGTTCTAAATTACTTGGCAAGTGGCAAGGGCCCTTTGTGGTCACACGGGGAGTGGGGGATGTGGACTATGAGGTGGTGCACTCGGATAGAGGGGGAGACACGTAGATTTACCACCTTAACCTCCTGAAAGCATGGAGGGAGGCGGGCACTGTGTCGCTGGCGACGGTGACAAAGGACAGAGATGAGCTGGGCCCGGAGGTTCCAAAATCGGCCGATCCAACCTCCCCCCTTTGTGACAGCCATCTCATCCCGTCTCAGCACACTGACCTGGCTGAATTGCAACAGCGTTTTGCAAACATGTTCTCTCCCTTACCAGGACGGACCAACCTGATACAGCACCATATTGAGACACAGCCGGGTGTGACGGTGCGTTCACGCCCCTACCGGTTGCCTGAGCACAAATGAAAAGTGGTTCAGGCAGGATTGAAGGCCATGCTGGAAATGGGAGTGATAGAAGAATCTGGCAGTGCCTAGTGCAGCCCCATTGTTCTGGCGAATAAGAAGGATGGGGACATCAGGTTCTGCATAGATTATCGCAGAGTAAATGAGGTGTCACAGTTTGATGCATATCCCATGCCCCGGGTCGATGAGCTCCTGGATCGGTTAGGTACGGCTCAATTTTTCACGACACTGGATTTAACAAAGGGCTACTGGCAGTTTCCCTTATCTGCGGAGTCCAAGGCCAAGACAGCGTTCTTCACTCTGTACTGGTTGTACCAATTCGTGACGCTTCCATTCGGCTTGTTCAGGGCCCCAGCGACGTTTCAGCGTCTGATGGACAGGTGCTGCGGCCGCACGCTGCTTATGCTGCCGCCTATCTGGATGATGTGATCATCCACAGCGCCACTTGGGCGGAGCATGTGCGGCAGGTGGCCGCGGTCCTCGAGTCTCTCAGGCAGGCGGGGCTCACGGCCAACCCAGCGAAGTGCGCGGTTGGACGGAAGGAGATACGGTATTTGGGGTGCCACTTGGGCGGTGGACAGGTGCGGCCACAGGTAGACAAGACCGCGGAGATTGCAGACTGCCCACGGCCCAATGTCCAAGAAACAGGTAAGGCGGTTTTTGCGGCTGGTTTGTTACTATAGGCGCTTCATACCCGACTTTGCTGACTTGACCAGCCCCCTGACCGACCTCACCCGAAAAGGTGCCTCTGATCCGGTCCAGTGGACGGGGCTGTGTCAAAAGTCGTTTGAGAGGGTGAAGCACACCCTCTGTGGGGGGCCGCTCCTCCACACCCCTGACTTTTCTCTCCCCTTTGTTTTCAGACAGACGCATTGGACTGAGGGGTGGGAGCTGTACTGACCCAGCAGGTGTGGGGCGTTGACCGCCCGATCCTCTACATTAGCTGCAAGCTGTCTGAGCGGTAGCCACAGTACAGCACGGTAGAGAAGGCGTGTCTGGCGACACGGTGGGCGGTCGAGGCCCTGTGTTACTACCTGCTGGGACGCTCCTTCACCCTCTGTTCGGATCACGCCCCCCTCCAGTGGCTCCACCGCATGAAGAACACAAACGCCAGGATCACCCGGTGGTACCTGGCGTTACAGCCATTTAAATGTAAGGTGGTCCACAGACCGGGGTCACGGATGGTTGTGGCTGACTTCCTTTCCCGCTGGCGGGGGGAGTAGGTCAGGCCGGCTGGCCTGGCCTGTGGCTGGCGGTGGGGGTATGTGGAGGTTTGGAGAGAGAGAGTGTGGGGAGGAGGTGGTGGCTCAGGTGAGCAAGCAGGGAGGGACTGATTGTCATAGCTGTAGCGAGTTGTCTAATCATGCTCTCCCTTTTTAAAAGCAGTAGCGAGCCGGAGCAAGAAAAACTTTATGGCCGACTTGGAGAGAAAAGACGTGGACACTGGGTGATAGGCTGGACAGAGTGAATTCTTACCCTCGCGACCAAGAGCCTCGGGCCAGGTGGGAGCGAGGGAGCTCCAGATGGGGGACAATACACTGTTGATACGGTCATTAATAAAAAGCTGTGGAAAATATTCCTCTCCAAGTGTGTGTGTGTGTGTATCTGTGAACAGAGGTCTGCAGCAGCGGAGCTGCTACAGTCTTTTATCAACATACTATACTGTGACTTTTTAAACATACTGTACTAAGTCAGATAGCTCAGGGTGATTAGAGAGTGATTGGGAGACTGAACGTTTTGTGTTTGAACCTTATATGTTGCAGTGAGAAGAAGACAAACATGTCACAAACTGTCAGGTCAGATAGCTCAGTGGTCTAAGACAATGATTTCCAGCTGCTGTTACCCTAACCCTGCAGAGATCTGAGGCGCAGTTAACCATAGTCTTCATAAATCCACCGGAGTTTACAACGCCAACACAAAGGAAGAGGAAGGTGACGGATATCCGGCCCAAATGAGGGACATCCAGCGGCACCAGAGCAATCCCGGAAGTGGAACGTCGTGGATATAGACTATGGGTAACACTTTACAATAAGGCTACATGAATTAGCATTACTTAATGCATTAATAAGCATTAATTAACCATTAATTACAGTATCTATTAAACATGTATTAACAATGCTTATTTTTGTTCAGGTTAACTAAGGTATTAATTCATGCATTATTTACCATTAGTTAATGCCTTAATTAACTGTTAATCTCAGTTAACTAAGGTGTCTATTTTACCATTAGTTAATGCCTTAATTAACTGTTAATCTCAGTTAACTAAGGTGTCTATTTTACCATCAGTTAATGCATTAAGAAGACTTGACTAACTGTTAACAACAGTTAATTATGATGTTAATTATATAATTAGTAAATGCCAAATTAAGCCTTGACTAAAATGTTAATAACAGTTAACTAAGGTGTCGGTATTACTGTTAGTTAATATAGTAAAAAGCCTTGACTGTTAGTAACAGTTAACTAAGGCGTCTATTTACCATTAGTAAATGCCTTGACTGTTAATAAGTTAACTAAGGTGTCTTTTACCATTAGTTAATGCAGTAATAAGCCTTGACTGTTAATAATAGTTAACTAAGGTGTCTATTTTACCATTATTTGATGCAGTAAAAAGCCTTGACTAACTGTTATTAACAGTTAACTAAGGTCTTTATTTTACCATTATTTAAAGCAGTAACACGCCTTAACTATTAATAACAGTTAACTAAGGTGTCTATTTTACCATTATTTGATGCAGTAAAAAGCCTTGACTAACTGTTATTAACAGTTAACTAAGGTCTTTATTTTACCATTAGTTAATGCAGTAACAAGCATCACTTGCCAGTTAATCATACAATATTGAACATTAGGTAAATGTTAAACAATAGTCTCTTAATAACAAGTAAACCGTTAGTTGATGTTAATTAAGGTATTTCATAATATTACTAGGTGGTTGATAAAGATGTTTGATAGCATGTATGTCTTAAGGTTCACAGCCAAGCCATCTTATTATGAGAAAACTGTTTTTATTGTTTATTTACAGTGGGGCAAAAAAGTATTTAGTCAGCCACCAATTGTGCAAGTTCTCCCACTTAAAAAGATGAGAGAGACCTGTAATTTTCATCATAGGTACACTTCAACTATGAGAGACAAAATGAGAAAAAACAATCCAGAAAATCACATTGTAGAATTTGTAACGAATTTTTTGGTAAATTATGGTGGAAAATAAGTATTTGGTCAATAACAAAAGTTCATCTCAATACTTTGTTATATATCCTTTGTTGGCAATGACAGAGGCCAAACGTTTTCTGTAAGTCTTCACAAGGTTTTCACACACTGTTGCTGGTGTTTTGGCCCATTCCTCCATGCAGATCTCCTCTAGAACAGTGATGTTTTGGGGCTGTCGCTGGGCAACACAGACTTTCAACTCCCTCCAGAATAGTCCGATATTACCCAGTGACAGTCTGGGATGTGCATACTATCACTCTGAGGTGAAATGAGTCTGGCTAAACTGAAGTTTCATTTTTAGAGCAGCCTGAAAAAGAGTTACAATATCGCTTTAATTAGCACCCCGAAAAAGATTTACATTATGGCTTTAATTAGCAGCCAAAATATAGCCAGAATATAGCTTTAAGTGAACATTTAAGAGTTTAATTTTAAAATCCTATATCAGAATGCTGCAATATTACCCAGTGACAGTCTGGGATGTGTATACTATCACCCTGAGGTGATATTAGTCTGGCTAAACAGGAGATTTACTTTTTAGAGCAGCCTGCAAAAGAGTTACAATATGGCTTTAATTAGCAGGCCAAAAACGAGTTAAAATATAGCTTTAATTGGACATTTAAACCTTTCATTTTAAAATACCATAGCTAGCTAAAAAGGAGGTTTCGTTTTTAGAGCAGCCTAAAATTCTATATCAGAATGGTCCGATATTACCCTAGTGACAGTCTGGGATGTGTATACCATCACCCTGAGGTGAAATGAGTCTGGCTAAACAGAAGGTTTCGTTTTTAGAGCAGCCTGAAAAAGAGTTAAAATATGGCTTTCATTAGCAGCCTGAAAAAGAGTTAAAATATAGCTTTAGGTGGACATTTAAGCCTTTAATTTTAAAATCCTACGTCACAATGGTCCGATATAACCCTAGTGACATTCTTGGATGTGTATAATATCACCCTGAGGCGAAATGAGTCTGGCTAAACAGGTTTCATCTTTAGAGCAGCCTGAAAAAGAGTTAAAATATGGCTTTAATTAGCAGCCTGAAACAATAGTTAAAATACAGCTTCAATCTGACATTTAAGCCTTTAATTTTAAAATCCTACATCAGAATGGTCCGATATTACCCTAGTGACATTCTGGGATGTGTATACTATCACCCTGAGGCGAAATTAGTCTAGCTAAACAGGATGTGAAATTAGTCTAGCTAAAACGGAAGTTTCGTTTTTAGAGCAGCCTGAAAAAGAGTTAAAATATAGCTTTAATTGGACATTTAAGCCTTTAATTTTAAAATCCTACATCAGAATGGTCCGATATTACCCTAGTGACATTCTGACATGTGCATGCTATCACCCTGAGGTGAAATGAGTCTGGCTAAACAGGAGGTATGTAGGATTTTAAAATTAAAGTCTTAAATGTCCAATTAAAGCTATATTTTAACTCTTACCATATTTGTAAGAAAAGCTCTTGTTCCAAATAGGGCGATATTCACAGGGTAGTTAAGGGCCCAAAGAATAGCAATCTGGCCATTTTCAGCCCAACCAATGTTACATACCCTATTATAGTGGAGCAGATAAGTGCCATTTTTTAGGGAAATCGTTCACATGTGGATACAAGCACCGAAATTGGCACAATTACTCACTGGATAGTGCTCTTTCAAAAAAGTACGTTAGCCATCGCAAAAAAACGTCATGTCAGCGGCAGCGGCCATTTTACTTTCCGCCATAGCCAAATTATGTATTTTGCATGATATCTCCTGAAGAAAACATTCAATTGCATAAAGGATTATGTCTACCCCTATGTTTTGATGGTCAATGATTACAATGATACCACATGCAACATAAATGAAGGCCTTTAGACAGCTGTGGCGGCCATTTTTGATTCCGCCATAACCAAATTATGTATTTTCCATCATATCTCTTGAACCAAACATGACAAATCACAATAGGTGATATTTACCCCTATGTTTTGATGGTCAAGAATTACAATGAGACTATATTCAACATCATAAACTAATTATATCAATAGTTAAGTCTAATGGTGAGATTTAATGATGCGGAATGTAAATTATAAAATTATGAAATTTTAAGGAATTTCAGGTGAATTTGTGGGATATTTGAAAAAAGTAATGTTTTAAAGCATGTGTTACATTGGATTTATTACATGGCTTTCTGCGGTTGATAAAAGACCGTTGCTAAGTATAACACACCGTTGCCATGCATAGCAGAGCGTTGCCATGGACGCAGTTCTGTTCACTCTGGAGGACAGCTATCAGTCCGCTGAAAGAAGTATAATTTATCAGCTGTGGAACATTTTGTCTGAGGTAAGTTTTTACATTTTGTCTTACACTGAGATAATTATTCATGTTGAAGTTCTAATTTAAAGTGTTTTAAAACATGTAGCCTACCTTTTAAATGTAAAATAATGTAATTAAATTCACAAGGATTTAGATAAACACTGTTCCCCTGACCAATTTTTTGTAAAGAGAGCTAACAGTAGTGATCGTCACGGCTGTGTATATTCCACCCTGACGCCATTGTAAACACGGCGCTCTCTCTCCTGCTGAACACCATAAACGAACAGCAGCGGGTTTTATATAATCGCAGGGGACTTTAATAAGGCCAACTTGAAGCATAGACATTTTAATTGCATTTTGTGTCTGTTAAGAGGCACAAAGGCTCTTTAGAATATGCCACCACAACTGGCATTTTAGCTAACTGGGACCTCTGGCCTAGCATAGCTCATTGAGGTGCTAGCCTCATGTTTATGCTGTCTATAATGTGTACTGAATCACTTTAAACTATTTGTTTTTTGTTGTTTTATGTTGTAGGTATATGTTGCAGATATATTGACTGCAAAGCAATATGGCAAATTCATCACCAGTGCCATCTAAATGGCAAACTGACTGGAGTAAATGTTGTTTGTGCCAAAAGGAGACAGATGAAGATCTCAAAGCCCCACCTACACGTTATTCAGCAGAACAAGATGGTTACACCATGATTGCAAACAATGTCCCCCTCTTTCTTGCCATAAGCGATCTGCCCATTATTCTAGATCCTGCAAGACTGGATGAAGGTGGTGGAATAGAAGAGACTCTTAGATGAAGTCAGGCCAAGTACCATCAGAACTGCCGCCTTCTATTCAACAACACCAAACTTGATTGGGCAAGGAAAAGGAGAGCTGATGCACAGAGTAATAACCAAGTAGAAGGTCACAGTAAGATGCGCAGAGCTAGCCGTGAAGGTCAGAAGTCTCATTGCTTTCTATGTAAAAAAGAAGCTCCAGTATGTGAGCTGAGACAAGTCATGACGATGCACCTTGATAAAAGCTTAAATGAATGTGCTCACATACTAAATGATGGACAACTTCTGTCACAGCTGAGTGGTGGAGACGCCATTGCACAGGAGCTGAAGTACCATGTTGCATGTTTGGCTGACCTATACAACAGAAAGAGAACCTACCTCAGAACAATCAAGAAACAGGACCGTGACCAGACACATGAACAGCATACATACCCACAGGCATTTTCTGAACTGGTCATATATATATATAGTGGAGACCAAATCTAGCTCTGAGGGTCCTTTAGTCTTCCGCCTTGCAGATCTGGTTCATCTGTACCAACAACAGCTAGAACAGCTGGGTATGGAGAAACCTGATGTAAACGCCACCAGACTTAAAGATAGACTACTGGCATACCTGAGTTGGAAGCTCATAAGCAGGGAAGAGATGTACTCCTCACTTTCCAAAATTATGTTGGGTTGGCTTTATCACAAGCCTGTGAATACAGTGATGCCATAATCCTTGGTCAAGCAGTTTACAATTGTTTTCAATGGAACTTGTGATCCTCCTGCTGATCCGATCATTCAGGGAAGCCAACTTTAGCCTGTACTGTCAGTCACTGGTTGAGTTAATACCATACTTTTTTTCCAACAACAATGTTAATTATGCACGCTGGCTTCCAATCCACCTCAGAGACATGATGACCCTGAAACATAAACACCCTCAGCTAGCCCAGGAGTTTCAGAGTGGAAAATTTGTTGTGCACAAATCAAGCAGAGAGTTCTCTGCAATGGCCATAGACCAAGCTCATGAACAGGCCAATGCTGTCATCAAGGGAAGTGGGGGTGCAATAGGTTTGACTGAAGATCCATCAGCCATAAGAAGGTGGATGGTAGCTGGTCCTGAAGTCAGCTGCTTGGTTTTGCAGTACGATGCAGCATCTGGAGTCAAAGAAGGTACAGAACAAACCAGCCATCATGAGCAGACCAAACGAGCTCAAGTGTTGTTTCTTGACAAAGTCAACAAGCTAACCAGTGTCATGAAAGATATGGGTAATCCTTTCAAGGAACAGGACTTGTTTGCCAGAAAGCAAAGGCCATATGAAGCCATTCCTCCAACTCAAGCAGCATTGCTGCAGCATGTAAAGCGTTCAGCCTACCAGGCAGGCTGCATCTGGAGTCAAGCAACTGTATGCCAGCCAGAAATACTGAGTCCTTCTGAGTGGGGATGGACCAAGACAGGTGATCTATGGCAGATCTTCTGGACAGAGCTATCACCAATTGTAGAGAGCTGTCAGCAACTGACCAAATGTGGATGCAAAGCAGAATGCCGCGGAAGATGTAAATGCTATCACTTTGGTCTTACCTGTACAGCACTGTGCAGCTGTAAGTGCCAGGACTAGCAATGTTGGCCTCAATGAACATAAATATAATCACCCACATAAATACAAAGAACATAAATACAATAATTGTATGTGTCTCCAAAAAAGTAAATAACATAAAACCTCCTGTTACTTTGGCATACTTCCTAATATTTTTTTTCTTGGAATTATGTCACGTTTTATGCTTTTTTTTCCACATTATTTAGTTTAAATACCAAAAAAGACTCTCAAAACACAAAATAGCTATGTATGTGACATCCTCATAGTAAAAAAAAACCTTGAAATATGTCCCATGAGTAAAATTATGTGGCAAGATACGTGTTTTCCAATGCCAGAAATGGCGGCCATCTTGGAAAATGGCGGCCATTTTGAAAACTCAGGTGGCTAACGTTATTTTTCAAATTATTGGCCCCAGAGGGATAACCACACCAAATGTGGTGCTTGTATCCACTTGTGAACGATTTTTGCCCTTATCTGCCCCACTAATTAGGAGACCTTAAGGAACAGTGTGAAATACCCTATGTAATCATTCTATCACCCCTCAGAGCTCCATGGTGTTCACATGACCTAATTGACAACAACACGTAACGTGCCAGGTCATGGGGCTGGGATTGGCGACTCGCACTAACATTAAGTATTGGCACTCATGGCGCAAACCATCAGCGACTCGCACTAACATCAAAAGTGTGTGCTAGTGCTAATAGGATGACACAGTGAAAATGAGGGAATGACTAAGGTATCTGGTGCTTCACTACGCATGCATGAATGCTAATCGAACACTTACAGCACCTTTCATAAGGCGTTCGTTTACGCCTTTGTCATTTGTCTTGTAAGACCAGGTGAGTCATGCCTGCACCAGGACGTGGTAGATCATCTTAGCAACAATGCGATGAAGAGATTACAAACCAGGGTTGAACTGAGGAGTGAAACTGAATTTATTGTGTTCATGGATGTCGCAGTGCAGCACAGGATGCCTTGCTCTAGTTGGGTTGCGACAGTCCCAAGGCCGCAGCGATGGCAGCCAGGAGAAGGGCAGAACTGACCAGGATCACTGCACCTCCCGACCGGAACACCTGCCGACCGTTCAGGGGCTGGACCGGCCTAAAGGTCCCCACCATTGGCGTTCCACCTTCAAACTGAACCTCAGAGAATACCGTTAGCTGAGGGAACAGAGGGTAAATGTTAGGCCCCAGCTTGTGGAAAGAGATCATCAAGGTGATCTAGAAGTTGAGGGAGTCTACACAGCTGCACGAGAAGGGAATGTTGTGTTCTGGGACCGTCCCTTTTGAAAGGCCAATGGAAACAGGCTAAAGGGCTCCACACTAGGGTTGGGTACCGTTTGAATTTTTACGATTCCGATGCCGAACTGGTACTTTTAAAACGATTCCGATTCTTAACCGATTCCTAAACCGATTCTTAAAAAACTGAAAAATGACATCAAAGAAAGGCTCTTTTATGGAGGGTTTTTTTTTTTTTTTTTTTTATTGAAAATGATTTAAATTTAACAATATATTAAGACACCGCCTACCAAGAGTCTGGGTCTGCCGAGGTTTCTTCCTAAAAGGGAGTTTATCCTCGCCACTGTCGCATTAGCCACTGCTAATGCTTGCTCTTGGGGGAATTATTGGAATTGTTGGGGCTTTGTAAATTATAGAGTGTGGTCTAGACCTACTCTATCTGTAAAGTGTCTCGAGATAACTCTTGTTATGATTTGATACTATAAATAAATTGAATTGAAATTAACGTTTTAAAGTAAACCTAAGCAGGGCTCCAGACTAACATTTTTCACTAGGAGCACAGTGGCCCTCAACTGAAAATTTTAGGGGCGCAACCAGAAAATTTAGGGGTACACACCGTAAATCAACATGCTAACCAAATATTCACATTTCTACTAATTTCCACTGTATTACTAATAAATACTTTGATAATAGATGCAGAAATTACAACGTGCTGTTTCAAATTCAGTGTCACTTTTGAAGATGCAACATAGAAGGTTAACCGGTAGCACCATCATTGTCATGAAAAAAAAAAAAAAAAAAAAAAAAAAATATATATATATATATATATATATATATATATATATATATATATATATATATATATATATATATATATATATATATATTTTTTTTTTTTTCATGGCCGTTTTTAATTGCTCTTTAATGTTTCATGTAAAGCACTTTGAATTGCCTTGTTGCTGAAAGCTGCTGTAGAAATAAAGTTGCCTTGCTTCACAACCTCAGCCTGTCAGTCAGTCCCCAGGGCACAGAAAGCACCATTGTGCCTGCTTAGGAAGTGTAACATCAATAACACCGCGACCGCTTTCGACTTCAACAAAACTGCAGAGCCGACGTAGTTTTCACCGTCCGCAGCTATGCGTGCGAGTGTGTTTGAGTCAGCGCTCCGCTCTCTGTCAATTTTCAGAGAGGACAGATAAGCTTGAGATTACGCGCTCTCAGGTACTGAAATTTCGACGTTTAACGTGTAAAAAAGGGGGCAAATTTACTGGTCGCACACTCTCAAATTTTTGTCGCAAAATGCGACCATTTCGTCGCAGTCTGGAGCCCTGCTAAGTCACCTAACACATAACTACAATAATTTAACAAGTAACAGTTACACTATTAACAAGTTACAACAAAATAAATGTTGAGTTGGTATGCCAACCAGCTTCAAACAATTAGCAGTTCTTTTGCAGAAAAATGACCATATTAGCGTTCTCTGGCAAGATACTACACCTCTCCTGACTTATGCATGTCCTGCACAGGAGAAAACTCCTCAGATAGTGTCCAAGAGGCCTGGACACACAGGTATGAGTTTGAAAGGGCAGACAACGATAGACTAGCAGAGCAAATGTAATATGTTTACTAGCAATCACGTGCAGTGAATGGTTAATATGCCTTTACGTCCATTTTGGTGAGCCCAGAGGGAAAATATGGCATTTTAAAAGTAGCCTACATTTACGATAGCTAGCTAACAGTAGACTACAGAGAAAATGTGATATTTTTACGTCCGTTTCAAAGCGTGTACAAAAAGCCGTCTATCAGCAATGATAGTAGAGTGCATGTCCGAGAATAGTGCGGACATGCAGAAAAGGGAGAAAGAAAAAAAGAGTCTGCCGCTGTCCGGAGCGACAGAGGGAAAATATTTTAGTCTGAACCAAAATTTGCGTTCTAATCATTGCAGTAAATTCCTATTGGAAATCCAGAGTTGGGATGGCATGAAGCGCCAACCGTAGCTCACTGGGTAGGGATCGCAGCATTAAGTCCTAACCGCAGCGGCCAGGGTTCGAGTCTGGCCCTGGGCCCTTTTCTGCATGTCTTCTCCTCTGTCTAAATTAAGTCAATTATAAAAATGCCTAAAAAAATAAAAGAGTTGGCATGGCCCACTGTGAGGCCATGCCAATGACAATACATTGGGAACAGTAAAGAGTAATGCTTAATCCTAGTTCGCCTTCATCGAGATTTCTTTAAATGCTTCTGGGAGAAGTCACCAAGGTCTCATGAAGCTTTTTCACATATGCAGAGTCTAGCTGCTCATACTAACAAATACAATGTTGACGTACTTGTACTTTACTTGAGAATTTTCATTTTACCCTACTTAAGACATTTACTCCTCTACATTTCTGAGGGAAATACTTTTTACTTACTACTACATTTACCTGGCTGCTATCATTTCTTGACAGATTGAGAATCGACATAAGAAAACATATAAATGCTTATAAAATACAACACATTGTTTAAGATTAAACAAGTGGTTCCATCACTGTGGATGTGACCCAGTATGAAAGAGCAGTGTCTAGTTGACAGAACAAGGTATAGACAACTAGCAAAAGTTTTAGAACTGTATAAAGAACTTTGTGTTTTCTTCCTCAATACTTCATTATTTAATAAAATCTGTATTTTTTAGATTGTTGTAACTTGTATCAGTACTTTTCAAGAAGTCCTCAGCAACGGTCGTGGTTTGTTTAGGTTCAGGCATAAAACTTTTAAAACAGAACACAAACCCCAGTCTCCTGGGTGAAAGTCCTGTTTGTTTGACCCATCTAACATCCCAACCTGCCTCCTTATTCGCATTGGCGTCTTATACTTCGTCACCTTACTTTTTGCTTTGCTCCCGTAATAATTACGGGATGCTACTAGAGGGCGCCGTCACTATAAACATAAATATGAGTTGTAATTTCTGCTTGATCAAATGACTTATTGGGGCGTTTGTCAGGGGAGGTCAGTCTTATACTTTACTGTTCAAGCAAATGTTTTAATAAAATTAAGAAAATGTATCGTATAATTTAAAAACAAACACAGTATTAAAAAAATGCACTTGCATTCCTTTACATGTCTGGTATTTTATACTAACCTGATCCATGCTCAGAGGGATAGTACTCTCAAACACAGTCCAAATTACAGCCTCATTGCACTCTGGGGTGGTCAGAGAGCCCTTGTAGCGGTAGAAGCTGGTCAGATTCTTCTCAGTTGGGATTAGTTGTGCCAGGGAGATGGACTCCAGAGGAGTTTCGCTATCTGAAAACAGAAAAGCCACAGATGAAACGTTACCAACACACACACTGTGCAGCCATGTCTTTCGTCACTTATATTGAACTTACATGTAGTACTTACCTAGAGCTGTGATGCTTGGCAGAGCGCTGATGATGGGGTCATACCTTTCGTTTGCCCTATCGGACATCTGAGAATGGAAATATACACAATACACACATTTCAGCACTGTGTCTAAGGTCCTTTCTGTAATAGCCAATTGTTTTCAACAATACAGGATTCAAAATGGTTACCTCAAAGAAAAACCCAAGGACTGCAACTCCCTCTGGGTCTGCTAGAGCTGTTGTCAGATCAGTGTAATAGTTCTTTATGTGAACGATGTGCAGCTGTTGAGACAATATTACTGATGTTACCACTTTTTTTCACAACGTAATATTTTATAGTGTGTGTGTACAGTGTGTGTGTTGGATGTTATTGTAGATGGAACCAATAAAAAGTCAGTGTTATCAGTTTACAGAAGTTGCACCATTTGTAGAGTACATTTCATGCTCTAACAATAGAACACCTAACATATCAGTTCAAGTGAATCAGCTCTTTATCAAAAACATGATTGATAAAAAAAAGCTTTCCTAAGTTAAACGGCTGCCACAAGGCGTTTTTGCAACGGATCCATTACTTAAAACAGGTATACAGGTATACCAAATTCCATGCATTTATGAAAAAGTGAAAATAATTTTCACATTTCACCTGGACTATAATCAACAATTATTTTAATTTTATTATATATATATATATATATATATATATATATATATATATATATATATATATATATATATATATATATATATATATATATATATGTATGTATGTATGTATACATATACATACATACAAAAAATATACATATATACAAAAAATAAATATATATATATATTAGGGCTGTCAGCGTTAACGTGTTAATCGCGATGCGATTAATTTTTTTTAATCGCATTAATCGCATGCCGGCATTTATTAATTTATTTTACACTTCACTTGGCTTTGCGTCGTGCCTAACAGGATACTATTTTGACCCTTTGCAGCACTGTTACTTATCATCAAGCTGCCACTTCCTCGTAACACATCCTTCTGCTGCAGGCTGGAGGCATGATGGAGAAAGACAGCAGCAATGAAATCCTGAATGGCCCTTTTTATTTTCCAAAACTCCCGGACGGCTCGTAGACAAGTTGAAAGTAGACATTGTGTAAAGCCGAATTAAAATATCACCGAAGCACGTCAAGCTTGAGCTACCACCTACGGAGCTAAGCATAGTAGTACAGTTAAAGTGATGCTAGACCACC
Organism: Zingel zingel; assembly: GCA_023566125.1. NCBI lineage: Eukaryota > Metazoa > Chordata > Actinopteri > Perciformes > Percidae > Zingel > Zingel zingel. Next base: position 28,980,956 of record CM042328.1, on the reverse strand, counting down.
GGCCCTCGGGGGGCGGGGGAGAGATGAATGTTCGGAAATAAGAAGTTGCTGTGGCCCGCCGTACAGGATAGTTTGACCAGCGGGCAGCAGTGGTGGCCGGAGCGGGCAGCAGTGGTGGCCGGAGCGGGCAGCAGCGGTGGCCGGAGCGGGCAGCAGCGGTGGCCGGAGCGGGCAGCAGCGGTGGCCGGAGCGAGCAGCTGCGGCGGCCGGAGCGAGCAGCGGCGGCCGGAGCGAGCAGCTGCGGCGGCCGGATCGGGCAGCGGCCGATCATGGGGGGGACATCCTCAGCAGTGAAACGCGAACGGGGGCTGGAGTATAACCTAGCCAGGTGGAAAGCTTACGCTAGCCGGCCACCTGTTCCATCAATCCTGCTTGCAAGTGTCCGCTCATTAGACAAAAACTGGACTACATCAAACTTCAACAAAACTCCCAACACGAGTTCAGAGACTGCTGTGTTTTTGATGTTGTGGAAACAACAGTGTACCGGACTATCCAGCCTATTTCTCTGTCGCCGGGTAAGAGTGGAGATGGGCTGTGTTAACACGGACTTGTGCAGAAATGAGCTGCTCATTAACCGGTAATCACTGGACGTCAGTGAGTAATCAACATTATTTAGGAGTTACTGAACACTATATTGACTCTAGTAAGGATAGGGATTTTTTATTTTTTAGTTAGATACTTGGAGGAATTGTGCAATAATGACAGATTCACACATTTTTCTTTTGTTTACAGTAAATAAATACAGTAAATATAAGTTCATAAAGTAACTTTCTTTGCATTCATTTGATTCCCAATAAAGATACACTGGTAAAAAAATTGCTTTCAATTGTTAAAAACTGTTCTGAAATGCAAAATAATAGAATTTTAATCATGTGATAAAATATGCGATTATTTGCGATTAACTATAGAACTTCAGCGATTAAAAAAATTAATCGTTTGACAGCCCTAATATATATATATATATATATTTTACATTTTAAAAAATAAACTACTACTACTACTACTACTACTACTACTACTACTACTACAATCACAAATTAGTCACAGAATGAATCAGTGTAACCAGAAAATGATATACCAAATCAGTATTTCTGATCATTTAAAGGATGAGTCTTGTGATATTACATATTGTCAATAATAAATTCATCCTACTAACACATCGGTGTATCCAAAGCCTGGTATATCTTATCCACTGTGCAATAGAACTCCACTGTTAAAAAAAGAAGTTATTGAGCCACATCATCACACTGGGTGACACGTTACTTTACTAGGATGAACAACGCCAGTGTGGTTTATTTTGAGTCAACCCTTCATACACCATCCTTCTGCCATAAATGCTTAGTAGCACGTCAAACCTGTGGCAGAAAATAGTTCCCAACAAATACAATATTTAACAAAACAGTATATTCACATTCAAATTTGAAACGTTTAGTTTTAGAGAAAATCTGCATTTTTATGATCATATTGTTCAAATTGTTGGTCTGTTTTACTCCTGAGTTTCCAGCTGTTCCAGCAAATCTTTAACAGTTAATCACATCAGTTATAACTTGACTAAAGACAGGATGTGTGTGCTGTATAGTAAGGTTATGGTACCTCCATAGGATACCGCTCTCCATCGATGGTATGTTCGGAGCCGGGCCCTCCGTTCTTGCCCCAGTGAATGTGGAACTGCATAGCCTTGTAGGTGGTCGGGAGGCCTCCACCTGAGATGGTGCTGAGCTGAGGAACTCCAACCTTAACTGTAGTGGACATATGCCGAGCATAAAGACGTCACACAACAGTTTCACAGCACTGAGGGCTATCTTGTGTTTAATGGAAAATATGCTCACCTGAGTGGCCGACGTTGGTTATTGCGTCACTGAAGATCTCCCGGTAGTTGGTAAAGATGAAAGGAGTCAGTCGTTCGTCTTTCAAAGTGTTTCTGGTGATGATGTTGATGGGCGACTGGGAGTTTCCATCACAGTTGCTGTAGGTCTGGCCCCACAAGTCTGGTGCTAAAACAAGATTAACACTCAAGTTAAAGGGCAACAATTATATAGGGTTATACTTGCATGTTGTGTTTGTACTAGAACATGTTTACATGTTTTAATGTTTAAACAAACACTTTATTATTCTCATACTGCCCATGGCTGTGGCACCAGTATTCACTCTCTGTATGAGACGCTCTGTAGGAGCGCCTGTCTCTTTAAGCCCTCCTCCCGAAAAAGCCCAGTCTGCCCTGATTGGCCAGCATGCTTCCTGGACACTCCAGAGCCTCCACTCCGTGTTTCACTAGTTGAAGCTGGAGCTACTTCAACGGAGTATAAGCAGGACTTTGTACCATGAAAAATCACCAATAAAGACTTCTAAATCAATTATTACACAACCGGACATGTTCCAGCAGTAAAGTGATTGGAATTTGGGGAGAAATTACCAGCATTGGCCAAAATTACAGCTATGTCGCGTTAGCATGTATCTGCTTAACAGTTAGCAGTATTCTAACATTAGATTGTAGTGGAAAGAAGCAGCACTTTCTCCGTCAAAAATCGCAGATAAAGGCTTCTGAACCAAACACTACCAAATCGGATGTTTCAGCAGTAATGCGACCCGGAATTGGGGAGAATTTCACAACATTGGCAGCCCAGATGACATTGTATGCTAACGTTAGATTGTAGTGGAACAAAGCAACAATTTCGACCATCAAAAATAGCAAATAAAGGCTTTTAAACCAAATACTACATCAACAGAAAATGTTTCAGGAGTAATGTGACCTGGAACTGGGGAGAATTTAACGACACTGGCAGCCAAGATGACATATTTTACTGCCGTTAGCATGTAGCTACATGCAACAATGTTAACCCCGCAGTGGCTTAAAAAAAAAAAAAAAACACTCCAGTCCTGCCTACTTGGAGCAGATGACCAATTATAGCAGGCCAGCTTAGAGTTGCGTAAGACCTAGCCTACAGTAGAAAAAACTGTTGAAACCGGAGCATTCAGAATAGTTGGAAATCTTAACATTTTAGCTCACAGGGATTTGTCTAAAATACATTTACCTCATTATTTGAAGTTTTGGCCACGTTTAACATGAAAATCCAATATTATAACATTGTAGATATTACAGAAAACACGGAAAAAAATAATATAAACAAGTTGGAGTGCTTTAGAGTGAGTTACAGCATTGAGAGAGTGCTTCTCAGGCTTCAGAATGATCTTCTTTTAGCAGACGGTGGCCAAACTTATTTGATTGCTTTTAGATCTTCCTGCTACTTTTTATACAGCTGACTCCAGGGTTTCCCGCAGTACTTGGCAGTTTAGGCAGCCCGCCATAACAACACGCGCATGCCGCCTTAACTGAGTCTTCAAAAAAAAAAATATATATATATATATATAACCGCAAATCGCATCAACACAGTCTGTAGGAAACAAGGTAACGGCGAGTTGTAAAGATAACACCAAGCACAACGGAAAGCGCATTTGCTGGCGGTGAGTGTAACTGTCATTTATTCACATTTAAAGGGATAAATCGCCATTTCACCGTTGCGTGTGCGTCAGAGTTTGTCAACAAATATGTAGCAGCTGGGGCATGCCCGGGCAGAGACGGGGTGAGTGGACTTACTGCAGCGTTGGCATACAGCAGGCAGAGAACATTTATATATGTTTCTCTGTCCTGTTCTTCACATCAGTGAGGCTTTCTTCTCTTGTTTCAACAAAGTGAATACATGACGAAGTGACTGGAAATATCCATCACCTCTCGCGCATGGATTCTCAATATCCTGGCTGTTGCCTGGTCTTTGAGACACAGCTGTTGTCTGTTTTTTTTTTTAATCACTACACGCGGTTCACAATACACGGTTATTTAGCGTAGTTAACACTACACACAGTGAATACTATCTGCCGGAGTGAGTGAAGCTATGGGCTGAGCTCTGTTATCTCAGCGCAGTTTGTTTTGGAGAAGAGTTGTCAGGTGAAGTGGAAGAGTGCGTGTCACGGAGGATAATGGGAGCAATGCCAGTACAATTGTTATAGCACTTTTTTTGAAAATAGTTTAATGAGCTTAAAATTGCACATTGCAACTGTTATTTTGAAAAGCTGGTTATTTATTAATTATTTATCATTATTTAAATGTAATATTTAGTGTAGTGTGTAGTACAGAGTCTGCACTACAGAGATGCATTAATTATATATTTAAATTTGATATTTAGTGTAGTGTGTAGTACAGAGTCTGAGTACATTTAAAGGTTTAAATGATCACCTACAGTGTAAGTAATGTATGTATAGGATTGGCTCTTGACAATATTTCGGACTTTCTAACCTCACATGAGCCAGGTGCAGTCTGGGATCTCTTGTAGATCTCTAAATGATTCCCAAGTCAAGGCTGAAAACCAGAGGTGCCTTTGCACTTAGGGCCCCTCAACTTTGGAACGACCTGCAATATAGCTGGCAACCTCTTAATTTAATCTCTTTATTGAGATAAATTGCTCATTATTTTAACCTTATCGCTTATATTTTACTGCACTTTACATCTGTTGGTTTTACGTCCTATGTATGTGCTTTAAAAAAACATATAAATAAAGTTATTATGGTATTTACTTACTATTGCATTGATTATCGCAGGTGAACTGGGACTGATAGCACCAATCTGAAACACAGAAAATGAAAAAACATTTGTCAAGGTAAAAAGCTTGCCAACTCCGTCTTGAGATTTGATGTCAACAACAAGCAAACAATGTAAATATTACAAAACACACACACACACACACACACACACACACACACACACACACACACACACACACACACACACACACACACACACACACACAGTATCAGCCAGCCTACATTGTTAATCTCTGGGTGACACAAACAAGCTCAGCCTATTGTGAGGGCAGAATGGGATGTTTCTTCTCAACGTATACACTGATAAATGTCCAACTAGATTTAACTAGATGTGTTTACAAATGTGTCCTTTTATTAATAGTTTTTTTCCTTTATCGCAAACAGTGAACTGTTCTCCTGTTAGTTGAAGTCAACTGCTATTCCCAGCAATACAAAACTCTCTGATATGCAGGAATTGTCTTGCTATATACAAAAAAGTTGCCATTTGTGCTTTATCTTTCTGTGCTATGAGAATAAAAAAAGCTAATCTTTTTCATTTTCCATCATTCACTGTACTGGTCGCAATAAATAAAAAGATGCTCATTTATTGTTCCAGGATGTGTATGTGTGTGAGTGATTACTGCAGAGGAAAGAAATCCTACAACTCAGCAATGTCTAATTACTCTGTGAGTACCGCCTGGGTGCACCTTTACTAGATGGTCTGACAGCATAGGCGGTAGCTGTGAAAATGTGTCACTTTCTGTCCTATGAAATCTGCAAATGTAGTTGGAATTCATAAGAAAAACATCAGGGGAGCGAATGTGTCATATTCTTTCAAATGTGCGCATTTGTTAATCAATGACTAATAATGGATTGCACAGAATAAAAGGCTTTGTCACTAGAGTCACCAGTCAGTCATTAGTTAGTGCTAATTTTAATTAGAGTCTTGGTGCCAAACCTCAGGACTCTTTTTCTGTGAAATTAACCACTCAGAATCACCCTAAGCTGATACAGGATCATGTCCTTGAACATGGAACTCAGTTGTTGATGAGCATGTCGGACACATGGAGGAATGCCTGGTATCACATCAGCGTGATGGACAGCACAGAGAGGGGTGTGAGTGTGTGCATGGAGAGCGTCAGGCAGGCGGTTTTGGTGTGGGGGAGCCTCTCTTTCATCTGGGGAGCCGTGGCTCTTTGGTGACTAGTTTCTTTTCTCTGCAGAACATCTTTCTGAATCTATTTTTGGATTTCTATTATTTTATTTATTATTTTATTTTAGTATTGGGATTCCACAATATATCAACCTTCTAATTTAATAAAGTGACTGGCACGGTTGGAAAAACTGGTTAAAAAAAAGCAATTTCACCCTGCTCGTTGAGCAGCTTTCTGATGTATTCATTGCCCTTCGTGTTTTCCAGTGTTACTAGGAATTAAATAGCTCACATTAATTAAGATATTATCAATCTATCACTTGCACGATTGTATGTAAAACAGCAGAAATATAAGAAAAACATTAAAACACAGGCTGAAAGGACCTGTTTATCTAAATAATACAATCTAAATAAAACCTCCAGTTTTTTCGACATATTTTCCAGCCATGAATGAAAGCAGACTCACCTGATCCTGTGCAGATGGTCCAAAAGGATGCCAGGAGAACGGGCAGGATTAGCTGCTGCATTTTGGAGCTGATTTGATCTGGGGAAGACAACACAATGACGTGTTTTTTTCCAATGTGATCGCATCCTGCAGGGGGTCTTATGCTTATCTATCACCATATCCTTGGTCCATAGTGTGATATATTAACCACATATAACGGCTATGATTTGAATTACTTAGCACAATAAAGTGTCAGTCCTCGTCTGAGAAAAAATGTATTAGACAAACAAACTGATAGATAACGGGCATGCAGTGGGCAAACTCTGGGCACATTGGGCATAGCTTACAGGGCTCTCAAGTTTCTCGCATTCACCGTGAGACGCATTTCAACCAGTTCACACGGTCACACGCCACACCTTAGTATTTCTCACACTGATGAAGGCACAAAGACACTGAAAGCGATAATAAACAGGCATCAGATTTAAAGTTTAGAAAAGGTCACTATTGGCTGGTCTGTCATCCTCAACTTAATCAATCCCTCCTTTTTCGCATCAATGATAGGCTATGTGTGCACCGCCACTGCAGAATTATGAGCTTGATTCACACGATCATTAATATCCTCTGCTCTCGTGTTTCAACAGTCACTTGTTTCAACGCAAAAAAGAAACAAATGAAACACTGGTGAGCGGATCTCCTCGGCGCATTCACGTACCACTATCACGCCTGGTGTAATCAGTGGACAAGACAAGCATTAAGTGGAGCAGCCACTGGTGTACTTTTAAAAGTGAATGGTTATTCATGGCACCACCAGCTACTACTACTGTTGCTCTGTGTGCATATATTTTTTATACATTTGTATTTAATCTACATAAAACAATTATATTATTTCACAACAATTACATATAATTATATATTTTATTTCGATGAATTTGTCTGTTTTGTGTTATAATTTCTATTGCTAGTCAATTTGAACAATAGTAAAAATTGAACTGGTAGCAAAGTCAGAGAATTAGACTTTGGAAGTGTGCAGGAGAGCTAGATAATAAATAAAGTCTAATGTTAATGATTCTATTACAAAAGGAGTAGGCATGGTTTGAAATAGCTAGCTAGTATTTACAGATGGTGGGCTAAAACACACAATAAGCCTAGCTAGCTAATCCTCCCTTAGAATAATTCACCAAGTTTACAATCGGGGAGGCAAACTCATTAAAATATGCAATAATTAGCTAAGATCAATGTACATGATGGAATAGTGGCATTAAATGTGCCCCTGGACCCCCTATAGCTAGATGTAACTTATAGCTACTCCTTACTCCAAACATTTGATACAACTCTGTGGGTATTAACCATAGACAGTTAAATAATTATTAACGTTAACGTTAACGTTGCACCCATGCAGACAGATTTAAAAGATTGTTATTGTTTAAAATTACCAGTCCATTGGCTGGTCTTCAGTGGCAAGTACCGTTCGGCTGAAGTTAACGAACATTTAGAAAATTAGGCCAACTGAACTTAGTTGGAACCATACGTCACTATTTCTTATATCATATATATATAACGTTATACAAACACATATACAATACAATATACACACAATTAATACAATCATTTAAATCATGAATCCCAGATCATCGAAATTAGCTAACTGTCGCACTATTTGTAGCTAGTTGCTATGGCAACGATTAACAAAACGTTAGCTTAGCTAGCTAGCTCAACGCTCCGACCAATAATCACTGATATTATTACAATTTGGCATCTATAAACAATAATCAACAATAACCACAAACAGTCATACTCCCTAGGATTTACTTAATATTGGCAAACAAGTTGTAATATACAAATTAGAAAAAAAGCCCGTATCCCTGGGGAACTAGCTAGCTAACGTTAGCATATGACGGCCTAATTTAGCTAGCTACATAAACTAATTTAACGTTACTAATTTAACAAAGCACAATAATAATTTAAACACAACCATTTAGACAGACTAACTAATGTTACATTACTAATAACATGTTAGCTACATTTAAAGTTACCAACCTTAAAGAATAATTTAAAAAACTGCGTTGGCTGGTCTTAACTGGCATTGGAAGTTGGGCCAACTGCTCAATATCTTGAAAAAAAACAAATATTACTTTGTATTAGCTAGCTACGTTATTAAAAAGTCAAGTCCTTTCCTTTCCAGTCATCTGTATTACATCTAGCTAAGTCAAGTATCAAGTCTTGAATAACAAGTCAAAGTCAAGTCGAGTTCATCATTGTAAGCCAAGCAAGGCTACAGTCGTCAAATTTGCCCGAGTCTGACTCGAGTCATGTCGTGCTAGTTAGCGTAGCTAGCTAGTCTCCACCTTTGCTCCATTAATAAAAAACAGCAATTTTACCTCGCAGAAAATAGGAGTTGTTCTTCTATCGCTTCCTCTAATGGTTAGTTGCTTCTCTACTGCTGTCTCGACCAGTTATTTGTGTCCCTTTCTTTAAGCAAAAAAAATGCCAGTGAAGACTAACATATCCTGCTTTGCGTTCCACTAGCTAGATATATCTATGTGCGTATCATAGCAACAGCAATATTATTATTTGTATTTATTATTAAAATCCATTTTAATTGGAATGTGAATAACGTTCGTGGCCTTGATGACCCACTTCAGTCTGTGACAGCCTATGTTGTGACTATAGGCAGTGGGCCAAGTCCGTCTATCGCGTTTAGTTTTTGATTTGATAGTGTGGTATCTGAACAGGTCATGACTTTGTATACATTTGTACTGAGGATTTCCTTGTAAGGGATTCCTTTGACCCTTACCCTACTTTTACTGGACCTCAAAATCGCACCTAATGAATTTCCAGGATTCATACAGCATCACAGCATTACTATTGAAAGTCACCACAATAGATACCCAGCAGCTGTCTGGCTCATTTTTTAAATTTGTCTGTATGAATAATTCACAAAAAGATAACCGATTGTTTCCGACGCCAATTGTTGCACATTAAAGTTTAAAAATAGATTTAATTTCGCTGTGATCACAACCGTTGGCCGGAGTGAGATCCAATCAAAGCATGTGTTGTTACCTTGTTGAATTCATTTGGCCGTTATTCGTTAAAACGGCGTCATTCTGAAGCCATGAGTCTACACACAACCTCGAGAAACCGCTGTATCTCGGCAAGACAATGTCAAGGCAAGTTTGTTTTACAATGATTATACACCTCTATATATTAATGCTTTTCATATAAGTTGTATCTAAGACTGCAAGCTATACTTCGCCGTGAATATATGGGTTGTAGTTGATGAGAACAGTAGCCATGAAAGAATGTTGGTAGTAGAGCAGTAAAGCTAGCTAGCTAGCTAACATTACGTTGCTTAGGCTAATCCAACATAATCATTCGGTGCATGCACATGACAATGAACTAAAAACTTAAAGAGTATTAATACGGGATAATTACGGGAAATTTTTTAAACGGGAAAACAGCTGGAAACAAATCTAAATAAGGGAGAATGACTGGGGAAACGGGAGTGTTGACAGGTATGTGCAGGTTGGTTACAGCAAGCTACCTAGGCTACAAGTAAGCTAGCTAGACTAATTATCAGCTAAAAAGATTGCAAACCAAAGCAAATAAATGATTTCAAATCAACTTAATTGATGGTAGTCATGGAGTTATTTAACCCTTACGTTGTCTTCCATTCAACCATGTGCTTGTCCTGAAAATCAACAACTTTTCTCACGTTTTGGTCTCTTATTGACACTTTTGTCTCTTTTTTTTCAATGTTTTTGGCTCTTTTTACGTTAAATGGCTCTTTTCACTACCATTTATAAACACCACTAACACCAACTTATTACCAGTTTTACACTCATTTTTGGAATTCATGGTCAGTACACCTCATTTATAGGAAACTATACCTAATTCTTGAGTTAAAAAAGCAGAAATTATGAATTATTTAGACGTATATTAAAGGAAGGATAATTACAGAAGGATAAATGTCAATGTTCAGTGTGGTTTTAAAAAAACTTTTTTTTCAAATGCTATTTTTTTTTATAAAACACCCAAAAGTCAACAAAAGTAGAGATCCTATCTGATGTTGTACTTGCGAAGCACGATGTATGGAATCATCCAAATTAGGTCGTTAAAAAGTAACCCATTTCTGATATAGACATTTAGAAAAACGGGTCAAATTTGACCCGAAGACAACACAAGCGTTAAGCCACTTATGGTAGATTGTCACAGTTCATTCAATGACACAATTCTGTGCATGGTAGCTTGTGCTTCTTGCAAGTGCAGTTCAGCAGGGGTTGTAGCCAATTCCGTGGTCTGTCCCGGGACCATGGTCTCTGGCAGGGACCAGTAGTTACTGCCACTAGGGGCGCTAAAGACACTGGTCGTGACCAGCTCCTCAGTGGTCGTGACTAGTTGCTCTGTGGCACAGACCAGTGGTCACAACCACTAGGGGCGCTAAAGACACTGGTCGCGACCAGCTCCTCAGTGGTCTGCCCTGTGGTCTGTGCAGCGGCTTTAGTATTTTCTCCCCTTTCTTGTCGTTTTGGCAGCACTGTTGGCTGGATAAATGTCAGAGATCATAATCGTTTGTCTATAAAATACACTATATCAGATATATTATGATTATTATTGTTATTATTATTGATTATGAAGATCCGTGTGGTCAGGACCAGCTGGTCTCTGGCACAGACCAGTGGTCACAACCACTAGGGGCGCTAAAGACACTGGTCGCAACCAGTGGCACAGCGGTCATGACCAGCTTTTTACTGGCACAAATTAGTCCAGGCAAAGTAGCGTTTTACGACAGACTAATTGTAAAATAATTTTTTGCAGCTTAGATCATTTCTATGTGGTGTTCATAACAACATACTAAAAGTCCTAAGAAATCCTAGTTGAGGAAATATGTTAAATTCTCCTCAATTCGAGATGTGTGCCAATAAGGCCAGGCAATAATACACCCCAATGGGGCTATTTTTTTCCTTTACTCCTATCAAAATGAAACTTTATACAATGAAAGTATCCATGAAAAGTAAAAATGTTTGTATTACAAGTTTCTTTGAAAATAAATTTGAATATGCAAATGACTACACTAATTGAATATGCCCAAAATACACCCAAAGAGGCTTAATTTTTTCCTTTACTCCTACTACAATAAAACTTTACATAGTAAAAGTATACAGGAATAGTAACTTTTTTGTATTACAAGTTTCTTTTGAAATTAATTTGAATATGCACATGAGCTCCACACTTATTAAATATGTCCTAATTTGCATAGGCAGAAACACCATTCATATGTATGACAAATACATTGGCCCAATCTTCATCCAATCGTCCTACTGCCAATGGGTGATGGCAATGCTGCTTTTAGACTGGCCTCTAACCTGAAAACTGGCTGGCTGAGAAAACTATCTCATGGCCTCAAGATAGTAACTTGTGGCCTCGAGAAAGTAACTCGTGGCCTCGAGAAAGTAACTCGTGGCCTCGAGATACTATCTTGAGGCCACGAGTTACTATCTTGAGGCCACGAGTTACTATCTTGAGGCCACGAGATAGTTATAATTAATTGTTTTGACCAGGGGGGCTCCGTAATAATCCCCACCAGTATAGTCTTCAGGGTCACGGAGGCACACAAGCCTCCCCACCACGACAAGGTAGCAACATGTAATCTCACCATGTTACTAATGACTAAGATGGCTACTCTGACTTTCTTCTGATGTTATCTGTGGGGGAATGTCATTAGGTAAGGATTGTTCGCAAATAAAAAAAAAAGAATTTAGAAAGCAAATGGAGGCAAAATTGTGCAATCAATTCTTAAGGTACAGTGCCTTGCGAAAGTATTCGGCCCCCTTGAACTTTTCGACCTTTTGCCACATTTCAGGCTTCAAACATAAAGATATAAAACTGTAATTTTTTGTGAAGAATCAACAACAAGGGGGACACAATCATGAAGTGGAACGAAATTTATTGGATATTTATTTTTTAACAGATAATAAACTGAAAAATTGGGCGTGCAAAATTATTCAGCCCCTTTACTTTCAGTGCAGCAAACTCTCTCCAGAAGTTCAGTGAGGATCTCTGAATGATCCAATGTTGACCTAAATGACTAATGATGAAAAATAGAATCCACCTGTGTGTAATCAAGTCTCCGTATAAATGCACCTGCTCTGTGATAGTCTCAGAGGTCCGTTTAAAGAGCAGAGAGCATCATGAAGAACAAGGAACACACCAGGCAGGTCCCAGATACTGTTGTGGAGAAGTTTAAAGCCGGATTTGGATACAAAAAGATTTCCCAAGCTTTAAACATCCCAAGGAGCACTGTGCAAGCGATAATATAGAAATGGAAGGAGTATCAGACCACTGCAAATCTACGAAGACCCGGCCGTCCCTCTAAACTTTCAGCTCATACAAGGAGAAGACTGATCAGAGATGCAGCCAAGAGGCCCATGATCACTCTGGATGAACTGCAGAGATCTACAGCTGAGGTGGGAGACTCTGTCCATAGGACAACAATCAGTCGTATACTGCACAAATCTGGCCTTTATGGAAGAGTGGCAAGAAGAAAGCCATTTCTTAAAGATATCCATAAAAAGTGTTGTTTAAAGTTTGCCACAAGCCACCTGGGAGACACACCAAACATGTGGAAGAAGGTGCTCTGGTCAGATGAAACCAAAATCAAACTTTTTTGGCAACAATGCAAAACGTTATGTTTGGCGTAACCCTGAACACACCATCCCCACTGTCAAACATGGTGGTGGCAGCATCATGGTTTGGGCCTGCTTTTCTTCAGCAGGGACAGGGAAGATGGTTAAAATTGATGGGAAGATGGATGGAGCCAAATACAGGACCATTCTGGAAGAAAACCTGATGGAGTCTGCAAAAGACCTGAGACTGGGACGGAGATTTGTCTTCCAACAAGACAATGATCCAAAACATAAAGCAAAATCTACAATGGAATGGTTCACAAATAAACATATCCAGGTGTTAGAATGGCCAAGTCAAAGTCCAGACCTGAATCCAATCGAGAATCTGTGAAAAGAACTGAAAACTGCTGTTCACAAACGCTCTCCATCCAACCTCACTGAGCTCCAGCTGTTTTGCAAGGAGGAATGGGCAAAAATTTCAGTCTCTCGATGTGCAAAACTGATAGAGACATACCCCAAGAGACTTACAGCTGTAATGTAGCGAAAGGTGGCGCTACAAAGTATTAACTTAAGGGGGCTGAATCATTTTGCACGCCCAATTTTTTTATCTGTTAAAACAGTTTGAAATATCCAATAAATTTCGTTCCACTTCATGATTGTGTCCCACTTGTTGTTGATTCTTCACAAAAAATTACAGTTTTATATCTTTATGTTTGAAGCCTGAAATGTGGTAAAAGGTCGAAAAGTTCAAGGGGGCCGCAAGGCACTGTAAGTCTTTTTGTGGCAAGTGACCCAGGTAAGTGTGGCAAGTGACTTCAAATTTATCTTGTTTATGCATCGGTTAACTTACTGAATAGACATGAATGTGTGAGTTATTTGGCCCCTGTTTTTAATAAAAATGTTACTTTTCATGTATACTTTCACTGTGTGAGGTTTGATTGTGATAGGAGTAAAGGAAAAAATAAGCACATTGGGGTGTATTTTGGGCATATTCAATTAGTATATTGCTCATTTACATATTCAAATTAATTTTCAAAGAAACTTGTAATACAAAAATTTGTACTTATCATGGATACTTTCATTGTATAAAGTTTTATTTTGATAGGAGTAAAGGAAAAAAATAGCCCCATTGGGGTGTATTGTTGTATGGCCTTACTGGCACACATCTTGGATTGATGAGAATTAAACATATTTCCTCAACTAGGATTTCTTAGGACTTTTAGTATGTTGTTCTGGACACATTATAGAAATTATCTATGCTGAAAAAAATTCTTTTACAATTAGTTCTATTTTTGGCTCCAAAATGAGTTACGTTGCCTGGACTCAAAGGGCACTAAAATGACTGGTCCTGACCACCTCCTCTGTGATCTGTTCTGTTGTTTGGACCAGTTGAGTGATCTGTGGAGTGTTTGTATTTATTTTTAATACAACTTTTCACGTTTCTCACTGTGTTAGTAGAAACGCCTAATGTGAGAAGCCATAATAGTTTGTTTATCCAATGTTATTGATCACTATTATTAATAGAAATCATAATAACAATTATTAAATTATTATTATTAGTCGTAGTTGTATGAGTAGTACAGAGGAGGTGGTCAGGACCAGTAATTTTAGTGCCCTTTGTGCCAGTTAGAAGCTGGTCATAACCGCTGTGCCACTGGTCGCGACCAGTGTCTTTAGCGCCCCTAGTGGTTGTGACCACTGGTCTGTGCCAGAGACCAGCTGGTCCTGACCACACGGATCTTCATAATCAATAATAATAACAATAATAATCATAATATATCTGATATAGTGTTTTTTATAGACAAACGATTATGATCTCTGGCATTTATCCAGCCAACAGTGCTGCCAAAACGACAAGAAAGGGGAGAAAATACTAAAGCCGCTGCACAGACCACAGGGCAGACCACTGAGGAGCTGGTTGCGACCAGTGTCTTTAGCGCCCCTAGTGGTTGTGACCACAGGTCTGTGCCAGACCACAGAATCGGCTACAACCCCCTCTCTCCTACACATTTAAGGGTTTTGCATTTGCAGTGCACCAGCTCTAAGACACTCTGTGGTGCTGGGGGCAGTGTCATCCAGTGCACTGCCAGGTATTCTCCCACCATTCTCCATCCATGCTGTACCGGTGGGGGTATGTCAGGTAGTTTTTGCAGACTTCTCCTGTAGAATGGAAAAACATGAAAATATTACTTTGGCCTATTAACCTGCTGTATCATAATTATGTTTCTGATTTTGTTTATTGTCTTTAGAGTGACATATTAGCCGTAAATCATTTATTTTTTTGTTTCTTGGTCATGTACCTGTGTATTGCAGCCTGGTAGTTGGCGCGCTGAGTGTGCTGCTGAAGGGAGTCTTGATTAGGAGGAAGGCTCCTTTTGAGACATTTCCCAGATTTAAACATGTGCCACCTTGCCTGGTTGACACTTTTGACATCTTTTACGTCATAGCTCACATGCAAAGGCCTCCACTGCCTCATAAAGGTCTGGGGTCACAGTGAAAGTTCTGCCTATTCTCTGGAATGTGTTGCAGTGCTCTTGATTGGATAGGAGTGCCTTCATTGCCTTCACCTTTCCTATGCCATACAGGGAGCTGACAGTGTCACAACCAGTGAAACAGTGAAGACCAATCAGTGCATCGCAGACTATCGCTCCCAGCTGGTCATGGATCTTCTGGACTTCGACTGTGCGAGAATTTCCTCCTTTCCCTGTCTGGAAATACAGGTGAGCTCCAATGTCTTTGTAGAAAGCGAGGGCCAGTACAAACACATCAGTGTCAGGACTTCTGATAATAATATTCCTGCTGTAATCAGTAGCATGAGCACAGTGTAGCAGTAGTCTGGTGTCCGCTTCTTCCTGTGTTGTGAACAGCTCTGGCATTGGCAAGGCTTCCAAATCAGTTGTATCTGGGGTTTTTTTAGAGCATGGCACTCTCCTCCATGTGCAACGATCACAGTCAGGTCCTCAATCATGTGCCCTCCAGATGTACACCATCTATCAAAGAAAAATTGTAGGAGATTTTCCTTATTTTCCCCACATGCCAAGAACTTTGCCCATTGCTTTGGTGTCCTTTGGTCTTCAGAATATATTTTGGTAATTTGACAACCCTTCACTGCACGTCTGTCTCGTTCTGCATTCTTGATGCTCATGACTTTGTAGGTGTCTGGTACAAAATGGATTACTTTGGACTTGCTAGCTTTGGCCACACTGACAATCAGCCTGAGAGCACTGTCAGCAAACATCCCAAAAGTTGGTTGGGGTTTCATCACTTGTACAAGTGCCATAGCATCCCACACCCACGTGGAGCCCTCGGGAATGTTGTCCACTGTTGCTGGTGGGTTTACAACAGCTTCCAGGAAATGCAACAGCTTTGCTTTGTCCGTTTTCATCAGAGAGCCATCAAAATGAGCTAGTGCGGCAGGTAAGGGCCCTAAACTATGTACAAGCATCTCACTCATGTCAATTTTTCTTGAGGTCCCAACTACAATTAATCTGGCAAAAAGATCACAGTCTGCTTTTAGGGATATCGCTCTACCTTTTGCTTTTGTCACTGTTGAAGTTGCTGTGTCTTTGAAGGTCTTGAGCTTAATTTTCTTCATGGGCTGATAAATGCCTACCTCATTACTTAGCAGCCTTTTTTCACAGAATTCTAATAAGGCTCTCTCTCCTCCTCTCTCTTTTGCTTCATTCAGATCATTAAAAATTGACTCTGATGCAACATGTCCAGATGTTATATGGTAAAGGACCTCTCGATCGATGGAAAGATCAAATGGATTTATCATGTTCTGAATGGTGGATATGATGTTCTTTATATCCCTCTCATCATGTTCTCTGCGCGTGTCATCAAGTTCAGCTCGTTGTTTTGTTGTGGGGCTGTGCCCGGCCATGTCTTTGCACTCCACACTGATAGCTGCACGTTCATGATGTGCGAGTGTCCATCTATGAACTGCACCGTTGTTAAGTGAAAACCCAGTCAGTCCACCTTTAGTTTTGGAGTCACGGTTTGCTGTTTGTTCGATGACTTGATCACATGCTGTATAAGCAAAGCCATATGTTTTCTGTCTTTGAGCGACAAAATCCCCTGATTGGAGCTGGCGGTTTATGTTTGGATGAGTGTACCCTAAACTGACCATTTCCATCCAGTACGTTGACAGGTAGCGGGCATAGTTGATCCTGTCATAACAGAAGAACCATGGCATAATGGAACGCACACTTGATAGGTGGAGACTCCAGTGTGCCTCTCGTGTTCCTCTGATGAAGAGGAGAAGATCTTCAATCATTGTAATGTATGTGCACCAAAAGTGGAATGTCTTGTTGGTGGTGTTGTCTTTAATGAAATCTTCATACCCTTTCATTACCTTTTGAAAGTTCTCAGACATTACCAGATCATCAAATTCTTCACCAGGGAAAGCTGTCTGCAGATCAACAGCAGTCTTGACAGCAGCTTCACGTCCATCTTCTGGCAGACTCTCGAAGTCTCTGTAGGGCTTCACACATTAACTTGTGTGCACGCATGCTTCGATTGTATTGATGTCCAGATATGACTCCCTCCACAGATCCTGCAGCAACAACTTCAGCTTCTATCATGACATCCTGAAATCCTGCGTCTCCAAATCGCTTCCCAATACAGGCCAGGTACGCCATGGCTGTGAAATTCCCCCATTCGAAGGACGAGTCGTTCCTGAAATGTTTTGTTTGTCCAACGAATCTCTTGGGCTTTCGAGTATATGGTCTGATCCATTACTAACACAATTCCGTTCAGCTTTAGTTTGTCTGCTATAGCTATGGAACGTGTAAGGATTGTGTGCACCGTGTTTAAGTCTGTTGGACTGGCATCAATGACAGGCAGGTAACCAATGTTAGATTGTTGCACCTCTCTGCAGCAGTGTATTGTTGCCAGTCCATCCAGGAAGAACACTTCTTTGGACTTCTTGAGTCTTCATGAGGAAGTAAACACTGTCAATTGTCCTTGCTGTCTCCTGCACAGGAATGTAGATCTCACACCCAACTTCAATTCTAGACCTAAACCATTCTGGACCGGCCCTTTTTCCTCTTGTAAAGATGTCAATTTGGATAGGAGGAGATTGAAGGGACCTTTTCCTGCTTTTCTGCAGCGATACAAATTCAGAGGTAGGTACATCACTGGAGGTGGGCCTCTGAATTATGATGCCGTTGGTGTTATGCGTTGTGCCCTTTCCTGACAGCGTGTCCTCACCAAAGTCATTGTTGTCCCAAACAAGCGTTGCAGAGGTTTCAGGTACAATGCTTGGTGGGATGTATGTACCACCTCTTTCAAGCTGTAGCTCTGCGAGAGCAGTGTCATGCTCAAGCACTTGGGAGTGTGAGCTACTGTGCCCAAGGCCATTCAAAATCCCAATTACTTGTGCTGAGCCAGTCATATGCCTAACCGCCATGGCTAGCGCAGTGTGCTTTAGCATGAGCCACCTTCCTCTCATGGCAAGATTCATGATGTCCTGGCACATTGACCCAATCTTCTGCTTTTCATCCACACCAACACTGACATGCTGAAACTCTGAAGTTGTACCTGTTATCCAAGCAATAACGTTGTACAACTCTGGTGGTATCATTCTCAAGGCATTATCAATGTTGAGGTCTTGGGCTGTTGGTGGCCATGGCAGTTTAGCTGTACATTTGCATTTGTCCTGTATGATCTCCTTGAGAGACATGGCTGCATGATACAGAAGTCTCTCATAAGTCTGCCCCTCCACAACCCGGCTTGGCTCAGTGTCATCCTCATTGTCGTCATCACTTTGGTCTGATGATGACTGCTGTGTTGCTACATCAGGGATAACCTCCTCAGCACACACGTCTTCAACAAATACTAAATCATTTTTTGATGACTTCAAAAACTTTAGGCAAGGATGTGACTTTTGAAGCCTAGCCTTTAAACGACATACTGTGTATGCTGAAATGTCAGTGCCCTCTCTTTCCTTAACTATTGCCTTGAAAAGCTCATTTAGCCGGGACAGCCTGAGAACTTTGCGCTTCTTCAATAGCCTCTCTTCCACCACTGACTTACAGAAATGGTCATATCCTGCCTGGTATGGGTTGTCTTCAGAACCTTGAGTGTGTTTTTTAAAAAGATAAGATGTGTAGCGTTTGTAACAGCTTTGATGATACATGGCCTCTGAGGCAACAAGGTCTCTCCCACGGATATGGATGAGAAGCCTCTCATATGTTCATATGACAAGCAGTCACTTTCATGTTAAAAAAAAATGAAAATATTATGTTTACTTAACACAACAAAAACACATAATTACAACATAAGTTCCAGTATGCTGAACACAAATATTTTGTTCTGTTTTACCATAGAACTGCCACAAAGTTTTGGGTTTCAATTCCCATGATATAAGGCGGTAAATAGAGTTGTGTTAAAATTTGCTGAAAAGTTTGCAGTTTGTTCGAAATACAAATGTAACTTCATGAATTCCGTTTATTAAACGTGTCTGCTTAGAATTTTTGTTGCCTGGTAGTTGTCATTGTTGTGCTGGTTTACATTTGTAACCATGAGTTAAGTGACTGTTACGTTTGATAAGAGCTGGAGTACTGCAGCATTAGACTTTGAGCAGTAATAGGCTTTCTTCAGCCATTAAGCTGTGGTGTGTCACTTCATTAGTGGTCTTTTTGTGTAAAGTGATGCAAGATCAGCGGCTTTACAGGCGCCCCTATTTCTCATGGGCCCTTGGGCGGCCACACCCAAACACTCATGCTATCTCTGCTATAGATGTGGTTATGTAGTTTTAACTGTTTGTTGTTTGTACATAAAATTAACAAGTTATGACACATCACTTTGTGTTTAATAAACATAACAATACACATTAAGCAACCTGTTCACTGTTCATGTTAATATAACGTAGAATTATATGTTAAGAAAACACTAATTATTTGTGTTAAACTGACTTAAATTTCTTTTCAGATAACACTCATGTGATACATTTATTTTGTTTAGTGTACTCAAAACTTTAATGTTACCATGCTGTACTAAATTAAAAGTTTTGAGTGCAAGCCGTTTCCACAAAAAATTTAGGTTGAGTTAGCGAATTCGGATTTACAGTGAAGTTTATTGTTCCAAATCTAATTTGAAGAGGTTTTATTTAACCATTAAAAAAAAAAAAAAGTAAGATGGTGGGGAAAGTGAGATTGACTGGAAGCGGTACAGAAATGGTCGTCAAATTGTAATTTTTAGAATATGTCGACGATATGGATAGTTTTGTCCACCTAATAACATAAGATCTTAAAGTTATAATTTAGAAGGGAGATTACCAGCTTTTTATCTTGCCTTAATCTCATCAAACTTTTTGTTGTTTCATTCTTTGTAGATAAAATTTAGCTCCCAGATTACGGAGCTCTGAATGCAAACATCTGATTTGCTGAAAGTGCAGCCTTGTGTTCCCCTCGATAGAACAGCTCCAACTAGTGGACAAAGGGAGGGAAAGCACTGATGATTTTTTCCTGTGGTGACATTCACCATCTTTTTGTACTTGGTAAAGTAACCAAATTGCTGTAGTCAAGGTCTTACATTTTGCTCTGTACTTAAGCAAACTGGTTTTAAGTGAGAGTAACGTCCTGCATTTGCAGCCACATTCAATATTTCTTTCATTTTCACCTTTCTCTTATCCTGGGAACATCATTAAAAAGCATTATAAACCAGTGGTGTAGTCTGCGTGATATGCAGGTATACGCAGTATACCCACTAAAAAAGCTCCAGGATTTCCATATATCCACTTAAAAATTCCCAATGACGTGCAACAACATGCTTTCCATTATAGTTTTGATATATTTAGAATTGTCATCTGTTTTTTATCAATAGGCTAAATAAAGGTATTTCCACAGTAAATTGGTTCATAAAAGTGTATCAGAATGCAGGAAATGAAGTCTTTGACTCTCAAAATTTCCCTGGTGGAGGGCACCCAGACCCCCCAATATGATATGCACCCCCCTCCCCCCCCAAAAAAAAAGTCCCATTCTGGCCCGTACTACACATTACACTACACCACTGTTATACACACTGGACATCATCTGCTTTAGCTCCTCCCATCAGGCAGGCGATTCCGATCAATAAACAATAACGAAAAGCGTTGGCACTACTGAACTAAACAGTCTAACAAGACTGATGTTCTGCTATCATTGGAGCACAGGCAATATTTACTTACTTGTCACTCCAAGACACTGATTATATGCAGTTTTCATACACCAACACACACACGCATTACTCCATATTTGTCTTACTGCACCTTTACTGGGCCGTAGCTACTTTGCACACTATTATTCGAATTGTATAGCTATTGTATTATTTTAATTTCTTATATTTTGTTCCTATATTGATTAGGTTCTGTACTCTGTCGCTGATATATCTCATTCCTGCTTTGTTTTAGCCTTTTTAAATATGTGTAAAGTCTTTTGAGGCTTTCGTTGATTGTTTAATGACTAGTTTAGTCAGGTTTTTCAGTCTCACGATCGCCTGATTTGCTGGAAATGACACTTTTGTCTCATTCCTTTTGGGCAAAATACTGTAAGTGCAAGATGCCTTGAACACCTTTTCCAGAGCTACATGCAATTAGGAAAGCTTGGCAACAGATTCATGATATAATCTTTTATTTTAACCCATGGGATTTAACTTTTACAGTGCATTTCTTTACAACAATTATTCATTAAGTGACAGGTTTTAAGCCACCACTACGGATCAGATAACTATGAATGTTACATTTCTGAGTTCCTCTTAAAGATTTTGAGTTTATGAACACAGTGTTGGAAAAATCCCAAATATTATGGATAACCGCAATGGACAATGGATGACCACAAAAAGGTTAACTAATTTAGTGACATCCGATCATCCATTGAAAAAGTTAGCCTCGTCATCCAACCGCACCATCTGTTAATCTTTAGTTGTCTCAGTGTTATTACACAGCTTACTATCTCTGTACCATTCAAACATAGAGGGTGGCCAATCAGAAACCTGCTGCAATCCATAAGAAAGAAAAAGGCTTTAAAAATAGACAAAACAAAATATGGCACTATTGTCTCAAGGAACAACCAGTAGACAAACATTTTTTAAAGAGGGGACCGTGGTCAAACTCCCCTAAACAGAACAAGAAACCTCAAGCACTTTGTTCAGTCTTTTCCCGAGCAGTCTTTCCTGCCAGTTCACAATCGGAGGAGGAGTCACCAGTCAGATGGACATCAAGCTTCATGTGGACTTTAAGCCATTCATTCATAAACATCTCAGCAGGAACACCTTACCTCTGTCACATCCCAGAATACCCACAGTACCTTCAAATGACATTTTCTTACATCAGAAGAAGACATCCGCTGTCCGCCAACGTTATTGGGTTCTCTTTCTCTTAACACATCAAGCACACGTCTCGGCAAAACAAACACGCAGCATTGCATCGATCGGTCTACACACATCCCTCAGAATGTTGAATGTCCCAACACGGCTATACTGGAGAAAAGCGTTGATAAAAGACAGAACCACATTAACTGTGCATATACATCATTTTGAAAACACATTGCAGCAATGAACACATATACGACCCACCAAATGTACATTAACATAAACTCGATCCAGTTATCCGTTACATATTACATTCAGGCTCCAAGAAAAAGATGCAATGACGAAGTAAACAGCAGATTTCTCCCTTTTACTCAAGTTTGGTCTCAAATTCTCTCAAATACAACAAACAGCTAGTAGTGCACAAAATAAGAATACAAAATTAGACTTTTAAATACTGTAGCAGCAATTCTTTTCTTTTCAAAGTTGAAAGCCTCCAGTAGTACAGGTAAAGGCTTTGGAGTCCCCGACACGTGGAAGGGTGAGCGATTGTCCTCTGAAGTGCGAGACAGTGTCTGTAAGGAGGGTGCAGGTGTTTGGTACTAAAGGTGGGTGACTCTGATGGGGTGGACAGGTTGGAGATGTGTCTCTGACAGGGCATGTGTGGAGGCAGCTGGGCGCTGCGGTGCTCCAGCCTGAAAATGTCTTGGAACAGAAGGGGTTTGTTCTGCAGGAAAACCTCAAGTGCTGAAAGGCCGTCATCTCAGACATTCCTTTTCCTCTTCTCCACCTTTCAGACAGTCTCACAGTGCACCTCCGCTCCCAAACCGAGCCTCCCAAAGAGTTAACAACTCCTCCCCATCTTCCCCCCCCCTGCAGCCGAAACCAGAGCAGGTTACAACGGGGCGCTCAGCTTATCAGTCCAAAACGAGCAGGACAGAGCCAAAGCGCGAGCCATGCTACACAGCGCTTCTCTCAGCTGGAGGCTGTGGCGATGGCCTTCTTGAGCTGCTGGCTGCGGATCTCGCGGGTGCGAGACTCCAGGAGCAGGTCATGGCAGATGTTGCAGACCAACACCGGGTCATACAGCTGTTGGTCTGGGATGGGCAGCTTCAGATGACAACAGTCTTTACAGAACACATTGCCACAGTTCCTGTAGATGGAGACCACACAGGAAGTTGTTAAAGCAGTGTGTATGTGTTAACTTACATCACTTTATAGAATGAACATTTTTCAACAGTGACATATACTGTACATTGGTCGGTTATAAAGTTCTTTTCATTTTGGGACAACTCTGTTTTTCAGTGGAGCATATAAATAATTATAAATGATAAGCATTTAATTCTGAAACCCTGGGCCTGACGCAAAGCTTGTTGTATTGCCTTGGAAATACAAAGCAAATTGTGTCTTTTAATCGCAGGCTGCTACTTTGGCAGAATTGTGCTGCAACAAAAGATTGCCAGGATTAACGTGAATACAAAAAAAAGGAAATAGTAAGCTCTCATGAACAAATGTTCGTTATATCTGATGCTTTTTCTAAGTAAATACACAAATCAGGACGTTGTTAAACCTGATTTTGCTACCATCGAAGACGAGGCCTAAAAAAAGTAATAGAATACAATTGGAAAATAAATAGTTTGACACTTTGGTAAATACACTCATTAGCTTTTATGCACTGAAGTTTACTGCGTTTAACTCAAACTATTCCTTAAAAAAGAAATATTTGAGGCTACAGGAACAATAGTGAGAGATCTTCATAATAAACGAGGACTTTAGTTGATTAGTGAATCCATAGAACATTTTTACTGAATTTCTGATAATTGACAGAATTTGATCGATATTGTGCTGCTTACAGATTCTTGCATGTTTCTTGCGTTTCTGTATTTTATATTGTTAAATAATCCGGTTTTTGACATGTAATTATTTTGGGAAGTGGTGACAATATAATCTAAATTTCATTGACTATTTATTAATAAACACAAGAAAGTTTTTTTGACAGTTATGGTCAAAATGTTGATAGTGAGAATAATCATGAATTGCAGCCCTTTGAATGTTCTTTTTACTTTATTTTTTCTTGTTACATCCCAAAACCAGTGTCTGGGCGATGGGTTTATATGTATTTTTGATATACGTACACCCACGTTGTTTCTCTTTCGTTTCATTTGTAAGCAAATGTGTTATTTTAAGATTCTTTGTGTTCTTGTGTCAATGAATGTAAGAAAACCACGGGAAAGCCCCACCTGCAGTGGTGACGTCTCTTGACTATCCAGAACTCACAGTCACAGTTGAAACAATGGGAGGCCATGTGGTCGGGCACCCACCTCGTGACCTACAACACACACACACACAAATCTCTATCAGATCAGTGTGCCGTTTTAAGAAGTGCTCCTAGACAAACAGGTGAGGGGAAGGAAGGATTGTGAGGAAACAAAAGATAGAAGTTATTATAGACGATGGAGCACAAAGGATGCTGACCTCTGTGTCCTTGGGCTCTACTCGGTCCCAGCTGCCCTCAGACAGACGGTCCTCACTGTGGGTCGACAGAGAGTCCTCCTCGTTGCTGTTGTCTGACTCCCGCAGACACGTCTGAAAACGGGGAGAGAAGGGCAAGATCAGAAGACAGACAGGAACGATAAGAGGATAATCAAAAGTAAACATTTACAAACACTGCAGAGAGAAAAAGATAATCTTCCAACGCTGGGCTGTCTGGCACTATTGCCATCACTGAGAAGGGTACTCACAATGTCATCCTCGTAGTCAATGTCTGGCTCTGAGGGAGGGGTGCTGTACTGTTTACTCTCAAGCCTCATCTGCAGCTGTCGCACCTGCAGCCTCAGCACCTCCACCTCTTGCTTGTAGCCGGCCTCAATCTGGCGCAGCCTCTGCTGCACGGCATCCATGGGCACCGGCAGCCCGTCGTCATCCAGGTAAGCTGGGGCTTGGGGCGGGGGTGGGGAGCTGGAGGCGGAGGGCGAGGAGTATGACACTGGCAGGAGCTGATGGCCTGCCAAGGAGTAGCTGTTGAGGGCTGCGGCAGCAGGCCCACACAGGCCGGTGTAGGCTGCACTCCTGGCAGCAGACAGCCATCCAGCCTGCAAAGGGCTGCTGGAATTACAAAGAGCCTCTCTGCGGCAGCACTGGGAACCGTTGGCAAAGCCCTGGGAGCGGAGCAGCTTACTGGCAAGACGGCGGCTCTGGTAAGTGTTACTCTGCAAGGCCCGGCTGACACCAGAGTGACTGGCACTACTGCACGCGGACTGGACCAGACCCTGGACGCTCTCCCAGTGGGAGCCGAGCAGGGACAGATCTGTGATCTGGCTCTGGGAGATCAGATGGCGAGCTGCTACCTGGGCGCAGTCTACAGGAGCTACTGCAACTGTCAACATACGCTCTTTTCCTTTCACTACATCTGTCCTCATGTCGTCCTTCTCCTTCTTGGGTTGAACCTGGGGCTGGGACTCAGGCTGATCCTTGTCACTAAAATGATTCTGGGTAAGATCCTGCCTCACAGTGGGGGGCAGGGTTGGGGGGAGCTCTCCCTCACCTGTGAGAGTCTCTGTGGAGTCCTCCATGGGAAGTAGTGGTATCAGCTGCTTCAGAGCCAGCAGGTCTGCAGATTCTGGGAAGCCGTTTACCTGGCCGTCAGAGTGGCCGTTAGGCAGTGAGCTGGGTGTGGTGGCTGCAGGCTCAGTGCCATTGCAGGGGAGAGATGAGCACGGCTCTAATTTATGAGTGGGTGACGTGGTGCTCTCTGCAGTCCTACACAGGCTCTCAGCCTCTAGCGGAGGTGGTGGGATTGGAGAGTTAGCGATCTGAGGCAAAGCCTGTTGGAGGACAGGAGCCGTAAAGGAAATGTGAGCGAGTGCGACGTCCTTACCGAGATGGACCGGGGGAAGGGGTAGAGAGGGCAGGGGCTGTGTGGTGAGACAGGTCTCTTCCACTGTGTCTTCAAAGCTCTCTGCACCCGGGACACCCTCTGTGGTCATGGCAGGACTCTGATGAAGAGGTTTCCCCTTACTGCTGTCCAGTCCAGTGTTGTCAGGTGTGACCTCATCAGAGATGGCTGCAGAGGTTTCCTCTGTGGCCGGCGAGAGCTCCGGGGCAGAGCGACCCTCCTGGCAGTGCTTATTGAGATTTGGGTCGCTGGAAGTACGTGTCAGGGGCACCCCGTTCTCAAAAGCTGACAGCAGGTTGTCCATGGAGCGGGTCTTGGGAAGTCTGGAAATCAGAAAAATATGAAGGGTTTATTTTTCCCCCCCCACATGTGCAGAAATGGCAATGATACAATTGTCTGTTTGGGACTCTAGAGGGCAGTCTGGCTCTCTGCACATAAAGGGAATTTTGAATAAATGTAAATCTTTGTAAGAATAGTAAGTACAGACACTGAGTAACAGATCAGATTTGCAAACAAACAAACATACCTGTCCAGGGAACGGGAGGTCAGTTCTTCTCCTGCGACACTGGGGGGGAGGTAGTGCTCCATAGAGTCGTCCACAGCGGTGCAGGGGGAGGAGGTGGGCAGGTAGACAGCTGTCCACAGCTGCAATGCTCGTGTGTGGCAGACTGGCTGCAGCACCTGGCAGACAAACAAGTGCCGAAGACAATCCCAGAAGGTCAACATACAGTAACGATGGTGCCTATTACTCTATTAGTACTGTTCTACCACTGCTGCGGGTGGTGTATTATGACCATTCTCTAATGGATCATTTACAGAGTATCATGGACGGCATAGGTTTTATCATAAGGTAAAGTCAAGCTTGTGCTCTTTTGATGAAAAGCTTGAGGATGAAAGTGAAAGTTCAGTCACACTATGCATTAATCATTAATAAAGCCACTCTGCTCAGCATCAAAGGAATACGACTAGAGATCTGCTGATTTGTGCTACGGTCCTTAAATACCACTATTCCTTCAAGCAATCACTATCTCCTCAATAACTGAAAGGCTCAGTGTCTAAAAGTACAGTATGAAGCAACCTTCAGTCGTTTCTGTATTTAACCGGTTGCTCTACTACCAAAAAAAAAGCATGAATAACAATATAAAAGTAATAGCATAATAACAGTGTAAGGACACTGTAAGTAGTGGTAGGTACCATATCATGACTGGGGATGTAGAGGAAGTTCTGAAAGTTCTTGTTTCCGTTGCGAAGCAGGGACCACACAGAGCAGGTGCGTTTATAGATGTTCCTCGTCTCTCTCTCGCGAGCGTTGTTACACAGGAAGGTGCCGTAAAGACAAGAGTACGTATGCTGCACCAACTTGACCTGGACACACGTGGAAGACGGAACATGACGTCAGGTTATTCACAATGGCAGTGATTCACATTCTTTATTTATTCAATGTAACAGCTCAGACAGTGTTGATTCTCAATACTGACTGACTGCAACATATTCAAGTCAGTGGCTCAAGGATTATAATGGTATGCAAAAAAAAAATTATTCATAATAAAATGCATTACTGTATTCTGTCTTTAAAGATGGTTTCATGTCCCTTACACTTTGAGATTTATAGTTAAAATAAAAAAAGAGCGCTGTAAGACCACCCACCAGGAAGGCCTCGTTGAACTCAAAGAGGCAGGGGAACTGTTTGAGCAGCTGGTGAACACAGTCCAGCCACTGCAGGAACACGGGACACTGCTCGCTCACATCGTCAGAGTTCTCCTGGTGGCCGCAGCGGTCCCCAAACTTATGACCGTAGTCCAACCAGTCAGTCTCTACAAGCACCTGGAAACCCTGTGAACGACACGGTACTCAGGACTGAATCACATTACAGTGCAACAAAAACTATAGTTAAAAAAAAAATAAAAAATACTCCACTTTAGAACTCAAGTGACATCACTTGAGGCCATTTGTCAGATTACATGCAGCATCCACTGGAGACACACAAGGCTTTATACAACTTATTTTCATATATGCAGTAGTATTCCCTAAGACCTGTAGAGAATGTAATGTGTTCCCCTTTAATACTACATTTAAAACAAGTTTATCTAAAATCTGTATGCAACATTCTGGGGCCAAACCGTGCAGACTCTCACCTCTAATGTCCTGTAGTAGGGATCCAGCAGGACCTTGGCGAGGGCTACAATCTGGGGAGTGCGGTCCCACCCGTCAGAACAATGCACCAGGACAGGACGGCCTTCCCTCTCCACTGCTGAACACACCAGGGTGGCTGCCTTCAGCATGACAGACAGGTGCTGCAGCCAACGGGTGCTCTCAAGTGCTGAAAGCCAGCTGGAAACACCAGAGGTGGCTGATTAGATAAGTACAAATCTAAATAGAGCCTGTCTGATGAAGTGATCTGGAACCTAGACACTGTATACATACATCAGCTTTGGTTACTCAGGGTGAGGTTACACGGGGTTATTAGGCTGATGGGGTTAGAAGGAAGCCTCTGACCTATATCTATGAAGGCCTCCTTACGTCATTACACCCCTCTCTACGAACAACAACAAGCCTTAAAATAACATGATGTGACATACAACCACATGTAATCACATACAGTCATAGATGTAAACCCACTAGTAAAACACACATCTGGTAAAAACATACAGATCTAAACCTAAGAACAAACAGAAACACATAACACACGTATCCACTATCAGTGTGTACAGACAGACAGCTGGTCGGTGCAGCAGGAATGGCACTGGACTGTGGCACCGTTCCCATCTCTGTGTGGTGTTGCCTTACCATGAGAGGGGGGGGGGGGGGGGGGGGGGAAGAGGGAGGTACCGATGATGGCAGAGCCGTTCAGAGAGAAGGTTAAACAGATCAACTTACTTTCCTGGATCCGGGATCTGACTGCAAACGGTCCTTAGAGCCTGGAAGCTGTTCCGGATGGCGTGTATGTTCGCCATTCCCATGAACATTACCTCGCAGTTGGGGTAGTACTCTAAGTAGAGACAAACATAAACAACTCTGATGAAGGTCATAATACATAAACAAAGCATAGCTTGTAAGATACTGTAGAATCATCTGTTCAAGGATGATGATGGTGTTTGACTTGGCATTAACTGGCACTGACCACTTGCTTATTTCTATTTATGTAATTTATTTTGTGTCATCACTAGAAAAGTGTTTCTTTAAAATGTGTCTGAATAATATAAAAATAATGGATGGGCCGTGTAAGCGGCAAGACACAAAATAGTTCATTCATTCATACTTCTTAGTTTAAATAACCTGCTTGAATCTCTAAGCAGAATCATAAGCATACGGGTGGTGAATATGCTTGCTCTTGGTGGAAGTACTGGAATTGTTGGGGCTTTGTAAATTATAGAGTGTCTCGAGATAACTCGTTATGATTTCATACCATAAATAATTATTGTACGTGTTGAAACACAATGTCAGTTGCCTTTCATCTCGTATCCTACAAAATGCTGAATTCATTGAATTGTTTAAGACTTTTTCAAATGTTTTGGTCACACTAACCTTCACATTCACAGCCTCCGCCCTTGGCTCGGTTGGCCACTGCAGCGGTGTATGAACGAGCATCCAAAATCAGCAGTTTCTGTGGCACAGTATTGTCATCGCAGCCAGAGCCGCCCGTCAGAGAGGAGTCTGGAGATGCACAGAGAGAATGTCTACTGTTATGAGTGGGAAGCGTTATGTGAATCGAACGGCCAGGGAGAGGAAGAGAGAGAAGGCGTGGAAGGAGAAGGAGGGAATCAGAGAAGTGCCAGGGACATGATTTACAGAAACTGACTATTTGTAACCTAATGATAATCAATATCTCCTCCTGATGACACACAATCACAGTGTTGCTATAGGTAAAGATCACAAGTCAAGAGACCTGCCCTCCGCAGCTACCAGGGAGAAAGACGAGTTATTACTATGAGGCTGCAAATAAACTACTTCTCTGTGCACTCAGTGTTGTGCTGCCACTCCCTTTCCAGCCTGGTGTTGTGCACCAAAGACCCTTTTAGACGTGCATGTCCCAAACATATTGGCATCAACTTTGAAAAATAACCAAAATTTAAAAAAAACAGCAAAAAAAGGGAAAACAAAAACAACACAAGTTGCACTGGCAGTTGTCCCATTGGTTACATTTCTGTAGATAAATCTGATTATAACACAGTAACATTAAAAGGGCTGTACTGAAAATACTGACCAAAAAAATAACAGCAGGCTGGGATTGCCTCCACACAGCTCTCACAGACTGTTTCCAGATGTGAAATACCTACATTTTTTAAAGGTCACATGCACTAACAGGCTATAAAAACATAGAACAGAGATGCTCGGAAAGCAAATGTAATTTGCAGCCAGGGGGTCTAGCAACTCTCCGTTGGCTTGCGAACTGGAAAAACCAAACTGGTCAGGCCAATCACATCGCGTATAGAGTCGGTGGGCGGGCTTATGGCTGCTGCTGCTGGCGAACAGCAGTCTTCTGGAAGACTTGGAGTTAAGCTTTTCTTTGAGAAAAGAACAGAGAACGGCACTGAAATCATTCTTAAAAAAGGAAGATGTGTTCGGAGTTTTGCTGACCGGATACGGCAAAAGTTGAATCTATCAACTAGCTCCTCTACCTTCTTCGTTGCTCTGCTTGGTTGTAGCTCTATCTTATTGCATGCAGAGAAAATTTGAAAGACAACCGTTTATCCCGCCCCTCGGATTGAGCCCTGCCAATGGTGATTTCCCAGACCCAACATCTTGATGTGGGTCTGGCTTGTCAGGCTACCATTACTCCATTATATCTTTACATAAATAGTTGTTTGCTGCTTTATTAATGTTCTGAACAACCCCTTTAACAGTTACTGCATGCACTTAATTTTTTTAAATGGGAGCATGTAACAAGTAAGGAAAAGGAGCATAAATGTGATTAATTCCTAGTTAATACACTATACATTGTTGACAATGTATTTGCAGGACAAGCCCACTGTATGCAGGCATAATTCAAAATGACGTATTGCTTGGCACCTATGTTGAGCATCTTTATCTGTTTGTAGTTCACTTTGGAAGTAAGGAGAACATTTACGAGACATGTAAATAATTAAAAATAATTTCATAAGGATAATATATATATATATATATATAGCCACATAATCAGTATAAAAAAACTGCATAATAAATAGCACATAATAAATAGTAATAGTAAAAATAGTAATAGTAAAAATAATAATAGTAAAAATCATAATAAATAGCACATATATATATAGCCACATAATCAGCCTGAATATGAATGGATTCTTGTGAGCTACAGTGCTCTTAACAGTGCATGCATGAGTCTGCTCTACCAAAATCGCTATCGGAGGAGTCGGGAGCTTCCCCGCGTTGTCGGCAGGCTGGTGCTCCACAGGTACCCTTGGCTCCGGCATCCATCTGACACGCCTTGGCGATGGATGACACCAAGTACTCATCATCTGTGTTTCTCCAGCCCCACCAGCTGATCTCAGGCTGGCTGCAACGGGAGATCACTGCCCCATTCTTCTGGTGCCTGGAATTCAATGTCAGACAGAGTCAGCAAACAAGTACGGATCTGAATGTCAAAAAGGAAACATGCTGTTGGGCATATTGGTAAAAACATGTGGTAGTGTGTATATGACTGTGTGTCAGTAAACCCACCTATAGACCACCACAGGGATCCTCTTCCAGGATCTGAAGGAAGCCACGCTCTCCAGCTCCTTGTCAGTGATCCATATCGGTACCAGAAGCTTCTGCGGGTAGCTGGAGCACAGCCTGTGGACAAGAAGAACAAGACACATTATTTTTTATAGAGGAAGGTTAAATGCAGTTTATACTCCTGCAAACATTACACAGCCAGTACACTAGGGCTGACATAAGATAACTGCAAGCAAAAAGAGTCTTTCAGTGAGAAAAAACAACAACAAACCAAGACATAATAGTGCTTTGAGCTGCAGCAAACATTCTTTGACATACACAGATGTTCTGGTTTTCAGGGTCACTACTTCATCAACAACTCTCAGCTCTGGCAGAGAAAAAAAAAATCCACAAAGTGCTACTGCCTGACTCCATCTGTCTCTGGTCTCCTCCTCTTCTCTCATGATACTTTCTTCAATGTCTATCCACCTGCTGACTGTCTGAGGAGGGAAGGTTAGACAAAGACCGTGTATGTGCGTCTGTGTGATAGAGAGGAGAGAGGGGAATAGTGTGCTGAGTCATGGGCCTCAGCAGGCTACAGCTTGTTTAATTAGCAAGTTGTCCTGTATGTCTTTCTCCCTCAGCAGGATGTGCTCTCTTGGGCCCTGCAAGCAGACTGAACTTTTTTGTAGCATTTATTTCCAGACAGCAAAGGAGACACACACACAGTATACCGCATTTTTTCTGCTTAAGTGAGTGCTACAATGCTGTGTGTGTGTGTGTGTGTGTGTGTGTGTGTGTGTGTGTGTGTGTGTGTGTGTGTGTGTGTGTGTGTGTGTGTGTGTGTGATTAACTGGACTTGTTGAGAGTGCTGCTGGTCCAAGAGGTTAGAGGAGACAAAGGTAAGCAAGTATACACGTTGACCCAGGTTGAAGGCATTGTTCCACCAATAAATCGCTAAATGAATAAGCTACTTTCAGTAGAGCTTCAGAGTTATAAACGAGGCGAGAGTGTGACATGGAATTTATGATTTGTGGCAATGTATTGGTAAAGTAAAGGATTGTTGGGAACACACTCAACATATGGATTAATGGCAGAGAAGTGGATTATGCTGCAGAAGTGGTTTGATAAGTTTCTATGGATGTTTTGATATATCTTATACACAATTTTTTTTTTTTATCATGAATCTGGGTATCCACTGGAACTCAATATTGATAGTGCAGCATTAGTAGAAGTAGTAGAAAAGTTAATACTAATAGATCCCAATATTCTTTTCTTACTTCAATTTGAAAGAAAACTTCAAACTAGAGCCCTGGTTTTTCCTGCATATATTTGTTTATATTTTTGTACCATTAAAAGAAGGTGTAATTAGCAGTTGCTCTTTGCAGTGTACCCAACTGTCACTGGATTACTGATTCTCAGACAGGTTTTGGAGATATAAGAAGGTTTTTTCTTCTCTATTTTATGGATTTATGGTCATCTACTCGTGATGGACATCAGGGACAATGATAACCTCGGGCAATGTCACACCAAATCTAATAATGATTACTGTGTATAAATGTCTGTGTTCAGTGTTCTCTTATTATTTAAATCAACCTAACTACTATTCCCAACAGTAACTTATTATTTTAAGATAAATTAAAAACTCCCATTTCCTGACACACAGTGCTGAGATGTGCTAACACATACACACAAGCTGTTTGTCACACAATCTGTTCAGTTTGGCTACATTGTGGTTAGAGCGTCTCCACTCCTGCCTGATTCCAGCCCGACTCTGTCACAGCTCTCAAAAAGCTCTTTGAAACACTGTCACTCACCATTCCCTCTCTAAACGACCACCATGACTCTTTACAGTTACAGTATTGTACAGCTACCGGCCGCGACAGAGGTGCCATAGTATTAGTTATGGTAACATATCTGTGACATACTTGAAGTTGCAGTTTATGTCCGACACTCTCCAGACGTTCTGTGTGTCGAAGCCCATCCTCTTGACCTCTATTTCCATTCTCTGACGCACGTGATCACCTGCACACGCAGAAAGCATGGAGGGAGGAGATTATTTAAGGGATATCAAAACTTTAACAAAATTAGACATTCTATTTGAAGGCCTAATTGTTCTTAAACTTTTGTGTTAAATTCAGTCGTGATTGGTGTGTTTGTGTGTGTGTTGACCTGGGCGACAGAGATGAACGTGCTGGTCTTCATCATCAGCGTTGCCTCCCAGACACCAGGCGTGATAGGCCAGGGCAAACAGGTCCTCCAGTCGGGACGGGTGAGCTATGGCCCGGTTCAGACGCTTGACCCACTCCTGGCATTGCTTGAACGTTGCAAAGAGGCATCTGTGGAGAACACAACGTCGAGATTAGAAAGATGAGTGAGATCCAACAACAAAATATCTCGTTACTACTTCATGCATTGGGGACTGGGAGAAAACTAATTTGATCAGCTGTTCAATGATTTTCCAGCCTTGAAACAGGAGTAATAATAATGTGGCTGCTTAATGAGGAGGAACCAAGACGCTGCTGCTACATCTGCTGCTGAGAATCTGAAGGCTCCACTGGTTTTGAACTTAACAGGTGTCTATAAACACATACGGATTTCACTCTGCTGTGAAATAAATACAAGCCTTGGTCTTTTAAAAAAAACAGTTTTTTAAGCAAGTAAGCCTAATAAGTGCTAGTTATGCTACACAGCATACACTTTTAAAAGAAGTAAAATACAGTAGAGTACAATAAATAAGACATCCATCTGCAACATCCTTTATTCAGTCTTCAAAACAGATTATAAAAAATAGTATCAACTGGAAGAAAATGTATGACTGTTTTGTTTGCGCTTTCATTTCTTTGAAACGTACTGTAACATTCTTTTGTAAAATGTTACTTTCATTTTATTCATTATTTAGTATGTATTATATTGGCATGCTAGTCTCTCTCACACAATTTAAACATATAGAATATTAGCGCTGCCACTAAGAAGTATTTTCATTACTTCATCAATACTCTTTTACAATGAATTGAGCATTAGTTCAGTGTATACAATGTGAAAAAATGCCCATCACAACTTCCGAGAGCACAAGGGGATGTAGAATGTACAATGATGTAAAATAATAGCAAGGCCTGGCATTTAAGGAGCTGGAACCATGATCCATAATAAATGACAACAATTTGAACAAACAATTAACCAACTACTTGTTTCAGCATTATTGCACACACAAAATACTGATTTCAGAGATTGGCTAGTCATGAAGTCTGTTGTCATGCTAACACTGAATCAAACCAAAAGAGATGTCATAAACAGAAAGTATTGAGGTAAAAAAGCAAGCAGCAAAAGCTATTTAAAGATGAATTGTCTTTCCAAAACTTTAAACCATTATTAATGATAACTCTGTTCTTCTGGTAACCCCTGAGCATCGGAATGCTGTCATTTCCACCCTGTAACTTAATTTACATAGGCAGGGATAACCCTTTGTAACTGTGAGGACACAAGACATGATTTCCATAATCCCTATGTCCCTGTGTTAAGTATTTCAGGAAATGATAGGATGGAGGAGTTTGAATAGCACAATAATTATAATAGCACTTTATTGTAAGCCTGTAAGCTCTATTTTTACACCGCAAGATATTGATTCGCAGTTAAGCGTGGTAGTGGGTATAAAATTGTCTCCTCGCAACCAGACAGAATTGAACTGTTGTATTATTCATTCAAATGTGTACCAGACCACTGCACTGTATTTACTCTTGTTAATAACACCATCAATCAGCTTGCAGAGTTGATAGGACGTGTTTAGTGTGTGAGTGAACTGCTCTCCTTACCTGACAACTTTGGAGTCTTTGCAGATGATGTGCAGCTGGAACATATCTCTGCTCTCCACACTTTCTATCAGCCTGAGAGGCACCTGTAGGGGGAGACAAAGAGCATGTGTGTGATCAGACTGATGGCCCGCTGTCAGAGCAGACAGCACATCTGCAACAAGGTTACCACCCTCTGGTCTAGTACAGACTGAATCCAGGCTAGATACACATAGTACAGTTTTAAGCTCGCTGTAGAGGGTAAGAAGGCCTCTGCAGTATTTGAACCTTGTCTCAAGACCTCTGTTATGATACCAAACAACAGCTCTAAACCTGTTTTCCACAGAATTGTCTAATTTCTAAGCTTTTAAGAGTTTCTGCGAACTGAGGTGTTAACGAAGGCGCTGCTTAGATTTACAAAAATCACCCACGCAACTTCCCTTTTGGTCAAACCTTTATGCAACAGCACTTTGTGCGCCGTGAATGAATGAAAACAAATACTAATTCACTTCTTATAGCAAACAATAGTGCTTCTTTTTTTATTACGTTTTAAGGTCAGCCAACACGCTGCACCACAGTAATTACAATAAATCCAGCGGTACCACTAAGTTGAATGTAAATTACGATTCGTCCCTAGTGCACTGTAATCGTTTAAAAATGATAAGGAGCTGAATGATTTAAGCTGTCTAGACAGTGGCAGAGGGTGGTGTTTCATCATGTAGTACTCACAGATATCTCATTGTCCACACCTGGGTAGGTCTAAAACACAGTGACACCATGGAGCACACACAGAGAGGGGGGGAAGGAGGGAGGACACAAGACAAGAGGAAATGGAAAAACTATTAAACCAAAAACATCCAGCAGACAAAAGGAAATGAAGAGTTAAAAAAGGAAAGAAAACATCAAAGAGGTTGAAAGATGAAAGACAACCAAGTGGGCTACTTGCAGCACATGGCTAGGCCAAATGGAAATCATGGGTAGAAAGACAAACACGGACAGGAGCAAAGGGCAAGAAAACAGTTCATAAGTAGGGGTCGGTGAGATGCCCTGAACATCCTGGTGATCTGCTCTCACGCCTCCTCTCCGTCATCTTTTCTATAAGCCGAATCCCTCTGGAAAAGATGACTGGGATTTGGGAAGGAGGAGGAATTTTGCTGCCAGTTAATGCAAACAATTGGCCCGTTTGTGTTTGAGCAAGGTCTGACGTCAGCAGGAGTGAGGCGGTGGACATCAGTGCCAGTGGGGGCCAGGCCTTTGGAGACTAGATGTCACATTAAACCTCTGCTGCCTGTACATCAGGGGGCCCGCCATTCCTGTGGTACAATCCTGGTACAAACAACTTCATGCCAACGACGCTTGGATATGACTAAAACCGTTTTACGGGTACGCGGTGTAAAATACTTTTCCTGGTAAGCACAATTATGCATTAATAAACTTTATATGGGGTAGAGGGGAAAAGCGTATGTGCTTCCAAACAACGCATTATAGCCTCCTCTCTCCTGCTATTGGCTTCTGTAGTGGCATGGCATGGCAGCAGCAGGGACCACACAGACACTCGTGCCATTTGGACTGAAGTGAAACTCTACTTTTTGTGGTTCTTCTGTGTGTTTATTGTCTGTGACATGCACTCACGTTGATGACAGAGTCCTTGAACTTGATGTGGAGCCTGTAGTTAGAAATGGCAATGATGGCTTCATCGGCAAAGCCAAGATATTCCACCCCTTCCCCCTGAAGAACTGCGAATGGCACCTGGAGAGACACAAAACAATCAGATTGTTGAGTTTCACGCAGCAAAAACATGACACCACCACCTGTTTACTGTCAGGCTTTATTATGTCTACTAGGGGTATAATCATAACATCCACACTTCTATTTTTGAAGCTATACTTTCAGTGTTTTTCAGTCCTGCTAGGTGCTCTGTGAGACCGTACTGATAGGCAATACAGTGCTTTGAGCTAAATGCTAACATGTTGTTCCTTAGCAGGTGAAATGTTTAACATGTTTACCATCTAGTTAATCATTTTAGCATTCTAACATTTACTAATTAGCATTAAGATGTAATGAAAAGTAGCCTGCACAGCTCCAAATCTTAGACAGTGTGCACAGCAATTACAAGGATCAAAGAAAACAAAGAAGTCATTTTCTTATTTATTGTGGGCATAAAATGAACGCCATCATCAGCTTGATGAAGACGTTTGTTTTTTGCCCACAATAATTAAGAAGGCTACTTATCTGTATACCTTTAACATACAGTGGCAGTGGATAGACTGGAAAGGGGGAGAGAGATGGGGGACGACACGCCAACATGGGGCGAACGCTCTTACTGGATGAGCTAGAGGCCGCCCCAGTACCAGAGCTTTTGTTTTCTCCGATTAGCATTATACAACATTATGGGATCACCATAATCACATTATTACAATTAATTCTGAGGGGGACCAACCAACCAGCTGTTGGACCAACAATGCCATCCATACAGCCACACAGCTAGCATCGCTACACAAAAACAACATTTGCCTTAGTCAACAAATTAGCCTTGAAATGCTTGGTCAGATTCTTAGCCGTGTTTGCTTCTTTTATTAGATATATCCTGATCTCAAATCATAATTTTACAATTTAAGACTGCATTTTATTCAGGCAAAGACTGTGCAGAGCTGAATTGTACTGAGACACAATTAAACACTGATGCATTTGAGAAGTTCGCCTTTTTTGAAACAGAAAAAAGGGTTGTATAGAAAAACCCTCAAAGGGAAGTATTGAATGTATCATTCAGCTAAGTATCATATTGGCGCTGGGATTGACATTTTTCAAACAATACTCCTGCCTACTAAAGCTAAACTAATGACTGTGGACAGAGTGACATTACAGATATGACAGAAAGGGTGACATGGGTGAAACAGTGTGCAAGTGTAGCTGTCCAATTAGCACTTAGTAGTTTTACAGAAGGACCTTTGTGAGCATAGAGGGCTTGTTGGTGAGTCTGAATGAGCAGGCAGACAAGAGGCAGGGCTGGGAGGGAGGGAGGGAGGGAGACTGTCTGCACCAGTGCTGATGGTACAGTGAGGGATCGCAAACTGTCCATTAACATTCCTACATGTACCCATTTTATTACAGCTAAGCCAAGCCCGGGCTTTGGCTGCAACGAGAACCCAAACATTAAGATAATTGGTTCCTAACAGAGGTAAACAGAAAACATTCCTCCTTTCACTCTGAGGCAGAGCATTAGCTTCAAAAGCCGACAGCGTGGAAGAAACACAGCTACAGTTGCTTGCCAAATTCTAAAGAATGTCTCAATTCATATAAAGCGTCAAACCACTTTCAGAGTGGTCAATTTCACACTGACCACTAAATGTTATTCTACTGTTTTTCGGAGCTGCTTCTCCAAGGGATTTGATTTCCGCAGAAAGAGTAAAGTGTGTTGGGAGATATATTACCGCTCGGACATCATTCTCTCCCATCTGACAAATTGAGGATTGTGTTATGCCCATTCATTCCTCATTTACATAACCTCTTCACTTTCTCTTAGTCATCACTTCTGTGATGACACTTGCTAGTCCTGGCTGCTCTAACATTAATCATAGCTATTGGGGACCACAAATTGTAACCCAGGTCTCGTTGTTTAGTTGCCGGTAGTGAGGACAACAGTGTTGCTTAGAGACAACATTACCTCATCCTGCTTTAGCATTTACTGCTGAGTCACACAGTGGAGGACCCACTGGTGCATGTTTAAAGAGGACATGCAGCAGGGCAGATGGGGGATTATGGTAAGATGTCAGAAAATCAGTCTTACTTGAAAGAACATTAGCCGGCGTGGTTAAGAGCACAGAGCACACAAGCTGGACGTGACTGACCGACCCATAAACACAAGTCAACATCTACTCAGTCAGCTTTACCATGACAAAAAAAGAGACCATACATATAATAAATCTAAAACAAAACAAACTTTTTTTAAAAAGGAATATTGTCGATTGGCAAGGGGTCAAAAGTTGCGGTTGACTGTTGGTCTAGAGAACTTATGTTAAAAACAAACCCCTGATATTTATCACTGCACCTGCTGTTGCTCATCTTTAACTGAAAATGTGTGCGTGAGCCAGGACAGGAAGCATGATGAGGGAAAGAGTACAGCTTAACCTGGGAAATGGAGCACGTAGTACTCTGCACTCAGACACCAATAGAGCCAAATATAGGCGGTCTGCTGCCTATATTTAGCTCTGTTGGTGCGGCACTCTGCACTGGGACTTCTAAAAAAATTGAATATCTAAAATCAACTTCAAAGTGACAGGCGCACAAACACAGCTGGCAGCCAAACAAAGCTAAACGTTTTGGGCTGTGACAGAAAAACGTTGCAGATTCAGTTTTACCATATAAAAAAGAAGCGGAAAAAAAGAAAGCCTAATCTAAATCATTTTTGCATTCTTTATGAGTCAGGGGATATAGCCAATTTGCATTTAATATTGCCTCAACAGCAGCATAAATGGCTGAAATGAGAATGTGCAGCTACTGAGTCTGTGTGCTGCTCTGCTGTGGAAGAGACCTAACTTGTCCTGCCGAGAGTGCCATAGTTAACATGCTGTACAGACTGGGAGCTGCATGAAACAAGCTGTGCTCCAAAAGTAGGCGCATGAGTCACCAGCAGTCAGCAAGTGCAGCAGAAGATACTGTGTCACGTTTCCTCTATGAAGGCTTCAGCAGCAGAAATATTTGAGACAGAGAGCGAGAGAGAGAGAGCGAGAGCAGAAAGACCAGCGAATAACACACTCTGACTTGTGAGTCGTGACTTCCGGTTCAAGCAGCCTGCCTGTGACGACATGCACGTACAACTGCAAGCATGCACCACAGCCTGCACGCACACCGGAGGAAAGGCAGCAGGGTGTTACATATGGTGGGGTACAAGGGAATGCCTATAATTAGCCTGCAGAAAGCCTGTGGTAAGAGACATTGGCTGTCAGAGAAACTATCATGGAATTGCCTACAAGAAGAAAAAACAAAAAAAGCAGACACACAATAAGGAACTGCATGTGTGAATGCAGGAGGAGGGGGAGCAAAGTATAGCAGTGCAGTAATATAGGTTTGTTTTTTAAATGTTGCAAGGTGACTAAAATGAGAGCAGCATAAAGTCCAGAAACAGACCCAGATTAAAGGGGGTAATAGAATGATTATATAGGGTATTTCCTTAAAGTCTCCTAATAGGGTATGTAACATTGGTTGGGCTGAAAATGTCCCAGGTGCTATTCTTTGGGCCCTTATGCATCCCTGTGGAATGTCTATTTGGAACGACAGCTTTTCTTCCAAATATGGTATGCTCATGAATATTTAGATGACCTGCGTGCTGATTGGTTGAGCAAACCACATACACATACATTGGAGACGAGACAGCAGGTCTCATATTTCAGACACTGCAACGCTATACATTGTTTGTCTGCTATTTTGTTATTAAATTCACTTCTGAGACTTTTATGCAAGAAATCAACTATATAAAGCTCAAATATGGGCCGTTTCACGAAAATTGATGGCTAATTGCAAATTTGGTAAGACGTGTCTGACTTCAGGAGCTCCACACAGTCTGACGAGAAAGCAGCAGCCATTCAATACCATGGCCTTTGACACACAAAGCCCATTGGCACGCAGCCCTATAATAATAATAATAATAATAAGCAAGTGGAAACATGCTTCAGTTGAATACCAACAGATAGTGACCCCAAGCTGGCCAAATCCCTCTACCTAACCTTAGTCCAGTGCTCCTGACACATGATACTCAGCTCCATTAACCACCAGACAGCCAGAGAGCACAAACTCAACAGCACGGAGGGCACAGCGCAAGTTCTCCGTCACAAGTTTGCTACTGCCATCTTTACTGTGGAATAGACTTACAAATTCCTCTCGCTTCAGTGACCTACAGTAAATGCTTTTAGCTG
Organism: Zingel zingel; assembly: GCA_023566125.1. Lineage (NCBI taxonomy): Eukaryota > Metazoa > Chordata > Actinopteri > Perciformes > Percidae > Zingel > Zingel zingel. Next base: position 28,939,646 of record CM042328.1, on the reverse strand, counting down.
CCCTGTTCTTTATCCTCTGCAGTGCCTTCTGCTTTTTTTGTGGCGAACAGTGGAAGATACAGCCGTATAACAGAGACCCCAAGAAGTTAAATCTTAGAACTTTAGAAAATTGTTTATTAAAAAAGGGACTGACAAAGTTGTGTCCAATTCAATGTGAGTCATTTTTGAGATGGCTAACATGATGACATTTATTTTCATAAAAAATAGAAACTAAAATGTCAATGTTTTCCACTTGACACAGCCAAAAATAGTGCTGTATGGATGGTAATGTTTATGGTCAGCTAATGCACTTTAAATAAAGGACATTTAGATTAATGTGTATTAAGTGCAATACTGGAAAGTAAACTCTTTAAGTGTAGGGGATTATTAAATTTGTACTTTCATACTGCACACATTTTTGTCAACTTCCTGTTTTCAAAATGTGTCTTGCATTAATATATATATATGCTATATCTAATAAATGATAGACTGAAGAAAATAAGAATCTGTAGGAAGCGCGGGCAGCAGCTGCATTCACATGCAAATATTTTGTTATCCACCAAGTTGCCTAATTAACTTTTTCCTGTGTTGAACACTGATAAAGGATGGCAGACCAATGACAAAAAAAGCTCTTTTAGGTCAGTGTCACCATCTCTCCTTAAGTGTTTGGCTTCAAGATGGCTGAGTTGTGACTCTTGCAGTAATATCTTGGCAATAACCCTCATAATCTGGAAGTGCCACACTTTGGTCTTTTCACCAGCTCCTGGTTGTCTCCTCCACAGACATGTAGCTGGATGCCAGGGCAGACAGGTGCTGTGCTCTGGAGCAGTAGTTGTCAACGGTTAATGAACACCGTTCAGCTCACCTGAAGGCTTTCATCCTCCTTCACCAGCTCTTTCTGGGGGAACAGGTCCTTGGCCTTGATATACTCCAGACTGGGAGGCCCTTCTTCACCCTGTCAGACACAAACACCAAGCAGGGGTGGTCAGGCGAATACTGTCATCATTTAGGTCGACACAGCGGGGTGAAACACCACATAGAGATACATATTCTAAAAAAAGGAACACAGACAAACCCCTGGCCCAATACAGTTTAATAGGAACACTGGAAGGGCTAGAGCTAGAGCTGTAACAATTACAAATGTTGCTGTACAATAAATTGTCTAAGAAATAATTGTGATTAATGATATAATTGTCTCTTACACTTAAAGTGACTATATGTAACTTTTTATTGTTTCTGAAGCTCTGACATTTTTCATACAATGGTCTTAAATGACCTGTAACAGCAAACGAGACCAACAGTGAAAAGAACGCCATTTTTATATAGTTTTTAGTAAGGCCTCTGCACGGGTTTGATTTTTCCCGCGCAGTCACAGAATGATTTGCGGCAGGTAGACGGCACTACAGTCACACATTCTGATGGTTCACAGATTTCTTTGTAACACTGGAAAGCCTGTGTTAGTGTCCAGCCTTTTGAGCCAGGTAAAAAGGAAGCAGGAGTTTTCTTTATATAGGCCTAATCGTATTTTAATGTTATTTTAGAAGTTATCTGTTGTAGTTATGGCTGATACTGGAGTATGACCATCACAGAAAAGAAGGAAATTAAAGAACTAAAAGCTAAAAGGGAAAGTGAAAGACAATGGGCTTAACTTCGGTCAGGCTATCAACAGATGGAGACAATTACGGGATTGTAAATGATTCAAAACCCACGCCGAATTGGCCCTCAGGTATGTTATGTCTATTTCATTCATAAAATAACTTCACAATGCGGGATGTGGTTGTACGTCAGTAGCTACCATTAAATTACGTCCCCCTTCCATTTAGCGAGGACGGGTTATTCCTCTTACTCAGCGTTTGTGTTGGCTTACTATTTTCTTTTCCCTTGTCCCCCTGTAACATAACTTGTGTAAAGCGTGACTGGGTTTCATGAAATGTGCTATATGAATCTAAGTTATTATGTTGGTTGCTACAATAAACTCTTAATGCTTTGGCTCGTGACACAGTGACACCTGGTTTAGCTCATGAGACATCCAAAGTAGGCTAAGTCACCGTTCAACACTTGAAATGCAACGATGCTGCTTTAATTCAGCCTTATTTTGATTATGCGTGTGGCTCATGGTACAATGGTGTCACAGGGAACCTGAAACATAGGCTTTAGACGTCTCAAAATAAATTAATAAAGCTTATTTTAGAACTCCCCATAAGAACTCTTCTGGAATTTTCCCACTTTGAAAGGGTGGGATGGTTGAAAGTGGAGGATCGAGTGTCTCAGATGCAGCTGGGTATGGTACCTAAAATTGTTATTATTATTTTAATAGAGTAAATGACATTCACAGGTACTCCACTAGGGGTAGCTCAACAGATTTTGTACCCCCCATATCTAATACTAATGTGGGCAAACAGTCTTTTCTTTATGCTGGAACTACCCTTTGGAACCGGTTACCTTGTACACTCAAGACAGTTAGAAGCACAGGCAGTTTCAAACAGAGGTTGAAAGTATGGCTTAGGTGCCAATTGTAGTCATTGTCATATCATAGTCTATTTTTATTGCTAATTTTTCTGTATAATATGGATGAATTTGTTTAATGTATGATGATTGATTGATGTGTGATCTGCTGCCACTTGTCCTCTCCACCTGCCCTTATAGGGACCACAATGGAAAGAAGTCTTTGGGCTTTATTGTGTCATCCCTGACTATTTATGTATTTTAATGTATGACACAGAGTACCGTTTCATATTTTTATATTTAAGTGGTCAAATAAAACCAATCAATCAATCTGTAACTTATTCTTTTATTGTAAATGAATGATTTTCTGTCTAAGCAAAACTCGGTAATACAGTGGGTAATAGTGAACCGTAAAGACTAGAGCTTTGCGACAGCAGGTGTGGTAAAAACACTACCCCTTTTGTCCAAAGCGGCCGCTAGAATCAACACAACCTGAAAGTTAAATATAGCCACTTTAAAATAAAAAATATTGATTTATGCTTTTTTTTAACAAATAAAGTTTTGAATGAGTCCCAAGATACATATTTTGGTTTTATCCGTTATGTGACCCAGATAATGTAATAACACAAGTACACAGCCTACAGCTCTTTATCATAAAACATTGCATTTATTTTCTTAAATGAACATTACACTAATAATTACCATCAACAGTTTAACCCGTTAGCACCTTCGCTAATGTTAGCAATTAATTGCAAGTAAACAAAGAAACGGCAATACTTAAAAAATATTGCGATTAGTTACTATATTAACTATATATATATATATATATATATCACACACACGTATAAAGAAAAGTAATAATTGTTACAGGCCTAGGAATGGCCATCACAGAAAAAATAAATCTTACGGAAAGTCAAACCCAAAATATTCTCAGCGTTCAGTTGTATTCAGCATTTAGCATGGTGGTTGGCCTTTGATGTAAGATGCATGCCAGGTAGAATTTCACAATCCCCACCAGCTACTTCACAGACGTCACGTAGGAGATTAAATATTGACTACGAGACTTCCAACTCTCACACATGACTTTGCGTTAGGTCTGTGAGGCAAGCCATTTTAAAATGTTTACCACTTGATTCTAAACGGCATTTTTCCCGACTGATTAATAATAGGACGCTGAAAGAAGAATGCACCTTTTACATATTTGTATTCCGTTTGCTTTGGCGCTGTGCAGGTAGTTAATACGCGTGAAAATGATAGAGGCACCGGATGCCAAAAAAGCTCTAGACTTTGTGACTGGGTGGTACAGTCTTGTGCAAACAAAGATACTGGGACTTAGTACAGTATTTCACACACTTGACTAGTTTTTCATGAGTCATGCACTTACATTGATTCTTACAGAGGTCAAACAGCTAAGGTCACTTTTCAAACCGAAAAACCAGATGTTTCTATAACCGTGTAGGAAGACCATGTATACTAATTCAATGCTACATTTCTAAGGTTGCTGAAACATCCAAATGAAGTGCACACTGGTTATAATGGACGGGTGGCTAAAATTAGACCGCAACAGCTGAAGAAGCAGCAGAGATGAGAATGAGAGAGGAACAAAGAGGGCACTCAACCCTGTCCTTGCAGTTTAGAGTGTCAGATTGAGCAAGTGCTTCCTTTAGGTAATACTTCAATCACTGGAGAGAAAAGGGTCAAAATTAATCAAATTATGAAATTGAAATGTTTTGTAAAAATCCCTGGAAAGGTTTTGCCCCAGAAATGTCCCCCTTATAACAAAGTACACACATAAAGTGCATGTTCAGTGCCCAATTTTAAGTCTTATCCTGGTTTGGATCATATTTGTGATGTGATGTTTACATGGATAACAGACTTTGCTCCCTGTATACAGGACTCTAACATTATCCAGGTTTATGAATGTCTGCTATGAGATGTGCAATTATGCCTTTCACTCCTCCATCCAGCCTGTCTGTCATTTCTGGAGCGACCAGCGAGTTACCTCAGTGGTTGAGGATGAACACAGTTTGGTTTCTGGCTGCCTGAACATTGCTATCTTTACTACTCTGTTGGATTTGGCTTCACCATTCCAGTATGACCATATGTCGATGCTGTTCCTTAATGAAAACAGCGATGGTGACCTGAAGCGGGACCAGAGGGAGACCTGAATGCACTGTAGCACTACCGACTTAGGTTGGTCTCTTGTTAATGAAAGACTCGCATCCCAGGACAAATCAACACAATAAAATGTCATATATTATAGCAGGAACGCCCTTGATGTCTCACTATGCAGACCTCCTGCAATGTTTACAATCATTTCATCTGTCATCCAAAAGGTCCAAGCCAGTGATTAAACCCCATGATAAGCATACCACCCATTGGGCTTGCTGGTAACAGATAGAGTTAATGTTCCTACAGCGACAACCTCTCCTCTACAAGTAACCAACGTGTCCCCATCTGATTTATAAAAGGCATAGACAGACATCATAGAAATGGACGAGCCAAAGCACAATTTCATCAGCTTCTGTGAAATAATAGCTTTGTTGACAGAGGACAGACAGTTTATAGGCTCAGCAATAAAGAAATAGCTCATTGTAGGGCTGCAACTATTTTCATAGTCGATTAATTTGTCGATAATATTTATCGATTAAATCAATTAGTTATTTGGTCTATAAAATGTCAGAAAATGGTAAAATATGTCGATCAGTGTTTCCTAAAGTCCAAGAAGACGTCCTCAAATGTGTTGTTTGTCCACAACTCAAATATATTCAGTTTACGGTCATAAAGAAGTAAAGAAACTAGAAAATATTCACATTTTAGAAGCTGAAATCAAAGAATTATTACTTTTTTTTTCCCATAAAAAAAAAAAAAATGACTTAAACTAATCGATTATCAAAATAGTTGGGGATAAATTTAAAAGTTGACAAGTAATTGATTTAATTGATGAATCTTTGCAGCTTTAGCTCATTGCTGACATTACATGAATGTGAAGGAGGGGTACTGTAAGTTCTTCAAAAATGTGTCAGCAATTACTAGCGAATAATGCGTTGAAAATGTACCAATTTCAAATCATAAAATGTTGAATGGGTTCAAATGACCAAGATAGCCTCAGCTTCTTACTGCAATCAGTCCCACAATAATTCAGTCTGTTTTAGCCAACTGAAGATGTCAAGAATGAATATAAGTGATGAATGATTATATCTACTGGTTGAGAAACTTTATCCCTGAACTACTTTGATAATTGATTAAAATCATACAAAAAACACAATTTTTCTTTAATCAAATTTGATGCTTTTCTTTGTCATACATGACGGTAAACTTAACCCTCCTGCTGTCCTAGGATCAAATGTGACCCATTTTCAAAAAGTTTCTATATCAGAAATTTGGGTTTCTTTCAACCAATATTTTTCTTTCAAAAAATAACATGGATGGTTCCATGCAACGCTCTTAACAAGTAAAATAAATGATCAGTTCACTACTTTCATTGAATATGGGTCTTTTATTAATTGTTCTAGCATTTGAAGAAACAAAATGATGAAAGAATGTTGAAAAAAAAGTGACAAAAATGTTGGAAAATGCTTTAAAAAAACTAGACAAAAAAAACGACAAAAGTGTCGAAAAAAAGCAATTTTAAATTGAGACCCAGAAAATCAAAAAGTTGCATGGTCGACGGGATGACAACACAAGGGTTAATGTATTTGGGTTTTGGAGGTTTGGTCGGACAAAACAAGGAATTTGAAGAAGCCAAATTGGGCTCTGGCAAAATATAAAATTGCATTTTTCACTATTTTCTGATATCTTATAGTCAAAACCATTAATTGAGAAAATAATCAGCAGATCGATCGATAATGAAAACAATAATACAAGCACTAAATCCAAGTCTAGCTAGGACACAGAGTGCAGGTCTTATGTCTTACTGAATTTGAATGGAAGGCTTACTATATATGGGTGTGGCAAGTCTCTGTGTGGGAGAGATTAATGGGATAACTCACTAAACAAAGCCAGTCTACCTTCTACTTCAACACCATACATTGTAATAAATGACAGGGCTGATGGCAGCCATGGAGGTGGGTGTCAAGGCTGTGCAAATTGAGATGTCTACACTCCTTAAAAGATGCTCCAACGCTAAGTGCTTTCTGTTATTGCTGTTCATCATTACCAATCGATGTCTCTATGTTCATGCTAATGCCGTGTTTCCATCTCCACATAAGAGACACACAGGGTGAAGATGAGGTGGAAGCTTCTTTCTAGCATGATGCTGCATTTACGCAATGTCACCAGAATGAAAAGAATAGGAAAACCTCACGTTATTCCTACTAGGGAATGTTCACGGATTAATCAAAGATGGTTAGCCTCAATACCAGCCTTGTAGATGCTGTTATATGCAGCATGTTTATTATTACCTATATGTGTGTAAGTATATACTATTGTAGGTCTTCTATTTAACCTTTTAACTTTAACAATTGGTGAATAAACTAATGCTGATACCAGATAAATAGCCTAAATTAGCTACTTTTGTTGTGTTACATATTCGTAGCGGTTCAGAAACAAGAGGAAGCAGATACAAACAGTTTATATTACTCAGTTGTATTAATCAACTATTTCACACTTTTTAGTTTTTCACCAAGTGGCAAATATCAACGTGGAGTTACAACTCAAGGGGTTACGTAAACGTTTCGCACTCTGCTGCGAGTAATTACTGTCCAAACGATATGACAGGAATGCAGCATATCAAGGACAAAGCTACTCACCATTTCACCTGATCTCACAGTAAAAAAAATGTAAAACTCAAACTGTGGTGTCTCTCTGTGAAAACATCTAGTCGACACTAAGAGCCTTACTTTCAGACTGGTAAACTTGTCAACTCCTCCAAATCCCTTTGCAATGCAACCCCCATCTAACTCCAATCTCCTGACCTTTGACCTGAGTCAGCCTTCAGCATCAGACTGTTGAGGCAGCTGCGTGTCATCAGTTTGACTTACTGTATGTTCACCTGAGAATGGGTGGACCATGACTGTTGCCATTAGTCAGAGACATCCTGCAGGGTCAGGTCATTACAGCCTGATCTCACACACACTGTTGCTGGGCAGTCTGAACCACCAGCCTGCCATCCAGGCACATACTTCTTTGCTTTTTTTTTTTTAGCGAATAAAGTTATGAAGTTTACTGTGGCTTGCCAGACAGCCATTATAAATGACTGGATACGCTATTGTTAGATATCTCCCCCCCCCCCCCAATGCAAATCAGTCGAGAGGAACATGCAACACACACACACACACACACACACACACACACACACACACACACACACACACACACACACACACACACACACACACACACACACACACACACACACACACACACACACACACACACACACACACACACACACACACACACACACACACACACACACACACACACACCCTTGGATCCCATTTATCTTGTGCTGCACTACCTGTAAATACTTGGCACCACTTTCTTAATTCTCTTATGGAGCAGCCCTGACATTGCACTCCGCTGAGAGGCCTGCTAGAACAAAGTGTGCTTTAAAAAAGGCACACAAAAAAAAACTGCTGACTAAATGTTGTGTAGCTGTTGTGTTGCTCCATGAATCCATGACACAAGTTAAAAACACAGACTGGCTACTGATGCATTGGTGCTGAACATATTTTATAATCATTAGAACAAAGATACCACACTTCAAATTGTTTATCTGACAAGTTATTATGACAGAAAATGTCAAGAAGAGAACATAAACTAACTGCATTAAAGCACAGGCATATGTGTAGCTGTGTTTGGAGGAAGACTTGTTGCAACTGAAACCTCTCCTGCAGATAACCTTGATATTTCAGCTACACAAGTCCCTTCGCTAACAACACTTGATCAATACGGGGCTTAAAAGTCCGTCATTACATTTACATACAAACAGTGAGGCACTTCTGTTTTCTGGTCCATTGTGACCAAAAACAAGCAATCAGCTTAAATGAAAAGATTAAAAAGGAAAAGAGAGATGCTCTCACTTCCAACCGACTCACAAAGATGGAGCACAGCTTGTCCTGTGCCCAACACGTTTTTGCTTCGTCACTGCTGTGGGCCTGTGCACCCTCCCCCACCTTTGTCCACCCGGTAATCAAAAAGATGGAGCTCACAGGCATGCGCACATACGCCTGCGTGTATTTATCAAATATTAATGACAGAGTGTATAACACATGTAAAGTCTGAATGACATGTATTGCTGTAACAGTGACAGTATCAGCTAGCAGCTGCCTAGAAAGCCCCGATATAGCAGGTTAATAGTGTGTGTGTGTGTGTGTGTGTGTGTGTGTGTGTGTGTGTGTGGGTAAGAACATGCAGACCTAACTTTTATGCACAATAATAAGGTTTTAATCGTCTGGGGAAAGCATGTCACACGATATTTCTGCATGCGAGTGAATGGGAAAATGACAACACAAAGTTAGAATAGCTAGAGAAAACAGTCTTTGTGAATAAGTGTCTGGTTGCCATGGATACAACACCTCTTTAGTGGCACAGTCCCCTTCTCTCTAAAGCTTTTGGAAACAATTTGCTGCCTTTACTCATCAGATTATTTACTTAATCTGACTGGGGCTTTGTCCTAGAGTTGTGCAGATTAGAGAACCACTACATTATGCAGAGGTGACCTTCTAAATATGTGGGGAACATGTACTTCTATGTCTGCTTTTAAGTGTCCAGTCATTAACAGTTTTGGACATATCAAATGAGGCAGCCCAGCACATCTCTGAAATGTGAAGAATTGTCCCAAATCAGGTGTTAGGTAGAAGAAAAAGGACAAGGGTGGATGGAAACAGAGGATGCAATTACTGGGCAGAATGAAAAGCAGCAAATATAAAATTAAAAAGGTTATTTTCTTGAGTTGTGTTTGGCAGTGCAGCCTGAATAATGGGTCAAGAGAAGACACTTTTCTTTCTCCCTGTCCTCTCTCAGACTATGTTAATATTTCATAGATCACCATGTTCTAAAGGATCCCTCCCATTTTAGACTTGGGCCGTGCTCAAAGAGCTGAGGGAACTAGGCAGGGGCAGCGTTTTCGATAAGTAAGCAGAATTCATCTGAAACATACATAGCTGGAGTAACACTCGGTAGCACACGGAGAAGTGAACAGATTCATGTGGGCATGTTTAGGATACTGGCTCCTCTTAAGAAAAAACACAGGGCAACATTTAGCAATTGTAATAAACTGGTTGACTATTAGGCCTTCAAAAAACATGAGCAGCAAAACACACAAAGAAGCAAAGAAAAAATGTTTAATTGAGAAAACAATTTAAAAACGGGATTATAATTCAAAGGACCATGAAAAGAGAAAGACGATCTTTGTGCATGTATGTACAAACAAAGATTTTAGGCAATAGACACTGACAAAAAGAGCAAAAAAAGTGCTAGTTATCCTCTATCAGGACGCTGTGGACATGAGGTCTTCCTCAGTGACACATTGAGTCACATGCTGTGTAGTTCTCAGCGATGTGTTACTGCCTTAGTGTCAGGCTGAGTGGTAAGACCCAATACCAGGCCCATCTCAGGTACCAAGGGTGCAAGAAGGTATATACCCTAAAGCACATTCGCAAAAAGCTTTTGGCTGTACTTACACCATTGATTCATTTAGCTAGTGGGTATTATAGAATCTGAGTCATGGAAAAATCTCAACAAATTTAATTAGGCTTTTTATAGTTCCATTTGGTGCAGACAACATATCGCAGAGGGAGATAAACATGATATATCGGAGACAGAGAAAACAGTAACTGAAGATGTGTTTTTTTCATCTTTGGATCACAACAATGGTCATGATGATGAAAACTTGGCACAGCGCTGCAGCCCTCTTCCACAGAAGGAGACTGACAGAGCTGTGACAGAGGACGTGGATACTAAATTATCCAGATACTGACGCAGAAGAGGAACTGCCGACTCAGCTGCATCACAGCCATGTTAAAGAGAGATCATAAAATGTGTAATGGCTGACCATGTCTGGTCACAATAGACGAGGAACCAGCAGCTGTGCTCTTACTGATCCACCTGATAACTTTACGACCAACGCTTTCTCTGGAAGAAACAACGATTGAAATTAAAGCAGAGCTTTCCCAATGTTAAAACTGATTGTTGTTGAAAATGTGACGTTAGCATCACATTGTAAAATGCTAAACTGCAAGGAATCCTTTCAATGTCGTCTAGATACAGTAGCTCTGTGCACCGACATGTACAATACAGCACAAGACACTGAAAAATGGTTTTACTTGTATCATTTTAACTGATTTCCATTTAGTGTTACTACTGCTATGATCATTCTAGCCATGCTAGCAGCATTGCTCTATGGATGGCAGTCTGTTGGTCAGTCGGTCTGTTCACGACTTTGGTTCAGACTGAAAGATCTCAACAACCATTGGATGGATTGCCATGAACTTCGTAGACATTGCTGTACATGTAATACGTTGTTGGCACACACATTTACTGTGTCCCCCTCAGGATGAATTGTAAAGACTCTGGTGATTGCTCAACTTTCCATCTATAGCATCCATCAGGCTAAAATTTTAATTTGTCAAAGACGGGCACCCAGATAGCTCAGTTTACTCCTCGACGCAGCGGGCCCGTGTTGGACTCAGACCTGCGGGCCTTTGTTGCATGTCATTCCCCCTCTCTCTCTCCCCTTTCATGTCTTCTGCTGTCCTATCAAAATAAAAGGCTGAAAATGCCCAAAACATAATCTTTAAATTTGTCAAAGACTTTCGTGTATGATTAAATCCCTGCTAAACATTAAAAAAAACATTCCCATCAGCATCAGCTGTATTTTGTGTTTAGTGCTAATTAACAAATGTTAGCATGCTCACACGCTAAACTAAGATAGTGGACATGGTAAACATTATAGCTGCTAGTTAATATACCTGTTATTAGGCAATTAATAGGCCCAGACAGTGGCCTGTGGACATCGCTGAAAGGTTGGAGGTTAACTCTGACCTGAAGTTAACTGGCCCAGGCCCATGTGTTGTTCCTAAACAGTCAACTTTTTCCCCACTATGTCTGGAGATGCAAACTAAGAGAAATTAGTCATTGTCCTATATCCACTGTACTGCACATCCCAATACCACAAAGTGCTTAATGCAGGTGCTCCACTGCAGTGAACATACTTTACCACTCTTGAGGCTGCAACGATGACTGCACAATGTGCTCGCTCTCAGCAGTGCACACATTTTTCACATCTGGCTCCTGACAGGCCCTCTCTCTCCTCCTTGCCAATCACAATACAGGCAGCTCAAGGCCCTCCACACAACAGAGGTGAGTGATGAGAGTAATAAAGTAGCTTTTCATTATCACACGCCTGAGAAGACACAGAGGTAATTCAATTATTTGTATGTGGAGCGTGGAGTGAGTGTGGGTTTCTTGCTAATAACTGCAGCACTCACATCGACCAACACCCCCCACCCCACTGCGCGCGCATCCCCCAGCACACACACAAGCAGGAGGTGAGTTAGATAAGGAAAGGCTTTAATGCACACCCATCACAAACCAGACCCACAAACAAAAACACCAAAATAAAAGCCTGTGGACTTACAAAGCAGTTGAGCATGGAGCAGGACACCCTTCCTGCGAAGCTCATGTCGAGGAGAGGCAGGGCTGTGCCTGAACGACACGCAGCCTATAGAGCAGCAGCACGACCAGAGCACGAGGAGCCGGCATAACCATTCTTCTCCCAGCCGGAGCCTGTCCACCCCTCGTCCGCTCCAAACCCCTCCGCCTGCCGCCCCTCTCCCCCCCTCCCCACCACCTTTTCCACGTTCCCCCTTCTCAAGAGATGCTGTGTGCCAACACGCCAGTCCCGGCTCTCATTTAGGAACCCACCCCACCCCCCGCTCCCTGAGTGGGGAGAGACAGAGCACGCTGGTGTCTGAAGACAGCCCTGTTGCACTGCTGGGATAAGGATAGTCCATAAAGATACAAACAGGAGCGACAGTCCACACGATCAGCTGAGTTTGAGCTGAGGAGAACGCAAACGTGATGAAAATCACTGCAGATGTGCCATCTGAAATGTAACGAATGGATGGGGGGGAAACTGCTAGAAGAGAGAGCAGGAGAGAAAGGAAGACAAGAGGGAACTGCCTGATGCTAAGCTCCACCCTCTGCATGCGCATCTACCTCTCTCCCTCTCTCATTAACATGCTCACATTTCTCCCCTTGTCTCCCTCTCATCCCTTACTCCTCCCCCACTCCCTCCTTGTTCACCCTTCACCGACATCTCCTCATAAATATGCTTCTCCCTCGGCAACAAGATGGTAAAGCCTAGAGAGTACCACCGGCAACCAAAAGATGCTCCGACCGCCATGCATGCACCATACGATCAACCGCAGCATTCTGTGGCTCTTGCCCAAGCGCGCACACTGTATGGTCGGACAGTGTCCCATCACAAACCGTTGGCATTGGCAGCACTTGAGCGACTGCAGGAGGAAAATATGTGGCAGAGGACAGAGGAGGGAGGGTGTTGAGGAGAGTGAATGTATGTGGAGATCTCCAGTGACACAGCATTCTAGAGACACAAATTCTCCCTCACCTGTCTCGTAGTGTCATTTTGGCACTGTCCTACACAAGTGCAATGCGTCTTTGCAATGAACAGCGCTTCGCTGCAGCACCTTCCCGAGTCCTGTGCTTAAAATCAGGGAAGGTCACCGGATATATAAGGTATAACATTGTCCATTATACTTCAGGGGGGGCACACAGCTCTTCCCCCAACCTCCTCCCTGGCAGAGTCGTGACAGCCTCTGGCCTTCAGCTGTATGACCCCACATTATGTAACATGTATAACGTAGTACACGCAGCATAGGCTGGATGCACAACGCAGCACTATTAAAATAGGATTAATTTTACTGGGGGAGGTGCTGTTATGTGATTTTGACATGGTAGAGCCTCATTTTAAACGGGATGGATTTTCATTTTCATAGTTGAAATTATTTATTGTAGTTAAGTGCGATACGTGTAAATAAACCATCCAAACCAAGGATATTTTTCCACTTGTCCTCTAATACAACCTGATACTGGTATGAGGTGTATTAGAGATCTTACAAATCTATCTAGAAGGGAAATTAGGGTCTCTCTCTCTCTCTCTCTCTCTCCCCCCTAGCTTAACTGCTATCAACTTTTCATTAGATGCTGAGCCCCCCAAAGGTCAGATCCTAGAATCGCCCCTGGCTGTTTGTAATAATCAATCCAGAATGTGTATAATTACAGAGTAAAACTAATTTGATCACTTTTGTACCTACAGTATAATAAACAGTGCTATTGTCCAGAGAAAGGATATCTATGATTTTCATTAAAATTACAGCCATCAGCAAGATGAAAAAGCTAAACCTTCTCTTACAACAAAATTAACACTGAATTTACAGACAATTCAGCTTTCTACTGGATTAAAAAATATAGATGCCATAGTACCAAGTACTATGGCATTTCATTCAACCTCACGTCTTTAACAGACTTTCCCTGCACACTGATCAGCTGCTGCTGAGTGCAGTATCTACTGTAGGTCAAGTTGAAACTGCATCCGTTTTTGATTAGAACTAGTGCTGTCAAACGATTAAAATATTTAATCGTGATTTTTCGCATTAATGTCATAGTTAACTCGCAATTAATCGCACATTTTTATCTATTCTAAATGTCCCTAGATTTCTTTTTGTCCAATAATTTTTTCTCATTTTAATGCTCTTATCAACATGGTAAAGTGGATCGGCTTGCTTTGTGCTTTTGTCGCCTGGCTTTGACGAAGGGGCGGAGAATTCACATCAGCTGTGTGCTTGGCCATCAAGTGGTATTTCAGACTGGACGTGCTGCGACGATAGCTCAGTTCACAACGACAAAACACACAGATCACTTTGGTCTGGTCAATGGAACCATTTGGCAACTTTTTACAAGTAAACTTTCCATTCAGAATCTTATTGGCAACCATTTCGGCGCCTTGTGCTCACCATCCACTCAAAACGTAACGTTAGCCTACTACTCTTTGGCCGGCTCGCAAGCCCAAACAAGTGTGTGCAGGCATGCCTGTTTTGTTTCCGGTCTAGCTAGATCCGGTGTGGTGTTGTAGTTTTTCTAACGTTACTAGTTGTTGCAACAGCATGTGAAAAAAACTACAAAGTTTGCTAGGCCAAAAAGAACGTTAATCTTGCGATAAAAAAATTGACGTCGTTAAAATGGGTTTGCGTTAACGCCATTAATAACGCGTTTAACTGACAGCACTAATTAGAACATTATTTAGCCGCTTAGGTTTTACATGACGGATGCCCTTATTTATACCTACGTTTGTTTGAGCAAAAACTTGTTTTTTTTTTTACTCTTCTGCTTCAGTTTTACAAATCATGAGTTCCACCGCAAGCAGAACTTGTATATAACTGTTCAGTGTGAATATTAGCTGATTCTATAACATCTATCTATACACCTCACTCAGAATAATTACTAGTCATTATATTCTATATAGCACGCTAAAATTGGCTTTTGAACCAAAAACAAATAAATAAATCACAAAAATCAGCATTTTCAATGCCTAGTCTGAATGAACTTTAAACCTATAATCTTTAATATGGCAATATATTAGAAGGGAAAGCCTTATGGTGCAGGAGGCATGATGCATTGCACTTGTTTGCAGTATGACGTCCAACTCATCAGGTAAATGGACTCTGCTGCTATAAAATGCACTTCCACAAATCAAGCAGAACCTTACATAGAAACACTTTCATTTCACATGGTATACCTGTGACTCGTGACATTTATTATCCCAGAGCGAAATGAAGAAGTGAAAGAAAGCATTATGCTTTCTACTTAAGCCCAAATGTACCAGCTTTACAAAAGACATCCTTACTAGTATATGGGTGTTTTCAACGCACAAATGCTTGGTTGAGCTACTGTATTGAGTAAGAGGCAGAATAATGTACACTGTAGAAAGCTATGCCAGCTTCTCCATCTTGTGTTGTGTGACAGAAAATTGCTCAGCACCACAGCCTGAAGTGTTTATTTCTTTGGCAAACTCCCAATGATTAAGACTTCTCATATCCTGGAATAGTGCAACCTCATCAAGTTTGGAAGTGTGGAGGGCTTTCCCTTGATGTGATTAGCGAGAGCATTAAAGAAGAACTATTTAAGACTTTCAGTATAAAGCTCAGCAGGTATGTCATTCAAAACTGAGCTATGCTTAGAGGATCAACTTTTAATTTTAACTTCAAAACGTGTGTACAGCGTTCAAATATTTCCAGTGTATCCACATTCATATGGACATTTTAGGATTTTCTGAATATTGCAGCCTAATTCATGACGAGTGGATCCACAGTCCAAACACTGGCCTGCATTCCCGCCTCTCTGCCTGCCCAGCCCCGCCCCGAACTGGCCCCAAAATTGAGCACCAGATTTGGCCTCTTGTGTCTTAGGTTTTATTTTAGGAAAGGAGGGCAGAGAGTCACCAACGCAGAGTGTCAGCCCACATGTTAACACACAGCTATAGAAGTAGGATATGAATAATGCATATGGTTATTTTTGAATGCCTTTTTCAATATAAAACCATACAAGCTATAACCTGCAACTATTCTGCAATCTGCAGTTTGCGAGTGTTTCCTGACTAATTATAATAATGTTGTAGGTAAAATGATTGCAGCATACTATAATGCATGCTCTATGTAAGAAGTGTTGTGGCAACTCTGACTATTTTAGCTTGAAGCAGGATTTAGCTTAATATGATGCATTACAAGCGTACAAGGAGTTAGGCTTTCATTGAAAATTGTTTCTCAAAACATTTCAAACATAGTAGTTCTGGTCAACAGGCATTGATTAAAAAAAAAACACAAAGAACTGAACAAAACAACAAAGTTACCACTATTTGAATTAAATGAAGAGGAGGAATAGGGAACTACCAGACACTGACGGCGAGCTGTCAGAAACCAGAGCAGGGTCCAACAGTGCTAGAAGCCTAAGTCCCTTCAAGGAGAGCGGCAGTCGAATCTTAAACAACAACCATTTGGCTTTAACCACAACCCTTACTGGGAGCTTCTGGTGTGTCCAGAAAAAAAAAGAAAAAAAAAAAAAAAGAAAAAAAGCACACATACAGGCGATTTAATCCTTATGTAAGCAGGTAACATCATATGGGGCAGTGACACAGAAACAGCCCTCTTTGCATGGAGCTGGCACAGAAACTTCTCTTGCTAGTTCCCCACAACCCCACCGAGGTAGCATTACAAAGCACCCTGGGTACTGAGCGCAGAGTAAAGCAACCCCATTGTTCGTTTCCATGCTTGCATTATCCTGCTAACAAGACGGCAGCGTGAGTGGACGACAGTATTAACTCAATGTTTCCCATTTTGTTTTTAGCCAACAAAGCTGGAGGCTGGGAAGCAATTAAAGACTGCTTTACAAAACAGGATTAAAATGGTCATATTACCTGTGGAACAAACTGCTGAAACAGATGTCTCACAATCCCACCTGAGAAAATAGCCCTTAGATCAACAACAACTGAGAACAGATATACCTATCATTCACTGGGGCCATCACTGTTGAGTGCAGTTACAGCAGAGCACACTTCTGACCACACCCAACTACACCCGAAGTGCAACAAAAACTAAACTAAAGCAATAATAGATCAATGAGAATATGCTTTTTTAAAGAATCTTATGAAATTGAACTGCAACACAGTACTAGCAGATGTCTGCGTTCTACGTGCCTCGGTGGGCACATTATTTGTTCATCAGCCCTGCCATCAATTAAGCCCAGAGCTCGACTGTGTGTCCCATAAAAAGGCTGAGAGCTGGGCAGCCAGCCACAGTGGCATTCTGTGGACCCAGTTGACCAGAACCTCGGGACACACATCCTCCTGTTACACTTCCTATTTCTGTCCCATAAAACCTGCACCCATTAATTTCGAGAGGATTTTGTGGCTCATTTGGTCACTGCTGGTGCTTCCCCACTCTTAAAGCAAAGTCTATCCTGGCTGAAGTACATTTACTGAGAAAGAGCAAAGGACCATCATGTGACTGCCGGGGTTCTCCCCTAAGTTGTAAAATAAAATTGCAAAAGAATATGCATTTAACATCTATTTTGATAAGACCTGTATGTCTATGCACATTTCTAAAGCTCTGAGTATACCTGAGCACTTCATTGAAATAGTGTATAGTATACACACACTCAGTTTATTTTCTCTGTAAAGTGTCTATGAGGGTTCTAAAAAGTGCTATATAAATAAAATGCATTCCAAGCTTGCATGGCTCTTTTGAAACGCAAGTACAGTTGTGACCTATAAATAGTTTTGCATCGTGCCTGCGTTGTATTTACTATGCTTCAGTGTAATTACAACCCTAAGGCCCACGACTGCAGCATGATTAGACAAACCGCTGCTTGACTCACGTAGAGCAAAGTCTGACACTCAGCATAAAGAAACACTCCGACTCAAACAAAAGTGCATGTAGTAACTTGAAGCAGCACAATTATTTCTCCATCTTTCTGCTACAATTACTTTCATGATAATGTTACATAATAAAAAAAACATTTAGTCTTAGTTTTGCTTCAGAGCCGACTAGACAGTAGCACCCACTAGAGGGCAGCCAGTAGAAATAGATATATCCCAATGCAGTACTTACTGTAGCAGAGTGATGCTTTGGTCATCTTGGGTGGACACCTTCACCACTGGACTACAGCACAAGCATTTTATTTCACATTTTGGACATTTAGCTGAGGTTTATGTTCAGTACGACGGCCACTGAATACGCATGTTTGGGTTCAGTGTCTTGCGTTCAATATTCCAAAACAGAGAGTTGTACAGGAGACACGTGGCAGGGAGCTACATCAAAGACTTGTAATAACTGTTACCGGTTGATACACAACACTTTTACTGATGCAGCAGGAAGTTCCTGAATGAAACAGCAATGCAATAAAGTCGTAACCCTGCTGAGAAAACTACTACCTGGGTGAAGAGAAAAGCTGCCTGAGGATGATCTACTTTCACTCACTTACATTGGAGTCCAGCAAATTACTGTTTACTGTCTATGGCTACATTTTTTATTATTTAATTGTGTGTTGGTTGATCCCAAGAGATCCCACCCTCCCTCTGTGCAGCTATCATGAACAACTAGTAGGGGTCGATAACACAGCGACAATTACATGGTCCCTCACCGACTTCCCACCCCAAAGCATGGCCAAATGTGATGGTTAGAAATTCAAGGAACCGCCTGGAAGAAAAGAACATTATACAAAATGTGTCCCTTTTTTAAAGCAATGTTGATCACTAATAAATGTGTCTTGTTTATCATGATTAAATGAACACTTCTTTTTTTATTGCACATTTAATTAACAACAACAGATTACTTCATTACAGTGGAAGTTTCTGTATTTCAGAGAGGCGAATATTATAAAGTATCATATATAGAAACTGCTGTATGACAAACAAAAAACAGGAAACCGATACATAGTTTAAATAAACATGTACAATTAACTGTGCAGCCCTAAAGCACATGTGTGGCAAGCAAGGGGGTAAGCTTCTCTCTACAACGCGTACCTCCTATGGCGCCATTTTGATGCTAACAAGCACTCACGACGTTAGAATTCCATTGACTGCCACTCATTTTGACAGCAAATAACTTTATATCTGAAGCGTTTAAAGACTATTTGTCCATTGTTTATTTCTAAAGAAACACGACAATGTATAAAAGGCTCCATTACCTTGTACCTCACGTTATGGCTCCGTAGTAGATGTTTTTACGATTGTGTCATAACCACACGACTTACTGTCTCATAGTAGAGGAATTACCGTATAGTACAGGAGAAGCGTGCAGGCAGTTTGGACTCACATTAGCTGTTTAAGTTGAATTACTAATTAGTTAACTAGCATTTTAGTTAGCAATAATTAGCCTGTGCCTATGTTATCTCCTTACATATACCTACGCTCTCCGTCTCTGCTAGATTGGGAATGATTGAGATTTCTCTTGGCACAGCTACCAGAATACTTCCAACTTTCAGACAGGTTGCTCACGTCACATTTACGTCTTCAAGCTCAGTTGGAGGCTGCTCAGTAACGCTCAGCCATCGTCTGAAAAGTGCTTCTAATATACTTTCCGTACAGAGCAACGGGATCTGTTGGTTAACCGTCTATAACTGTCTATGGTGGCAAGTTGAAAAATTGACAAATGTTTGAGTAGTGCATGGTGTCATTAAACATGTTGCAAAACCCTGTGGCCTGGAAAAGTATTGTTCCATTTCCTGTAGAGTGTGAAAAAGTCCCAGCAAGTTAGGAGCGACAACTGGTTTAAAGCACTCAGGAACCTAGAGCATAGTGCTGTATGTATACATAGTGTGACTGGCTCACCATGCTGCCAGCCAGTGCTGTAGACAGTCGGTCTGGGCGCTCCTCTTCAGATCGCTCCCTCTCCTCCTGTCTACTGGGCTCTGCCGTGCCAGCGATGGCTCCTGGCAACAAAAACAACACACTAGTTTTAGACATTTTGTGTGTGTGTGTGTGTGTGTGTGTGTGTGTGTGTGTGTGTGTGTGTGTGTGTGTGTGTGTGTGTGTGTGTGTGTGTGTGTGTGTGTGTGTGTGGAGTGTGTGGAGTGTGTGATTGCGTAAAGGGCTGGATTCCAGAACCCAACCTTCCTTGGTCTAAAGTACAGCAAGTAGAATGAAAGCTGGCACTCAAACCCTAACAAATTATCTCACTGTTGAAGAGGTATGGATGTACTTTACATTTTATTGTTCAACCCCCTGTTACCACCACAAAAAATACCCACAATTCAAACTCTTAGAAGTGTGTGGTGCATACAGAGTGATGGTTAAACTGGCTGGCCTGGGACAAGTATTCTCTATAAATCAGGTCAAGTCAATGTAAACACACTCCACAGTATGCAATGCTGGAGACCGACATGCAGGAACATGCATGAAGTCTGACGATGGAAACCTTGAAGCAGCTGACCTGACCTGCTTGGAGAGACAGCGATTTACAGGAATTGCAAACTCAACATTCCTCATCAGATTACGAGCAGCCAAACAGATAACTGCAGGAGAAATAGACGGCAGATGTGGACAAACTCCACAACTCTCCCAAACACCCAACACACCAAAAGGTGCTCCAGCTGAGTTGGTATGCTGAGGTGGGTATCCTGATCCTCCAACGGCACGACCAGGAGGTTCCTAATTCATTCTAATACTGTATATCTGAACAGTGGCTGCACACATATTTAAACTACATGTTAAACACTGGCAATAAATTATGACAAAGTGCAACATTGAGCCAACACTTAAATTCAATAAATAACTGACATGAAAAGTAAAACTCTGATATTGCAAGATGTTTTCTTCCTGTGCATATACAGTACAAGCTCAGTCAGGAAGCTCAGTGCCTGTTTAGTATGAAGAGAGTAACCCACACTGGCAGGCAGGTAGACAAAACAGGGACATAGTTTTCACTTCCTTTGTGTTTAGAACTACACTTAACTACAATACATTGATTACAAGGACACAACTTGAAACTGGATGAAAGTTCTCACTGTTTTGATTACAGAATTCTAAATTGGGTCAAAGTTCTCACTGTTTAGTGCTGTCGTCTTACTTCCCTACACTTGTTTTCTTTTCCAGACACACCCCCTTTTGCACACAGCCCCACAAAAAGAAAAAGATTACTACTCTCAAGTCACAAAATACTGTTCCCAATGCGGACTCCTCTTACCTGTCCAAAGTGCAGAATCAGTGTGCTGCAAACTTTCTGTTGAAACTTTTGTCAACCTTTTAAGGTTGAATTAAAGCTCAATGCCTTGCAGAGTAGCAGTAGTCTCCGTCTCCCAAACACATACTGGTTGTAATCCAGTGCATGATGACATACCTCCCTCCCTCTCTCCCTCTCTCTCTCTCTCTCTCTCTCACTCTTCTCCCTCCCACTCACTAAGTGCCAGGCTTCTCAAAGTGAAAGAAACCATACTACAGAGGACGGGAAAAGGAACGGCTTCCATTGCTAATCGGCCATCAATAGAAATTACCACATGTAGGCAACCAGTCCTAATTGCTTTCAGAAAAGGGTACAATATTACACTCTAAGCAATATGAGTTACCTACTGAACAAAAAGTAATGTCAGACAATTTAATTATACAAAAAGAGTTTGCACTGACAAAGTGAATGTAATGAGATGTAAGTTAAAGCAGCAACACACACTTTTTAACTGGTAATGAAAGTCTCAATTTAATCCTGATGCCTCTATATGACCCACACCAGCAAACAACACCATTAGCGAGAAGATTGGCAATGTCTATATAGTTATTATTCTTAATGCCTGTCCCTAGGTCCAATTCCCCACCAAATCAAATGGTGTGATTTACGCAGACTCTAAGAGTCTGTTTCCATTTGCCTGGGCAGTTTCACAGTGAATTTTATATGTTGTGATTATGGCTGATACTGGGACAGGATCAGCAAAGAGAAAAAGAAAGGAATTCACCAAAGAACAGAAATAGCTAAAAAAAAAAAAAAAAAAAAATGAGGGACAGTGATAGAACACGGGCGAAAACGCGAGTCAACCATGCTAGGTTATTCAACAGATGGAGAGCTTTGCGGAATTTAAAACAAAGGATTCAAATGTGATCCTGAACTGGCCCTCTTCCTCCTATATAGCTATTTTATTTATTAAATACATCAGGAGACATGGATCAACATATGAATTTATGTTACCATCATAATATTAGAATCTGCAACCTCACCGCTAGATGCCAATATATCTTACGCACTGCTCCTTTAAATAGCATGTTGTTTTTTTGGCCATCTGATGAGTCTAAGTCCAATATTCACTCTCCTGTTTGCTCTGATTTGGACTCAACTAACCCCTGAGAAAAATATCTGGATCTTCAGCTAGATGTTCACGTACTAGTGGCTCACTTTGTGTGCAGTTTGAAGCTGGGCAGGTAGTGTACAGTGGGTTTATCAAAGCTTGCTAGTTGAAAGCAGCTGCCTGCTGCTGACTGAACCATACAGTACATTTGTGGGCTGTGAAACCTAAACAATAAGCCGAAAGAGACTAAAAAGCTAGGCAGCTCGACAGAAGTATCAACATGCAATTCTTTTTTTATTAATCATCTAGCCTACGTTTTCAAACTATGTAATGATCTTGCTATGAAGGCACATTTTGGCATGCAAGAGAGCGCCTTGTGTAATGCTGCAAAAGTTTTGGGGAACTTGTATCAGCCAATTGTAATTGAAAACACTAATCATATTTGTGCCATGACTTCTCACTTATCAATCTGACACCAGTTAATATGAAATGACAGTGAAAATAAACAACACACTGGAGGCTGCAGCAGCTATTTTTAACACCATGAAATGCTAGAAAAACAAGAATGAGATTTTACATACACAACGGAAAGTAGGGTGGTACTGGTTTAGTCGTGCAACAGAAAACAGCACTAAAGGAGCAGTCAACCATCGTCCTCATAAATCGAGGAGTTCAGAATTATAACACAAAGAAAGCGAAAGGTAACGGACATCCGGCCGAGAGAGTGACATGCGGCGAAATTTCCGGCACAGTGTATATAAAAATGTAGAACAAAAACACAATTGAAAACAAGCCACAGATTCCAGGGATGATTACAATAAGCATAACAAAACTGATTAAGACATTCGTTCTAAAACAAAAAGTCGATGGACAGAAAATTAACCAATACTTTGTTTAAGTCGTAGGGTTGGGACAATATGCTTTTGTCTCGATTCGATTCTGTCACGATACATGGGTGCTGATTCGATTTGTATTGCGATTTTCATTTGTTGCGATTCTAGAAGTACTGCGATTCGATAGTATTGGGTATTGCGATTTTCTTTTCCTTCTTTAACAAAAACAAAAGTTGAATAACACACTTCTAGAGACAATATATCATGAGACATTTCTAAGAACTGATTATTTTCTAAGAAGAATGCACATCACATGTCAGTCTGACATTTATTTCATTTGTAGATTTGTAGGTAGATATGATGTAGTTGCTGTCGGCGGTACCGTATAAACAGAACCTATTTAGATCAATCGTTGGTTTAGAAAAGAAGTCGAATCACGATTCCAGGGAAAAGAATTGATTCTAAAATAGTTGTAAAAAAATCATGAAACATTCGATTTTTTCCCCCCACCCCTATTAAGTCATCTATCAAGCAAAAATGCTTGCCATTCTCTGACCAGCTTCTCAATCGTATGGATTTGCTGCTTGTCTTTTTCTTATATGATAGCAGAGCAAATACTTAGTTTTTTGACTGTTAAAACAAAACAAGCACTCAGATGCCAAATTAATCAATTGTAAAAAAAAAAAAATACTTAGTTACAGACATTGGATGCCTAGTACGCCGCTTAGCTATATGGAAATTAGAGTTTATAAAAATTGGCAAAGGCTAAATTATGTAAATAGTGAGGGCAACAGAGATGTTATGTAACGTAAATAAGGTGAAATACTTAAAGCAATTATTAAGTATTTACAGAGATGCTGATAGTGATGAACATTAAGCATTAGGGTGACTTTTTCAAAACCAGTTTCTCTTCCTCCTGAGTATAAAATACATTTCCAGTGCAGTGGTGGATTCTAAGGTACTTTCCTCTGACCAACACAGTAGATCTAACTACACATTTCCAGCATTACCGGTACGATTATCAGCCCCACTAGAACAGTGAATAACAGGTGCTCTGTTTGACTCGTGACAACACAACAGGTGTGAATATGATAACATGGATAAAGTTTAAAGACAGGTGAAAGTGAAAGTGGACGAGAGCCTCACTACAGACAGGCACCGTACTAGGAGGCGACTAGTTGACAAACCGAAAGTGTGCGTGTATGTGTATGTGCAGTGTTTGCAAACGTTAGCATCATGCTAGCTACCGGATAGCAACCTTTCTAGAGGCTGGTGTGTAAAATTCGCTCATGTACCAACAGGAAACGACAAAACGCCTTAAGGTTCACACCTTCAACCCAAGTCTGACAGCATGAGAACATGTCACACACAATACATTGTTAAGAAGTTACTTCATTTTAAAAAATAAATCGAGTTACTCACTCAGAAAGAATCAGCTGACAGAACGGTGACTCAGTAGAGTACACGACTTCCGCATTCTTGTGTGATGACAACAGCACTAGCCAATCGGTACGAAGGAAACTGAACATTCTACACCGTAGCGCCAATAAGAATTAACAACAGTCAAGCAAGTGAATTTAACACACCCACATCAGAGCCAATCAGGCGGCACAAATCTCCAAGAGCGCACCAATAGAAAATCACAGCGCGGCACAAACTGGATACACACGTACACAGCAGTACGTGCGCACAAGCACACAGTTCTAGCAGTCACAGTCCGGCAGGGTTTTCAAATATTGTAACAATAAAAATAATTGGTTTCATTTTTTTAAACTGAAATGAAGAGCTTTGAAAATGAGTTGAACCATACATCAAGTCAAGTCAACTTTATTTTCAATTATGCAATATGTGACACGCAGAGCAATTGAAAATAGGCCTACATTTCTCACCGACCCACGGTGTAATAACGACACGTTCAAGTAAAAATATAAAAGATAAGTAATATATATGAAGATAAAAAGATAAGAAATATACACAAATAAGATAAAAAGAGAAGTAATATATACAATTAAAGAAGATAAGCAATATGTACGAAAAATACAGTAATACATTCTAAATAGTGCAAATGTAAGGCAAAGCCAAACAGTATAGAATTAAATATTAAATATATTGAAAATGTGCAATATAAAAGGAAGAGTTCCTGAGTGTCTTCTTTTATAAAGTTAATGTCAATGATTTAAAAAAATATATTCCTATTATTAACCGCAATGAAAACAGAAGTGAAAGAGAGAAGTGAAAGGTAGGTCGAAACAACCTTTAAAAGGTCAGAGCTAAAGTTGATTCCGGAAAAATGCCATCTGCCAAGCAAAAATACCAAATATTCTCTGGTTCCAGCCTCTCAAATGTAATGAGTTGCTGTTTTTTTTACTCTTTTTCCTTCTGTTCTCTGTAAATGTAATATATTGGGTTTGGAAACATTGGTTGGACAAAGCAAGCAATCTGCAGACATCACGTTGGTCTCTGGTGTTGGGCATTTTTTACTATTTTTCTGACATTTGATGGACAAAACAATTCATCTAAAATAATCATTAATGGATTCTTTTTTTCTTCTTCATTTGACCTACTTCATTTAAAAGTGACCCATTTTTTATGCAAATGTGTAGGGCAATTCACTGTATGCGTCTTGTCGTTCTAATGGGGCTCCCTGACACAGATAGTGGCGTGTGTATACATAGGCTACACCTGATATGCCCATGCAGTTCAGCACTGTAGCTCAGGCCAGACACTATTTTTGTTGTTTGTAACAGCCTGGACCTGACCTCACATGCTCTCC
The DNA here is from genome assembly GCA_023566125.1 of Zingel zingel. Taxonomy (NCBI): domain Eukaryota; kingdom Metazoa; phylum Chordata; class Actinopteri; order Perciformes; family Percidae; genus Zingel; species Zingel zingel. The sequence continues at coordinate 28,913,825 of CM042328.1, read as the reverse complement.
GATACCAGTCAACAGCCACACAATGTGTCTGCTACAATCCTCTGACATTTCTCCCTTCACAGCTGGGCAAAACATGACCCCTCTTACGCAAATGTTATAACTTGTACATATATGTATATATATTGAATATTTGTTCATATTTGTTCTTGTTCTTGTATTCTATCCTGTTAATTATTTCATGTATATTGTATCCTATTTCATGTATATTCTGTATGTGGGCTGTGTGTCTGATTGTTTTGCTGCTGTAACAGTGTAATTTCCCATTTTTGGAATCAATAAAAATCTATCTATCTATCTATCTATCTATCTATCTATCTATCTATCTATCTTTACAAGCTCAAAGACTGTCAAAAAATGTTAAATAAATACTGCATGTGCACATTTTTTGCTGTTATTATCAGGCTTTTTGATATGCCAGATACTGTGACCTAGGGGTAAGCCTACACTGAAAACAACAATTAATAAGATGTTAAATCTTGATAAACACGATTACTGCCTGTCTTATTTACTATTTCAATGTGTGAGTCCTTATGGAAAGAAAATTAAAGGCTCTTGATATAATATGTCATTTCTAAGAACAATAATAAAATGAGGAAATCAGTTCACATGCTTTTAGAAAGTTCTGGAATTTCTTACTGATCTTAAAGTACATGATTGCTTGTCTGTTTCTGTTTAAATCAGGCAATATTGCTCCCTCTGGTGGTGCAGAAACCAGAGAGGGATCACAGAGGGACTGGTGTGGAACAGGATTATCTTCTCTCTTTTTTTTACCCTCAACATTACTACCGCTGCATTTTTATTCACATTCTGGATGCATCAGGTTTTTTTTTGTTTTTTTTTGCTGTAAAGAGTAAACACACAGTTCTTCACATGAACCTATTGCATGTTCACCTGGCTGAGAGGTGTAGTCAGTAGCTCAGGCAAAACATCCAAGACTATAGAGTGAGTGTTTAGACTCTGTACCTCATTATTTCCCCTATATATACACTGATGTTAATGTGTCTATGTGTCTATGTTTCTATGACAACTGAGGCTCTGAGGAGTGACAACTGATTAGACACTGGACTCAGCAGAGATGACACAACTTCTGCTGTTTAACTTTTTAGCTAAAGTGCAGCAGGAAGCGGGGAGGCGGACAGGTGGGTGTAGATCCTAAAGGACCAATCACAGTTGGTCATCCAGTCAGTACTTATCTGCACCCCGTCATGCAGGACACTGATTTTGATCTTTCTTTTCTCTGAACTGAGGCCCATCTACAATCACAGCATGGTAAGAGACTCAATTATGATGAGCAGATCGCTCTCAGTTGTGGGACATTAGACATTCTTACAGCAGTAATTGAGGAGATAATAATATCTTTAGTGAAGGTTAGTCTGAACACTTGCAGATGAAGTTACAATGATCTGTTTTTTGTTTTTGTTTTTAGACAAGCTACACAGATAAAGGCGAGAAGGTAAGAATAAAACTGCCTCTGATGGACAGGAGTCTGTGATGTGTGATGAACTTTGATGCGTTAACAGTACTGCTTGTTCTGCAGAAGAAGGCCTGAATCATACACAGGTGGCCGAATGTTGAAGGAATAAATGAATTATTCTAAACCTGAAGCTTATATATTTCTTTACAAGTCTTTAGTTGAAGCTTATCATTAAATATCTCTAAAACATAAACACTTAGTGTTATTTTTCTCTCTTTAAACTGTTGGATACTTTTTGTTTTTGTTTTTACCATCAGCCAATGTTAATTATTCTGTTGTATTTTTGGCTTTTAGCACGCAAAGGGAAAGTTTGTCAAGTTTCATCATGTCACCTTCTGGGTCGGCAATGCCAAACAGGTCAGTAGCCAAACGCTGACATACAACTAACAGTTTGCTGTCATCTGTGACAGTTTTATAATGTCAGCGCCAGTCAAATCCAAATCTAAGTCAAATTGTTTGTTTTCCTCATAACTCATATTTGGATCAAGATTAACTTTTGTTAGATTCCAAACATTTTACGTTTAAACATTCAGTGTCTTTGTCATGCTTCATCTTAATACATTTTACTGGGTAAATATTAGTTACTTTTAGTACTTACAGAAACATCTGCAGGTTTAGTATTTACATAACAACTGTACATTTTGTTCTTCATATACAGTCAAAATAAGCACAAGTTGTTTAATCTGTAGCCTCTGGAACTTACAGACTTTGTTCTTTTTGTCCCAAACTATTCAAAAACAAGACATTTATTTCTTTACAACAAATACAGCCCATTAATTGATAAGTCGATCGACAGAAAATGTATCCGCAACTTTTTAAAAAATCTATTCATTGTTTCAGTAATTTTTCAATGCATAAATGATAGACTTACACTGCCAAATACAGCTTTTAAAATGGGAGGTTCTGGTGCTGGAAAATACATAAAAACATACCTGCTACACAATCTTACTCAGTTCATATATTCATTGTGGGTCAGCACACAGGCCAGAAAACACACAGCCTGGATTGAGCAACCTGCAGTCAATACATTCTGGCAGGAGTTGAACTCTTTGAACAGTATCTCACATTGTCATAGTCCATCATACATTCCCTTCCCTGGAAAGACAGTCTGATTACTTTACAGGCAGCCTCGTTCTACTGTGATAAAATGGGCTTCGAGGCTTTGGCCTACAAGGGTTTGGAGACTGGCAGCCGAGAGGTGGTGTCTCACGTCATCAGACAGGATAAGGTATGCAGTCAGACATCCTGTGCTGATCGAATACAAACTCAATTTATCCATGATCAATGATCCTCTCTACAAACACAACCACCCCTCCTCTCTCCTCACAGATCATGTTTGTATTTGAATCGCCACTAAACCCTGGAAATGAAGGCAAGTTTTCTCATATGAAAGATGAAATGCTATGAACATGACATACAGTATGTCTGAATTTTAACATGGTTTTATCTTCACCTCAGAGATGGGAGAACACTTGATTAAGCATGGAGATGGAGTCAAAGACATCGCTTTCCAAGTGGAGGACTGTGACTTTTTAATCAAGGTAACAATTATAAGGAGGAAGAAGGTGAACTGAAATTTAAATGCAAGAGGCTGATTTGACATCCGTTATGGCCAGTTTTTGGAAAATTTAAAATGTACCATTTCAGAAAGCTGTGCATTTATATACAGTGGTGGAAGAACTGAGAATACAAGTACCTTGAAATGTACATAGTTATTTTCCACCATATGTTTATAAAGGCCTACATTAGGTACAGCAATAGGAAAAGTAACATATTTGAGTTCTACTGAATCAAATCAGAATCAGAATCAGGTTTATTGCCAACTGTACTTAACAAGGAATTTGCTTTGGTGGTTGGTGCATACATAAACAAACAAACATACCGAACATTAATATTAAATAAACAATAAATACAGGAACAAATATATACAAAATGGCTGTTTAACATGACAAACAAAAAATAGGCTGATTGGATTGAGTGCAGAATTTGCAAAACAAATATATAGTAAGTGCAATTGGCAGGTGTATATGTAATGTAATGTATATACTGATATGTATATTCACTCACCTCCACTAACTTGATGCAATTTTCAACTGCAATTCTATTTCAAATTCAAGAAATAAACCCAACCTGATTTGTATTATCATTCTACGTGCGGTGCACTCAGCGGGTGTTGAAATAGGGACAAACATGCCGGTGGTGCAACAGTGGAGCTTTGATATTTAGCGGCTCATTTGAACTCTCTACCTTAGTCGAGGTCAGACCGGAGGTTTGGATAAACTCGCTCTGACTTTGAACAGAGACCAACAGTAGCCTCATACTTAAAGCAGTATATTACAGCATGTATGGGGAGATATTCTGTCTTCAGCCACTGGAGGGCTTCCAGGAGCTGTCTTCAGACAGAACAACTGTTGTCACGCTCCTGTATTTCCCCAATTGACAATGGTGGAATGTAACTAAGTACATTTCCTCAAGTAAGTACAAATTTGAAGTACTTGTACTTAACTTGAGTCTTTTCTTTTCATGCCACTTTCTACTTCTACTCCACTACATTCATCTGACAGTTTTAGTTACTAGTTACTTTACAAATTAGGATTTTTGCACAACATAGCATTGCATAAATTAAACTGCCCAACAATATAACGGCCTACAAGTCCAGCTTAAATGATTAGCCGATTAAACACTTAGTTGATTGAAAGAACTGTTTAGATCGTTTCCAATTTCTAAAATGTGAGGATTTTTCTGCATTGAGTACTTTTTACTTTTAGTACTTTAAGTACATTTTCCTGATGATACTTACATACTTTCACTTAAGAAACATTTTCAATTCAGGACTTTTACTTGTAACGGAGTATTTTTACAGTGTTGCATTAGTACTTTTACAAAGTACTTAAGTAAAGGATCTGAATACTTCTTCTACCACTGCCAACTGATCCCAAACATGTCCACTGACAGACGGCTAAAGAGCGAGGAGCTGTAATCGTCAAGGAACCCTGGGTGGAGCAGGACAGCCAGGGCAGGGTCAAGTATGCTGTGATTCAAACGGTACGTAAAGAGTGATGCACATTTGAAAAGCCCTCACACACGAAACTGGGAACGAATAATAATGTTGTGTTCGTGTTTTTGTCCTCAGTATGGAGATACAACACACACACTCATTGAGTACCTCAGTCCCTACAAAGGCCTTTTCCTGCCAGGCTACAATAAGCCTCTGTTTAGAGATCCTCTGTTAGCCACACTGTGAGTATCAAATCACATATGCAACGAGTAGTCTCAATTATTTTTCTCAGAACTTTCATGGAAAAGTACCCATCCAATGTTCATTTCTTCGTAGTCCACCAGGAGGTTTGAACTTCATCGATCACATAGTGGGAAACCAGCCAGATGACCAAATGGTGCCGGTTTCAGACTGGTAAGACGCCTGTTGGAGCTCACGTACACAGACACACAGGGCAAAAGGATAAGTAAACACACACATGTTTACTCCACCTCTGTCACAGTTTGAGACGTGAGTGCAGATATAAAAAAAACGGACTCCAGTACATCACTAGTCTATAAATTAAAAAAGTCCAAATTTTGTTTCAATAAAAGAAAAAGAAAAAAAGCTTGTTCATTAAGCTCATCGTCACCTTCTCTGTTTCCATTGTCCAAATTCCAGGTACCAGAAGTGTATGATGTTCCATCGGTTCTGGTCAATAGACGACAAGCAGATCCACACGGAATACAGTTCATTGAGGTCCATAGTGGTGACCAACTATGAAGAGACCATCAAGATGCCCATCAACGAACCTGCAATGGGGAAAAAAATCTCACAAATCCAGGTGGGACTTAGTTAATTACTGTAGTATACTTTCTGTTTATCACAGTGGTTTGTCGCAGTATGTATCACAGCGGTCCTCACAGCGGTTATCACAGCGGTTATCACAGCGGTTATCACAGCGGTTATCACAGCGGTTATCGCAGTTTGTATCGCAGCGGTTTATCGCAGCAGTTTATCAGCTTGAGGCACAGAATGATGAACAAAATCAAAACCTTCTGTATGTGGATCCCTCTGTTGATATTGGTGACACCTCCGGTTTACACCCCTGCCTCAGTGCATTTTATGTTCTGCATTTCCCTCTTCCCAGGAATATGTGGACTACAACGGGGGACCAGGCGTTCAGCATATCGCCCTCAACACGTCAAACATTATCCAAGCCGTGAGTCTCCTGCACTTGATTAACAACAACATTCTATGTCAATCCACAAACTTCAGCTTCATCTTTGCACAGCTTTCCCAAATCTGCAAGTAAAGGCAAGTTTTAGATCCTGCTTTATTTACCCCCGGGTCTTAAATCAGGTAGTGAACCTGCGGGCCCGAGGGATGGAGTTCCTCTCAGCACCTGACTTGTACTACGACACCCTGCGGAGGAATCTCAAAACCGCCAAGATCAAGGTGAAGGAGGACCTCGACCGCTTACAGGTGAGGAGACGTATTATTTCAGTCAGCCTGAAAGTATTTACAGGCTTTTTGCTTGTGTTCTAAACTATACACAATCTGTGTTTCCTTTTAAGGAATTGAAAATCTTAGTTGATTTTGATGACAAGGGCTACCTCCTTCAAATCTTCACCAAACCTGTGCAGGACAGACCAACTCTTTTCCTGGAGGTTATTCAGCGGAACAACCACTTTGTAAGTGCAACATACCAGTTACACAAACCACTAGTTTAACTGATAACTGGAGGGTAATCCTATTATGTGTATTTGTGGTAGGATCTACAGGCCTGTGGTCCTGTTTCTATCAGTGGTGGAATGTTATTAAGTACATTTACTCAAGTACTGTACTTAAGTACAAATTTGAGTTACTTGTACTTTACTAGAGTCTTTATTTTTCATGCCACTTTCTACTTCTACTCCACAAGAGAAATATTGTACTTTTTATTCCACTACATTAATCTGACAGCTTTAGTTACTAGTTTGTTGCAATAGTTTGTAGTTGTACAGTTACACATGTAGTTTATAAAATATGATACTTTATTATAAATTAAGCTACTAAACAATATAATGGCCTACAAGTCCAGCTGAAATGATTAGACCATTAATCATTTTTAGTTGATTGACAGAACTGTTTGGATCGTTTCCAGTTTCTAAAATGGGAGGACTTTTCTGCATTGAGTACTTTTACTTGTAATACTTTAAGTACATTTTCCTGATGATACTTAAATACTTTTACTTAAGTAACATTTTTAATACAGGACCTTTACTTGTAAGAGTCAGAGTATTTTTTACAGTGTGGTATTAATACTTTTACTTAAGTAAAGGATCTGAAGACTTCTTCCACCACTGGTTTCTTACCTTCACCACCTTCAAGAAGCCGAGAGCGGGCCACCTGAACACCTGTTTGCAGGTCCCACCCAGTGTGAACAGTATAACAGTAGCCCACTTGTAAAAGCTCAGTAAATCTATCACAGATACAGATTAAAAGGCTCCCCGCCTCACAGCAATGGGGATCTTTGGATTGGGTTGCACCCTGTGGCACTTCATTTCTAACACCTAGCACCCATTTTGCTTGTCAGAACAGGCACATCTTGTCACTCTCCAGCAGAGTCTACAGATGTGAATGCACAATGCATGAAAGTGAGAAACTGAATCTGAACCACAGCAAAGAATCTCCTCAGAGCAACCGCCAACACTTGATCTTTTTGATTATCTATGAAAATATTTACATGATTAATCTGCGAGCCCCCCGGTGAACGTAGTTCCCTGTCAGAGCGGAGTGGATGTGGGAATATTTATCTGCCGTGATCCAACATCAAAGTTTTTGAACACCCTGAACGGTGTCTGAGAGGAGATCCCCAGAGCCATAACAAATGACACAGAAGACGCTAGATCTTTGGGTAATTAGCCATCTGTGTGTGCTTGTTCTCTCTCCAGGGCTTCGGGGCAGGGAACTTCAAGTCTCTCTTTGAGGCCATTGAGAAGGACCAAGAAGCCAGGGGCAACCTCACTGTGCTGACAACCGCAGGGCAGGCCAAAGCCTTCAACTGATCCTCCGACTGCTGCTGCCAAACCACACTTACACTGTTATATATGGCCGTACATTTCAGAGGCAATCAACAACACAGTATATTAAACACATGTACCAAGTGTTGAATATCTTCATGTGACAAGCCGCAAATGTTATCAGATATGATTTAAGTTGTCTATAGATTGCTTGCTGTATGACTAAATAAAGATACTCAAACATTTTAAAGGAATTGTTTGACAGTTTAGAAAATATGATTATTTGCTTTCTTGCCAAGCGAAAGTCAAGAAAGAAAGTGAATACATGTATTTCCCAAAATCAGACATATATGACTTGAAGTTATGCTTCAAATCAAAATAATTCTTACACACAAAATGATGTCAGTCGAATCCCCACTGAAATCTATTGTAGCATGATAGACTTTTCCCTTTTCAGCCTTTGCATTCACCACTGGGGTTCCGTAGTGATTCAATCTCGAGATCAAATGATAAGCAAAGTCCCATGTGCTCTTTGTCAAAACAACAGCGTTGTGGCTAAAGTGTGTCTCACTTTAGATATTTGGCTATAGAACAATTCACCTATATTAATGTTGGGAAAATTGTATTATTTTTTTTTGTAAAATGTATATGTAATAAAACTTCACACCTTATAAGTAAGTTTCACACTTTCCACCACAGGGTTTTGGTTCCTATCTTTACTAAATAAAAGAAGGTATTTCATAATTCCTATACATATAAGATCATGTCATTGGTTACTGTCTGGCTATACACATTCATATTTATAGGTATCACATTCTAATACACTATACTTGCAGTAAGCCATGTCTTTCTGCAGAGCAAGGAAAAACACACACACACACACACACACAGTAGTAGACATCCAATCTTTGTTCTCTTTTGTTCACATCCACAAGGGGTGCATGAGGGCGTTATCAAAGTTATGTAAAGTAAAATATATTCTCGCCATCTGTCTGTATGGTACTAACCATTCATGGTGATGCTCTTTATGGGATATAGGCACTTTTGTGACAAACATTTTGTGTTACTTTGAGATGCTTATTCCAATTATCATACAACCTTTGCAGTTAACCATGTTTAGATTATGCCTTGAGCAGCATATTATATACTCTACCCACAGTTTCTTTCCCCTCATTTTAATAGAACTTCCTTAGGGTTGTATTGTACATCAATGTTTTGAGTAATTCTTCTTCTTTAGGATTCCTAAAAAACTATTCCTTTAACAACACTGGCATGCAAACACAACTCCTTTGACGCCGTAGGAGTTTCTTTGGATTCTCCTGCAAATAAAATGTATTCAGCACAGAGGTTTTATTTCAAAATAATTTATTTGCATATAATTGGAATGAAGACAGGCTGATACATCTGTGATGGCACTGGTCAGTTTCTACATAGAAACATTCAGTCTATACAGAAACAACTCTTTCAAACCTGGACAAAATGGATAAATATATTAGTAAATAAATATATTAGTGACATGTCACTATATTGAAATGTTCTATTATATATAAAATACAACACTATCTCATTTCTGTTTTTTTGTTGTTCTCTTTTTGTACACAAAGTATCCAAAATATACTGACATAACCCTTAATGTTCTGTAGGGACTTTTACTCATAGAAAAGGCAGTTTCAGCTCATTATTCTTGCAAAACATGACAAAACAAACACATAAAAAACAAACAAAGAGAAAGATCTTGAACAGGATGAACTCACATGAGATATTCAGCGGCATCACTAAATGCTATTTTTCATGTGCTGATGGTCTGGGGCTAAATTAATACTATGAGTTTTACGTTGTTTTTTCTTTAATATAAAATGTGCTCAAGCCAAAGTGCTGCTTGTAATTCAGTCATTTCCATCTCAGTCTCTGAGACTGTTTGGGCACGGACAATAACAGACAAGGAAACCCTGATACTTTAGCTGGAGGATGCTGTGTTGACACATTCAAAGTGAGGTATTAGTACACGGGACTGCAGTTGAACATTTCTGCATGGTTGTCCAAAATATTGACACCAAAATGATTTCCACTTCAATTCTGGCATGTTCTCTTTTGTCATCGAAAGCACATTAAATTCTGGATTTAGAGCTATGGTGCGTAGTTTCTGTCTCCCCAATGAGGAATTCTAAGTAATGACAACAACGACAGTTGTTTCATCTACATGATACAAGCCTTCCGTAATCGCGCACGCGCCCGGTGCTAGTAGCCAAGGAGGACACGGAGGATTAAAAAACCATGATGAACTCTTCAGAAGAGGTAATTATCTTTGCTCTAGTTTCTGCGCCCGAAAGTCGCCGGACGCCACAATCTTCTGAACATAGCCATACTGAGAAATACAGAGAGAGTTGTGTGGAGCTGATAGTCTTAATTAGCTTTGTATCAACTCATTTGGCAAATGGCTTGAATGTAACGGACGTTCATTAACATCAAAAAAGTTACGCACTAAAGCTTTAAGGAAAGCTTTAAGGGAAAAAAGGCACAACACATACTATGTTATAAATTCACTGTGTTCAAGATTTTGCCACTTTGGTTAGACATGTAAGAGCTTAGAGTGTTGGGAGGTTCCTGATTTAGGATTATGAACAGTTTGAATGAATAAGGCACATATGAGGCTTTGTAAGTGCTACTGGTTACATTGCAATACCCACGCACTCTTTGTCTGCTGTTAAACTGTATCTGAAGTCTGACTGCTTCTTTCACATTTTGACTTTAAGAGCCTTTAAATGGAAAGTCCACACTAGAACAAAATTCCTATAGCTCTGATCTCTGATTATTTAGCCATGTTCATGCGGGCATCAAGAAGTCTGTGGTTAACCCGAAAATAAGAGACATCTTCGACTTTTATCTACACAGTTAAAGTGTTCATTTCGCTGGGATATAATTCAATTCGATTCAATTCAATTTTATTTATAGTATCAAATCATAACAAGAGTTATCTCGAGACACTTTACAGATAGAGTAGGTCTAGACCACACTGTAATTTATAAAGTCCCAACAATTCTAGTAATTCCCTAAACACTTTTTTTTTGTCTGTCAGTCTGCCACAGTGGCTAAATAGGAGGAGAGGGAATAGTAGGTAACGGAGATTTAAACCTAAAATTTGTCGTTTATATTTTGGAGAGATGGTTAAACATTTTTGAAAATGACAAATGTTTGATTTTTGATTCAAGGTGGATCTTTCAAAGCAGGAATTGGCAATGCACCTATACCACGACAAAGGATCTTTTACCAACTCGGGTATCATTACTGTAACTAAGATGTATTCTTCCCATTTATTCCAGTGTTTGATTGTTCCTGAGACATTTCTCAGGCTCTACCCATTACAGTTTGAAAATTGTGGGAAAAAGGCACTCTGAGCTTTCATTATACTGTTGCTACGGCAACAGACTGAGCTGATGCTTGGGACTGTAAGGTCTACCGAGCATGGCTTTACTCCAGTTATACTGTATCATTAAATATAGTCACTATCACTTTTCTATGGCTGCAATGTTGAGCTTTAGTTGCTGGATGGGTATATATCATTTTTGGAGGATAATACAACATTGTGATGAATTAGGCATTAAAGGAGCAGCATCCTTGTGATAAGGCCTGTTTACTCTGCAGGCAGTTTAACAGCACCGGGGTCAAACATGTGAAATAGGCACTGGCAAGAGAAATGACAAGAACAAGGCAATAGCTTGTAATGACGACGACATAATTCAGTCAAACCGATTCATTTTGAAAGGTTAAAAAACAAAACAATTACGGACTAAAAAAAAAGAAACAGAAAATGATCCAAAACACAAACAAACATGTTGAAAACAGCTGCCATTATTTAAAACAAGGCCCATGCAACCTCAGCAAATGCTGTCTGTCTGAGGGGCTGAGCATCAAGCTTTCTCTCTGTTTGGACTGCCAAGAGGATCACTTTTTGTTGAGTTTATGGGAGCTACATGGTTGTGACAAAAAAAAAAAAAAAAAAAATTTTTAAAACATTTACAGCAGTACCTTTAAAGACCCCCGTTGTGTGAGGCATGTTAAGAAATTTGAGCTGAGGTAGGCTGGAGAGAAAAGCTTCTCTCAGCTGAGACTGGACTCAGCGAAGGAAGACAAAGATCACGCTGGTGGAAGAGTAAGTACCTCTGAAAATAAATCAAGTTATTTTGCAATAGAGTGAGCAATGCAGAGATGGAGTCTCACTTCACGAGGGCTCAACGCCCTAAGCGAGGATCATTCGTTGTTTGGGAGCATGGGAACTTGTGATATCATGTCGGTGATCAGGGTTCAACAGTTAGGGTTGCCAGATGGCCCGGGGAAAGTAAAAACGCCAAGGCCGGAAAGTAAATAAAACAACCCACTTGCCCGTTTCGGGCATCATCGCATCATAAATGAGGTTTGTCGTTCTCTTGCCTCCGTCCAAAGAATGCTTGTTGAATGATTTGAGGCGCTTTTGACGGTTTAAAAAAAAGTTGTCCACATTTTTCTCTCTCGAAAAGAACACTTTGTATAGGGGCCAGTAAAAATTGACTTCGGGCAAGTAGATTTTCTTTTTTTTTCGACCGGACAAGTGAAAAAAGACCTTTAAACGTTGAACCCGGGTGATGAATAATCTTCCTATAACTGACGAGCAGAAACACAGAAAAACACTTTTCCCCCTTGGTGGTGTATGAGTTGTTTCCCTAGCAACTCCCAAATCATTCAATATATTTCCATATACAACATTATAAAGGGTCTAGCATTATTCTAAAAATGTAAGCATGATTTAATCACAATCATTTTCAATCTGACTCAGCTGAAAGAGCATTCCAGCATGTGAGCTTTGAATCCTGGGGGGAGCTGGGGAATCGGCTGAAGCGAGGCATTGCTGGTGGAATTATGCGGAAGACATGAGAGCGATAGCCAATGAGAGGCTTGTCCATTCTGGCTCCTGTGTAGCAGCGTGATAATGGGGATGCAACAAGTTCTCACACGCCAGACTCCTCTTCTGATCCTGGGGACACAAAAACAGCTCCAGTCATCTTTAAAAAAATAATACAAAGAGAAACAAAGAATAAAGAAAAATGTTATGCAGGTCTAAAAGAATCATTCCAGTTTTTTTTCCCCAGGGCTTATGTTTGTATTTTCTCCATCCCTCATATGGTATTTGTAATAAAAACAAAGTACTTACCAAATTAGGTAAGCAGTCAGATGAACATACAGATTGTAAACAGGTTAGCCAAACCGATTCGAAAGAGGAAACAAAGGTCAAATACAATTTTTACTCAAACTGTCCATTGTGAGCATCGATCACAGACTGACTTTCTGATTCAATTTTGACCTTCTGTACTTTCTGTACTTACTGGAACTCTTTATTTGTGACATTTCAGATATGTTCACTTGCAGTTTAACCTCCAAATAAAGCGGCTTTGAAAATTTGGCTAAACTGTTGACTTGTTAACCCGTCAGATCATCTGACTGCTCTTGTTTCTTGCCCGGTCCAACTGCGCTAGGGCTGCACAATATACGTTTTTTTTATCGTCATCGCGCATCAACTGGCGCAATAAACACATCGCAAAAGGCTGCGACATATTGCAAAAGACACTCAAAAGATTTTTTTCTGTTAGTTGAAAGAAAATATCAGCAGAAAACTGCACTTAAAAACGTAACTGACATTCTTTTTTAGTGGTGCATTTTATGTTTAATTCAATGTTCAGTTTGTTCAATTTGTTCAATAAAAGAATGTTGGAAATTATTTCTTTTCATTTATTTTAAATTCAACAGGCAATTTGTTGTATTTTAGCAGAATACTGAAAGCAGCAGAAAGGCAGAACTTTAATATCTATTTATCGCAAGAAATGTCGTTATCGCCTATCACATATTTTCCTCATATCGTGCAGCCCTGAACGAATCTGTAGCGACTGGTAATTGGTAACTTGCCAATTATTTTGGCGAGTACAACATTATTACAAGCAATAGAAATGCCGGGCAAAACTATAAAAAAATAATAATAACCCCAAATTATCCTTTAAGTCCAAAGGGCTGGTCATGTCATTAAAGACAAAAAATGAGACACCCACCCTGATTGTAGTGTAATGTTTGGCAGTACAAACAAATGTCTGTGTTGCGGTCGGCAGCAGGGCCGTGGTGGAACCTGCAGGGTGGCCTGTCCATAGAGGTCCCAGGCCCCAAGAGCTGAGGCTCTGAGCGGGCCTGCTGCACCCGCCTTTGCCAAACAACATGGGCCCCGGCATAGCAAGGCCAGTCCTCCATACCTCCAGAGTCCAGAATGAGGGGCACGGGGAGCAAGGCAGGGTGCAGCTCCGGAGGGGAGCAGCAGAAGCCCGGGCCCTGGCCGTAGTGGATGTGGATGCTACGGTCATCCTGCAGATCTAGGCTCTGGTGGAAGCGAACAGAGGGCCCATCAAGCACACAGCCACCCACTCGCCCAAGAGGAGCGGGAGGGTGTCCGTGCCCCTGGTGGCAGCAGTGGGGTTGAAGCTGTAAAGGGATTGGGGACACCAAGACAGGAGGTCCTGCAGGGCTGCTGGGGTCATGGTCCTGACACTCTGTCCCAGGACTGGGCCGATCTGTGGGGTCTGGCTTTGGGCACTGGCAGGTGCTGTGTTTAGGAGGGCAGACAGGCAAGTCTTTGTCCAGGACAAGAGGAACAGGTGCCGCTGCAGCAGCAGCAGCAGCAGCAGCAGCGCCCCCCTGCTCCTCATCCGAGCCTCTGCTCGGGCCCTGGCTATGCTCCCCCTCCTCATAGTGGTGGTGTCTGTGGCGGTGGTAGTGGATGTGGCTGAACACAGTCTGCGGCTGCTCCTCGGGGCAGCCCGCTTTGTTCACCACAGAATCCAGAGACCTGGGCCGGGCCTGGGCATCGGCCTCCAGGCTGTTCCTGCGAGGGGCGCGCCCAGGCCCTGGCCCGTAATACACAAACGGATCATAGTCACTGCTCAGAGAGCTACGGAAGGTGGACCAGCTGCCATAAACCCCCTGCAGGGACACGTCAGTACAGTTGAGAACTGAGTCGCTGGAGGAGCCGTGGCATGGCCCTGAGCTGGAGTCACTGGCTGGCCCATCAGCCAAGTAACCGCTGCGTTCTGTGTGGTAGCTGCCACCCGAGCAGCTGCCTTCGTCCTGCCGGCTATGGGCCGGCACTCCACGCGGCTGTGGTGTGACGGAGGTGGTGTGGTGCAGTCTTGAGCTGGATGCACTGCGCTGGGCCGGACAGGATGAGCGATAGTTGTGGCAGGACCGACGTGGGGTGTAGTGGTGAGTGGAGGTCCTGCAGTTACCGCCAATCCTGTGGGGCCTCCCGGGACCCTCTGCAGGAAGGTGGTACCCACAGCCGGACGCAAGCGGCCTGCTGGTGAGGAAATGTAGTGTTTGGGCATCCACGGGAGAAGAGCCGGTGTAGTGGCCCAGGGAGGGATAATGTCCAGAGGGTCCACGAGGATAGTGGGGCCTCATAGAGAAGGGGATGGCGTGCTGGGGAAAGGGGTGGTTACGTGGGCTGCTGTAAGGCTGAGGGTGAAGGAAACTCTGGCTTTGCTCCGGACTCTGCTGGAGTCTGTTCCTCTGGGGCTGCCGCTCCGTCCCTGTGGACCAAGGCAGCAGTCAGAATATACAGAAAACTGAAGGGTAACAGTGACTTCTATTTTTACAGCACTTATCATAGCAGAATCAAAAAGGGGTTAAAATTCAGAGATATGGCTGGTTTAACATGCCTGAGTTGGTATTAGTAAAACTGTACATCTATTTAAAATTCAAAATGTAGAATTTCAAACTTTTGCCGCATTGTGGCCTGAATGGAAAATAGAGCCACATGTTTCCAGATGATCAGGGTCCTCATTTTGAAAAGTTATCGTAGTTATTGAAAACTAAACTTCATAACAATCTTAATATGTTAAAGTTTCTGCAAGTTTCTGGAGTTTGAATTTGTTCAGTCTAATGGGCACCTTCTTCACCAAAACTTGACTGGAAATAAGCTTTTCCTCACCCATGATGTTGTGCATACAGAGGGGACAGGTGCGGTGTTGTAGCAGCCAGGGGTCGACGCACTCTTTGTGGAACTCATGAGCGCAGGAGATGATCCTCAAATGCTGGGATAAAAGTGAGACGGAGGTAGATGTGATGATAAATAGCTGACCAGGACAGATAAATCTACAGATCCAGTATGTTCCTTGCTCTCTCTGCTCTTACCTGCCCGTCCTGGAAGTCCTCCAGGCAGATAGCACATACAGGGCTCGAGTTGGAGCTGCTGGCTGACCCCCAGGGTGCCTGGTGGTGCTGAGAGCCCGAGCAGCCCTGGGAGCTGTAGGTTTTGGTCTCCAATCGACTAATGGCCCGCATGGTCTGCTGATGGACAGAGTCCTGCACACACAAGCAGCGAGGGTTAGAAAAACCTTTACAAGATCTCCAGCTGAGCTGTGCATCCAAAATGAAGACGATCCACTGTCAACCTCATCTCTGTGAGCTTTACACTTCTACCAACGTTGTTGCTTTCACTCACCCAGGTCCTGTTGGACTTGCACTTGGAGCGGAAAGCAAATATTAGGACGATGGTCAGAATAGCTAGGACAATGGTGAGCAGGATACCCACATCATGTGGCTGCAAAATGAGAAGAGGATGGAAGGAGAGCATAATATTTATATGGTTTCATTATATATTCTTCCAGCCAATGAAAGGAAAGTCAGAGAGGTATGTCCATGTGTTTCACTGCTCACCCATCTAGGCTGCTCCACCTTGATCTCAATACGAACTTTGGCCTCCTCGTTCTTGTTGACCAAACTCATCAGCTCCTCAGCATCCTCCGCCTCCACCAACACGACTGGACGGGGAAGGGAGTCGGTTTCTCGCAGCTGTGTGTTTGTGTGTGTGTGTGTGTGTGTGTGTGTGTTGTGCAAACCAAAGCAAGAAGAGAAATACACAGAAATATGAAATGTGACATTTCTGTGTGATTTTTTGTCTCACATATTTTATAGATAAATATATAGCGCTAGCTGTGGCTGCACACTGACCTCAGCAGCAGCGTTGGCATCATCACTGACATCAAAGATAACAGCCTGAGCTCCTTTGTCCAATGCCATGCGGGCCTGAAGGAGACAACACAAGAGAGATGACAGTTAGAAACAAAACGTGAAGACAGGGAGGACATTTGGAGGAGATTCTTAATGTATACTCGTGGGATGTGAATAATAGACAAAAACGACATATTGAGTAGGAAAGCTTGTCACCCATGTAACCATGCTTGTTCAGAGGCCAGTTATACAGCGGACAGTTCATGTGAATATACTGTAGCACTTTATCAATTCACAATGTATGTTTTAAATGTATATTATTATATATTATTAAAAAATGCCATGTTTGTGTAACTTAATGTGGCAATAAACTCCATTCTGAGATATATAAGTGGTAAAAAGTAATTTTTTCATACAATTGAATTGTCAATCATGTTGGTTGGTTGGTTTGGTCAGCAATCATACTACTATTAGCCTACAAGGCTACTACTACTTGGAGTGAAGCTGAATGTTTCAACCATTTATTCATGGTTACTTTTAAAGAGTTATTTGAACTGATTATCCATTACTTTTAGCTACCTGTTTAAACTTCTGTGCTCACTTACTGACACACTCACTTTTACACACTCTTACATAACTGCAAAATGTACTGTTTAGGTGTTACAGTTGACTTCATGTTAATATGTGGATATATTCTTTTAATCAAATCATAATTTCTATTTTTATTTTTTCAAATTAATTGATCTACTTTGTAATCTTTCCATGTACCCCCTGGCAACTGCAAAAGTACCCCCTGGGTTACCCCCTGCTCTGGTTTAATGCCATTTCTTTAAACCAATCACAATCGTCATGGGCGGTGCTAAGCTCCACACAGAGCAGCTGCAAAAGAGTCGTACGAGAGAATACTCAGATTGGACAGATAGTCTAGCTAGCTGTCTGGATTTACCCTGCAGAGATCTGAGGAGCAGTTAACCATAGTCCTCAGAAATCCACCAAATTTAAAATTCCAACACACAGAAAATATATGCATCTGGCGGAATTTCCTGCAGCACCGGAGCAATCCCTGAAGTGGAACGCGAAGGATATAGACTACCCCTGGGTACATGTACCCCTGGTTGGGAATCACTGCTGTAGAAAACCACACCAGTCCATTTAGTGTCTTAAGCCATCACTAGGTGGCAGTCATGCACTGAGCCTCAGGCCTCACAACACAGACCAAAGTATAGCTCCTCCTGCCACTTTTCCACCTGACTCTGGAAGCCTGACTAAAAAGTGCGTACGCCACAGCACAAATCTGCTGCCTGATCTAAACCTTTTTTCTAATGTTGCTAAAAGAATTGAAAGTAAAAAGAAAAGGTGTTATATCAATGAAAGGAAACGGTTGGGGCATCAGCCTTACATGCAAATGTTGATGATGTATTTTGTATTCAAACTATGCTCTGAAAGTCTCCTGCATTCATTCATTATGTCATTTTACAGTGTGTCATTTTAAAGCTAAAAGAATATTTTTAAAAGAAAGCTATTCTGAACAAGCATGGCGGCACATCAGTGAACTTATGACTACCAGTTACTGACCAGCAGTGGTCGAAGAAGTACACAGATCCTTTACTAAAGTAAAAGTAGAAATACCAAATTCTCCATTACAAGTAAAAGTCCCTAATTCAAAATGCATTAGTATTATCAGCCAAATGTACGTAACATATAAAAAGTAAAATCACTCATTATGCATGAGTGGCTCCTTTCAAAGTGTTATATTATAGAATATTATATTATTCTGATTTGATCATTAACAAATACATGTAAGAGTAGTTCATTGTTGTAGTTTGTCAGTGTGAAGCTCATTTTAGATACTTGGTATAATACTGGGTAAATTAGTAGTATAGTACTGCATCATATCATTTGTATAAACTAATCAGTTTTTTTATGTAAAAAGTAACTAGTAACTATATGTGTCAAGTAAATGTAGTGAAGAGTAAAAAAAACAGATTTCCCTCTGAAGTATAGTGGAGTAGAAGTATAAAAGTACATTAAAATAGAAATACTCAAGTTAAGTATATCAAAAGTATACTTAAGTAGAGTAGTTGAGTAAATGTACTTAGTTGCATTCCGCCATTACTGACCAGTGGTGCTCAGTGGAACAGGCAATGGCCAACACAAGGCAACTGCTGGATATGGGCACCGTTTGTTTATTATCATATTGTTAACTTTTATTAACTTGCATCCACACTCCCTAATGTTGCTATAAACACCCAACAGTATGCATAAATCCCTTAATCTCCTCCCATTTGTATTACATTCAAAACTTGAACTAAATCCAGCAACTGAGGGAAATATCTGACTCTTTAGCTGCAAAATGCTCCACTATGTTCACCAGCTAGTCTCTAACTGTGTTGCTGCTGAGCAGGTAGTGTATAGCGGTTGTTGCTAGGCTGGGTAAACCCAGCCCGATCTGCCAGCGATTTGATTTCGCCCTGCAGCTCAGGCTGGAAACCTGTACGTTTATCTATCCTGCTTCCATTACGAATTTGCGGGAACCAATCACAAACGTTTACGTTCAACAAGCTAGCCACCGAAGCTCAGCAACCCATTGATGCCGCTGTCGCTGCTACATCACCCGGATCGTTGGTCTGATTGGTTGAAGGACTATCCAATTGCGTACAGAGTCATTTGAACTATGCCCGTTGATCACGCCTCTTGTGCAGAGAAAGTACAGAGCAGACTCCCCAGACTAATGTTCAATCTTAAAAGATTGAGCTTGGTCTGGTGATAGGCAGACTAGGTTGTTGTTGTCCACAGTTCATTGTATGCCTATGAGTTCAACATTTCTGAAGACTAATGAGACTTAGCTAAATCTTTTTTTTAGAAGTTACAAAGTGTCACTTTAACATCTTTAACAGTGCACTGGCTCCTGGTTGACCAATAGAATAGCCAGTGAAGTCTGATACGCAAAAACCTCCGTGCTAGATCAGATCCTATCAGAGAAACATCTAGCATCATGCTAACATCTTAGAGTATAGATATATTGTCAATCCTACAAACTGTAGTTATTATGTGGCTGGCTGGCTCAACCACTGTAATGTTTTCTAGTCATTTCAGATGACTTCAGTAATGGTTCGACTCTGCTACACAGATATGAACGCTTGCAGTTCCATAACACTGTTGATGAAGATTGTGTGGTGTTGTGATTTTTTTTGACACCAGGTAGGCTTTGTTAAATGTGGTTTTTGCATATTGTTACAAGGTTTTTGTACGAAGTCTATAACATGTTGCATGTAGAAAACAAAATGGCGTTCTTTTTTTCATTTATTGTCCGTGGACAAATGTTTATTCAGAATGTTTTAGTATTTTTTTGTGTGAAAATAATGTGAAATGATGCTTATGCTGCTCTATTTAAAATCATAGAAACTATAACCACTATGCGATCATATGTCTGCTTTACACTCGGATTTAGAAAAGACTATAATAGTAGTGTAATGTGAAAATGCATTTTATGTTAAGTCTTTTGTGAAAGTCAAAGCAAAGAAAAACACATTGGAGCTGGAGATATGATATTGCAGTTGCATAACACACTGTTGATGAAGACTGTGTGCTGTTGTGATTTTGACACCAGATTAAAGAGAGCGCAAGGGCAAGTCCTGTGTGGCCATTCCATCCTTAATGCACTTTAGACCTAAGGAGACACATCCACCATCAGTGCACTCAGACACACTGCTACAAACGTTTCTCTGAATGTAGTTTTTTTTTTTTTTTTTACCAGCGTGACCTAAAAAAAGCCCAGAAATGCTTCCGTGAGTATCACCAGAAGAGAAAACAAATAGCAGCCTTTTCATCAGTATCTCAGCACATGCTCTCAAGCGTCTGGCATCTGCCAGCGCTTAATGAGGGGGAGACACAAGTTTAATCACCTAATCACCTGGGTCAAACACAACACTAAACAGTGGTTTCTAGCCTACTGCTCGCAGCCCAGGGCACGGAGACATTTACAAAGACATTCAGGTAAAAACATCACTCGGTTGATCCATTAATCAAGTTAATGTGAAAGGTCTTTTGTGGAGTGGCAGCTTTGAACCCAGATCACTTAATAACAAAAAGAGAAACTCAATGCATGACAAGGAAGAAACATGCATTTTCTTTGTATACTGTCAGAAACCTACCCCTCCTACATGTATTGCCTCAAAGTGCATTGCCGATCATGAGTTAAAAGCAATGTGTGCACAAAAAGCAAATCTGTGAGCGTGCATACACTATATGTGTGTGTGTGTGTGTGTGTGTGTGTGTGTGTGTGTGTGTTTTTGTGCAAAATGAAGCGTGCGGTTGAGAGTTAACAACATTGTACCGCAGAACCGCTGGTGGTCATAGTATTGACGGTCAGGAAGAGGTCAAATAAAAATTAACATATCCCCTTTGATCTGGCTTCCAGCTCTGGTGCAACAGCCTTTCCCCTGTTTCATCGGAACAGTAATTGTAGTACGTGCATGGGCCTAAATGGGGTGCGGTCACATAGGAGAGAAAAAAAAAAAGAGAAGCTGGATCTTTGACATGTGGGAATTTGCTTTACCTGGGGTTCAAAAGTTCCCTCACGCGGCACTGAGCCCATACGTCCTCTAATCGAGGTAATAAATGCAGGGAAGTCCGCTCCCGTGGTCCAACACACAGCAGTAGTAGTAGTAGTTTTAAATAGTCTCCTACAGTTCAAGAATATATGATAATATATTTCTCAAATGACTGCTGCTGTGGTCTTATTATATCTCAGTTTTAACAGTAGTGATACCACAGTGTGTACGCCAAAGCCATATGTCTCTACAGACCCAGAAGAGGCCTGAGAGATCTCATTACACAATTAATAGGAGATATTTTTATCCTTTAATGGTGCAATGAAAAGCGCTGACGCTAACAAGACAAGTTAAAAAGGGACTGCCAGCACGAGGGTTTCAACATCTCCAGGTTTGTTATGGTTGGAACTGAAACAGACATCGCTGTGGTTAGGCAAACACCCATCCTCATGAGGTGCAACTTGACACGTGTTTCAACACTATTTGGTATTTCAGTAAACATGGACAGTTAACAATTGCAGCATCGGAAATGACTGCGGTTTACAGAGGTATACAGTGAAGACGTCATCGCTGAAAATCTAACAAACAACGCGCAGGCCACTATAGTCAGCTTTTAACACTGATTGTGTTTTGACGGAGGGTGCGGGCAAACGCGGGTGAACAGAGTGTAATTATTTCAGACAAGGCCGGCGAAGGGTAACAGCCAGTAGTGGAGAGCTTTGTTTTGTTGCAAAAGCAAGCTGTCACAAACATAAACACACCTGAGGGCACAGATCTAGAAAGCCACTGTGTTTGAGGTCACACAGGTACAACCCAACAGGTATGCATGCAACACAGACAACCCATTACTTACAGTCTTATCAGTTTCTTGCAGCTATGGTGACCAACCATTACAGATAAATGCAACTACAATATAGAAGCGTATATCATCCAATCCTAAAGGGGAACTATGCAGTTTTGTCAGCTTAATTTACCTTAAATGAACAGCTTCAAAGTCATTGGAATGGTTATATGACTTTTTTCAGGTTGAATGGTGGTCGTCTCGCTCCCCCCTAGCACCTGTGAGCGGGGTGGTTTTTCCGTCAGGAAGTATCATGTGATATCAGGTCTCGCGATGTGACAAATTACTTCACGGCACTGCACACATACAGGAACCGGCTAGCTATAAGAACAAGGTAGCGATGGAGTTTTTCACACTATCGTCATGGCTGAGGCGGCAAAAAAGAAGCAGAAAGATAGGAAAGCATTGTCGGAGGAACAGAGAAAGAGGAAACGGCAGACTGACCGAGGGAGGAGTCAGACATGAGTAATCATAGGAGCTGTCAAATATCTATTCTGAAGCTGGTAGGGGGAGCTTTATAGAGAAACCTGCCAGCAAAAAGAGAGAAAACAGCAAAGAAATGGCCAAAACTGCATAGCGCCCCTTTAATACTGAGTCTTTTTCACAAGACATTTTGACTTGTAGGAAAAGCATGTGTGTAATTAGCAACATTAACGATGGCTCCGTCAATTCAAGTGTCCCAGTAAGACATGACAGTGTGACAGTGAGCCAGCATGCGCAATTCCAGGGTGCTGAAACAGAAACAAATGGAATTAAGCCATTGTTCATTTTATTATCTGCACTTGTAATCTCAAAATGTCTTATATCTTAAAGGGCACTATATGTAGAATTTGAACATTTACAGAAAATCAATCAATACACCCGCTTTGTCTCAAGTCTATACTCTGATTTTATACAATACGTACAATATACTAACTGTCACGTGCGCGAAACGTAATACATCTCCATAGCAGCAGGCGGCGCTGCTCTGTTTTGTTTTCATTAACAGTCTGATTACTTCCCAGAAAATGAAAACCAGCAGCTGATTGGACAAACGTGGCACGTGGTTCTTTTTTCTCCGGAAATTCCATAGACATATATATATATATAATGGACCAACAGATCCCGTTGCTCTGGACGGAGACCAGTGAAGGATATTAGAAGCAGTTTTCCGGTGATGGCTGAGCGTTACTGCGCAGCCTCCAACTGAGAGAGACGACGTAAATGTGACGTGAGCAACCTGTCTGAAAGTTGTAAGTCTTCTGGTAGCTGTGCCAAGAGGAATCTCAATCATTCCGAATCTAGCAGAGACGGAGAGCGTAGGTATATGTAAGGAGATAACATAGGCACAGGCTAATTATTGATCACTAAATACTAGTTAACATTAGTAATTAAACTTAAACAGCGAATGTAAGTCCAAACTGCCTGAGAGCTTCTCCTGTACTATACGGTAATTTCTCTACTATGAGACAGTAAGTCCCGTGGTTATGACACAATCGTTAGCCTATTTTTATAAAAACGTCTGCTACAGAGCCATAACGTGAGGTACAAGGTAATGGAGGCTTTTATACATTGTCGTGTTTCTTTAGAAATGAACAATAGACAAATAGAGTCTTTAAACGCTTCAAATGTAAAGTTATTCGCTGTCAAAGTGACGTCAAAATGAATGGCAGTCAATGGAATGCTAACAGGGGGTGAGTGCTTATTAGCATCAAAATGGCGCCATAGGAGGTTCGGGTTGTGAGGAGAAGCTTACCCCCTTGGGAAATTCACAGCCAGACTGTCATGGCGGCTCGTTCAGAATACGATCTCATATTGTACTAAAATAGTTCACCAAAACGTGTTTCTGAAAACATTTTAAGAGAGAAATAGGCCGTGAAGTTTCTGAATCTGTCTTCATTTCAGATTGACAAAGGTCAATTTAAAAGATTTTTGTCAGATTTTGAGAGGCTCATCTGCTCCCCATTTCCGGGTGAGTCCCGACTGCCCTGTCTCCGACTGAACATGTCGGGTCGGCCCAAATGAAGGCCGACGGCTCCTCGGACGGCCGACGGCACGGGACACACCGAACAGACTCGAGTCACCGACCTCGCCAGACGGTCCGACGGCCGATTATCGGGCTGGTGTGTCTCCTCTATTAAGGAGGACACTGAGATCAGTTGGCGGAAAACACCACATATTCTGCACCAATTGTCACCAACATTATCTCACATTTCTATGGACAAAAACTTCAGAAGCCCTTAGAAGAATTATTCTGCTATAATCTCATGAAAATTTTACACATAGTGGCTTTAAATTGCAACACCTCCTAAAGCGGACAGGAGAAAATGATTCACACAGATACACCAATTAAGAATCTGTGTTCCAGCTTAGTACCAGCAGCATTTGGCTAACGGTAGTATTAACCCCAGCTCATCTTGCATGACCACCACATGGAGCCACTGATCTGTCCTCTCCAGCATTGGGTGGCCTGCTCGGGGCCAGCCAGCACTGTTTGTTCACATCCCTGGCAAAGTGTGGTCTGTGAGCTGGGCCTGGCATCACAGTGTGTTCTCAACAGGGCAGAGACAAACTACGCTGCTCTGATGTCTTTATTTCACATAAGGAACGTGCCAAGGTTTTTCCGTTGCCTGACAAAATCGCTTTGCCTGTTAACGTCTCAGTGTTTATCATGGGTTTTAATGTGGTGCGGATGGCACAGCCGGGCCAATCCAATCCATTGGGCGAATCCCCTTCATCTGCAGCCATGTTCCAACGTAACGGAGAGAGACAAGGGAGAGGGCAATAATGAGAATATTACACACAGACACATTCAGTCTTGCCATGGAGAAACATCTGTTATATTAGTTGAACAGCTATGATTAAAGGAACTATATTCAGGGTCCAAGTGTGACCCAGTAGCTCCATAACCTTTGACAGCAGATTTTATTTAAATTAGTGGGGCAGTAAATACAAACTTTAAAGTCAAACATCTGCAGCCGTGAGCACACAGCAGCAACATATCTGGCTGAGTAAGTCATTTTAGTAAGTGATTTTTTTTTTATATATATATACCAGAACAAATCTGACAGTGGAGTGAGATAATTTGACTTGTTCCAGGAGTTGTTCCGGCATTTCCTTTGTTTCAGGAATTTTCTAGAAATTAGGTTCTGTATAAAACAAGACAGAACAAGGCGGGGCAGAGCACTAGTAACAAGAAAATTATTGTTTCTAGAAAAAAAAGTGGTTTTGAATTGGAACCATATGTTAGGACAGACATTTTTATCAGTGCAACTAGCAAGTAAGACATTTCAATTTCAACCTAAGCTAATTAGTGAGCATGACTGTCCTCGTAGTGAAAATCTTTATTACCGTTAATTACACACCACCACACACTCCGTATCCACTGCCATGAACCTGTTGATATTGCACTTCCTCGGTCTCCGAAAACCCCTTCCTGCCTCTTTAAAACATGCCACTAGACTCTGTTCAACTCAATCTAACTTCTTTTTTCCCAGCGTGACTATCCACATCATTCAGTGCGTGAGTAAATTATACCATGGAATAATATGTGTGGGAATAAAGAGTGAGAGTGAAAGAGGTACAGAGAACAGAGGAGGACAGAGAGGGAGGGAGAGGAGTGAGGCAAGCAGGCTGTGGTGCTGCTGCATTAAAGTGTCTAATGACAGAGTACGGAGCTCTGGGCCTACAGGTTTGAGGCTGAGTCTCTGCTCTGTCATTTCTCCTGACTTGCCCGGCACACTGGAACCATTACTGAGGCACTGGGACACGCCGCATGACTAAATGAGGAGCAGACCGGGGCGAGGGCCGGGGGTGATAATAGAGTGTGTGGCAGGGGGTGGGCATTGTGTTGTGTTTAACTGGGAATCCAATTTAATGTAAAGTTACTCAACTAAGTCTTCAAGATTGTCTTTTTAACCAACAGGAAATTTGCCTACTTGTCAGTTTACCTGTTAAATAGTTTATATCGACGACATTCCACTTACGGGATTGTTCAGGTGCCGGCGGAAATTCCGCCGGATGTCCCTCATTTTAGGCCATATGTCCATTACCTTCTGCTTTCTTTGTGTTGGCATTCTAAACTCCGGTGGATTTCTGAAGACTATGGTTAACTAGGTGTGTTCAGGTGCATTCTTGGTGTATTGCTATCTTGAGTCAGCGGGAAGTGATCTCGCCATTGACCAACAAAAACCTGGTCTAAAGTCAATAACGCAGTATTTGATTGTTATTTTAACAGCAAATTAGTAAAATGCGCCTAGCGCGCACACACTATGCTTGTTACACACACATAAGGAAGCGCAGCAGCACACAAACATGCAAAAGATTACAAATAAAAATATTACAGTGCAAATCCGCCATCATAATAGCAATGCGCCAAGGTACAAATGCGCCTGGCTTTTAAAGGGAATGGGAGATGACTCTCTGATTGGTTTATTTTTGGACACACCCTAAATGCACCTGCGCCAGGTGCTTCACGGCGTGCGCTTAGATCGTTAAAATAGGGCCCTGTGTGTCTTTAAGTCTTCAGGATTTACTTGTCTTTAGGCAACAGGAGATTTTAAGATTTCATTCATGCAATCCACAGATGGTTTGGAGATTTGCCTACTGGTCAGTTTACCTGTTCCATGATGAGACATCAAAATGAACTGTCCCTGGAAGATTGTTGACAATGACAATGCTTACATGCTAATGGAGATCATGTTTACAGAGTTCACCGACTTAGTTTAACGTGTTAGCATGCTAACATTTGATACTTAACACTAAACACAAATTGCGTGTATTGAGATATTCGGACCAAAGGGCGACAGACACAGGTAGAGATAGACAGACAGATAGATTCCTTATAGCTACGCTGCTAGCACGGACAATAAAAATAAATCACTGCACAGCAGATGACCTCGAACTTGCTCAACTGAAAATGTTCAAAAAATAAACATGACTACATGAACAGCATTTATGTATTAATTTAAATGTCCAAGCAGCTCACTATATGTAGTGCCTGTTAAACTGATGACTGTTGGTGGACTGGAGTCATTCCTTTTTTATTTCTAACAGCCTTGCGTGTGTTATCCAAAGGGAAACTTTCAGCAGTGGTACTCATTCGGTTGTGGATGGTGTAAAGAATTCACTTGAATTATTTGATTTTAACAATTAATATTTACAAATATAGATTTCAACATTAAATGGGTCCTTGATTTGCTTAAACGTCATTACAGCTGATCACCAAAATCCACAGTCCACACCAGCATCCTAATTGTCACTTACATAAATGTTGAAACAGTTTGGTAAATGAAAATCACCAGAACTACACAGCGTTGCTTTAAATATTGTTTACCTAGCTTTGAAGCTGTATATATTTAAGTCCAATTGTGTGTGAATAATTGCTGTGTGTGTGTGCTGTGTGATTGCCGGGTGCTCGCCACTAGCTGAGCGGCAGTTGAGTTGGTTAGAGGAGGGAAGGGTGTGGCCCTGCTGGGTATCCATTACTCAGAGGGGTACTTTGATGTGGGGCCGCTGGAGGGGGGGGGGGGGAGTAATGTATGAAGAGGGGGGGGGGGGGGGGGGGGGGGGGGGGGGCATGTCAGGGCAGGTGAGTAGATTGTAAGCTCTCAGGAAAAGTATTGAGCCTGAGGGGGTGGGCCTGAATCACACACACTTTTCCTCCTCCTCATACATATAACTCCCATTCATCCTAACACATACACACACACACACACACACACACACACACACACACACACACACACACAAGCACTAAATCCAGAACCTGGGGTTGGCCACTGTTCTCAAGCAGATGAGACACACACTGGAAAAAGTTATGAACCTGATCTACGTGTCTGGAGGTAAGAGAGGTCATTTAGAGAACTCACAGTATTGAAGCTCAGCCTGCCCTCCCTCCCTCCCTCTCTCTCTGCACTTCCCTTGTCTCTCGCCCCCTCTCATTAGCAGGCCTCGCTACACCGTGACACACATTTGAAATGCAAAGCACAGGGTGACAGAGAAAGACCAATGTCATCTGATACACTATCGCTTGCTAAACACATCCTCGAAACATCAAAGAGTGCCTGCAGCCTGGGGGGGGGGGGGGGGGCAGGGGGGGGGGGGACACAGCCGTGATGAAGGAGCCCAGAGGCCCGACTCCATCGCACACACGCAACCCATTTTATTCTTTAAACCCAACCAGCCCGATGCCCGGGCACTGAGAGGGTTAACAGCCAATAATCATGTCTGGAAGAAAAGCCTCACTAACAGAAACTATAAGCTGTGCTGCTTCTTAAAGGAATAGTTTGACAGTTTTTTACACTTGATGAGTGTAAAAAGAGAAGTTGATACCGCTCTCATCTCTGTATGCTAAATATGAAGCTAGAGCCAGGAAATGGTTAACTTAGCTTAGCATGAAGACTAAAAACAGGGGGAATCAGGTTGCATGGATCTCTGGAAAGGTAACTATTCACTTGTGCAAAAAACGACATCATATTTTTGACATTTCCAGTTATTACCGACACTGACTGCTGCTACACTGAACAATCTCTATAAACTACTAAAGCTGTGTAAGCACATGAACTTCTAAAATGAATTACAGCTGTAACTATCAAGATATACTTCAATCATAGCAGCACTTGACTGTAATACATATAATTAGGTAAACCCCCTGGGTGACATGGCAGGGAAAGAGATGTAAAGAGGGAGAGTTAGATCTCTGGATGTACGGACTCTTCTGATCTCGCGGGGAACACAAACATGCCAAACCTCACCTCTGGCGCTTTCTTCTCACTTCTCCAAACATTTTTTTAAAAACCTCAGCTGTGAAAGTTGCCACATGAGAAACTGCTCGATTCCCACAGAGGAGCCACTATCTTTTTTATTGTTTGTATTGCACTCTATCAAGAGATTCAGGTCGGAATAATCCTCCTTTGAGAGGAAAAAGGCCCCCTTTTTGTAGGCTTGGTATCGGTATGTTGATACATTCCTATAGAAGTGATGAGAGTATAACTAGAGGAGGGAGAGAAAGTGACCTGCATAAATTCTCTCAGTTTGTGGCCCGGGCATGGCATACGTTTTTTTCTCTCACCATCGGGCAGCTACACAGAGACTCCGGGGAAACCAATTAGAGGGCCTTTTCTGGCCTTTTAAGAGGCAGATAATGTTCTTGTTTTCATAAAGCATCCTGTTATTTAATCAGGCCTGTAAGTGAGAGCCTGACCACCCTCCTCCTACAGTGTAGAGCAGCCTCCTCCCTCCTCTCCTTCCCTCCCATCATTCCTGCCCTGAGCCCTCCATCTCATTCAACAGCTCTTGTAAGCCTCTAGGAATTCATTCTTGGAACAGGCCGTGCAGTAAGCCATGTCTTTCTGCAGAGCAAACACACACACACACACACACACACACACACAAAAACGCACGCGCACACACACACACACACACACACACACACACACACACACACACACACACACACACGCACGCGCACACACACACGCACACAAAACCAGCACAGGGACAATTGGACACACTGTCTGTAAATGAGGTAAACCTAGACACAAATAAAGTTTAAAAAGTGCTTGATTTTTGTGTGATTATTACAAACATGATGCATTACATTCTGCCTGTAGATCAATGCGCATCACATTTCAGTTAAATCAATGTGATGTTTGTTTGTAAAAAGAATACCTAACAAGTCATTGGCATTTATGGGAGCTATTTACTCCTTTAGCCTTTACTTAATAAAAGTAGCAATACCACAGCATAGAAGTAAGAGTCCTGTCACTGCTTGAGGTGGAGCTTTTCAACAGTTTCATATATTGGTGGCTATTGTAACGATGTATTATGTTTCACAATACGATAAGAGATTTCAAATTCAAATTGCTAACTTGCAGTGTTGTGACTCATTACTATTAGCTGTCAAATAAACATAGTGGTGTGCAAAGTACAATACATGATCATATATAAATGTATTGAAGTAGAAGTATAAGATAGCATCAAATGGAAATTCTCAAGTAAGTAGCTCAAAATTGTACTTCTAGTCTGGACCAAAGTGGCGGCCCGACCGACCATGACATCCCAAGAGCTACAACGCTAGCATGGCTACAAATGTGTTTTCGCTGGCTGTACAACAGACAGGCCAAATTACATGCATTACCTACTATGTGGGTCATAGGAGTATTCGTATGTTCACAACATGATGTTTATTCATCACAAAAATGGGGTTAGAGGGTGTACAAAGTGTGTTTGTCTGAATGTTATCTGTCCTCTAAAACACTTTCCTCTCACCCACTGGTTCCTACCAGCACCAAGCCCTAGCTATTATTTTCTCATGAAATGTGGGTCAATATAAAAAAAAAAAAAACATCACAACATTTCGAATAACCACGGTTGATCGCTATTAGGCATTTACCCCATGAAAAAAAGTCTAAAATAGTCTCATTGTATCCTAGTGAATTACATACTGCAGAGCCTCACTGTTTGCCCTGGGAATCTGTTTTGTCAAACCCCTGTTAAAAGCCAAAGCAGAGAGGGGGGTGGGGGGCACTTGGCACTAACCTACCTGAGTCAGAGTTAAACAGGTTCATACTGTAGAGTAGAAACAAGAACTCCCTTCGTCCGCAGTGTCGGACTCACAAGACCTGTTTGCCGTTTTTTCTGTAAACTCTGGGAGATGCTCGGTGCTCACTTGCATGCCTGGGGAAGTAGTTATCTGTAACACAAACCTGTCTACTTTCCACTTCAATTTCAGCAGCAGGGTGCCCTTGCCCAAGCCTGAGGCGAGCCAGATAAAAAAAAATAGAGAAAGCAAAAGAGGCAGAGACGAAGACAGAAAAAAAAAAGCGACCGAGAGAAATTAAGACAGTGGAGGGACACAGGGAGATGTCTTTTTTTATGAGAATGTTTCACTTAATCTCATAAAGGCAGCGTGAAAACCTCCATCTGTTTGCTGAGCAGTTCAAAAGAGACTCCACATGCCTCCGCTTGCTGCTATATAAAAACAACATTCTAATGCAGATCTTAAAGAAGGCCAGCGGCTCAGCCTGCACAATGGGAACTGGGATGTGCCAGACGCACCGATGGAGGGTGGGAGGGTGGAAAGAGAATTAGGTAGGCAAACAGGGGGGAATGTGAGCAGCA
Organism: Zingel zingel; assembly: GCA_023566125.1. Lineage (NCBI taxonomy): Eukaryota > Metazoa > Chordata > Actinopteri > Perciformes > Percidae > Zingel > Zingel zingel. The sequence continues at coordinate 28,882,852 of CM042328.1, read as the reverse complement.
GAGAGGGACCTGCGGCAACAAAAAGGCAGGAGAAAGACGTGAAAGAGTCAAATCAAAGCAACAAATTTTCCTGTCAACAGTCCTGTTTCTGACCTGACTTTGAAGCAGAAGACAGACATGACTAGTGTGGGTCGCCCTCTGGCCTCGCCTGCCACTCCTCTGAATCAACCCATTCACCTCTCCACCTCTCTGACGCGCTCTTGCTTTCTGTTCCCTTCTCCTCTCCCTCTTCATGTTTCACCATTGGGCTTACCAGTCGCCTTAGTCATTAATAGAGGAATGTCCTGGCTGAGAACGACATCTCGTGTTTGAAGTGTTTTGAGCAGGGATTCAAAAGCAGCACCTTCACATTCAGGGCCCCACTTTTCATGCAGTCTGTGAAGACAAAACTGAGCTTCCTCTTTCTCTATTCAAACCTCCAGTAAGCATAAGACTCTCCTTGCTGAGGAACCCAACACAAATACCCAGATTCGTTACAAACATAAGATAATCATTTCTTTGATCCATTCAAAGGTCCGTGAGACTGCAGTGGGATGCCTCTGTAGTCAGGTTTTCCTGCACACGGGTGCCTCTGCACACCTCCAGGCCTCCTCTCCCCATAGCCGGGGCAAGACCAGGCCCGATCCCTTCTGCAAAGCTATTTTGACAAGCCACCCCCCCTAAAAAACTCCAGGGTTTCAAACTTCTGGAAGATCAAAGGACCAATACTGCAGTAATAATAAGTTAGTGCCCTATGAACGCCTCATTCATCGGGGAGAGGCAGTGATACAGTACGGTTGTAACTGGAGGGCCATTAAGCAATCATCATATGATCCTATTTGCCATCCCTGTGTGGAAAAACATCTTGAGCTCTGCAGGCAGAGTGAGAACCTAGGATGAACTCTGACCAGTAATGCCAAAAATCTGAACTGATAAGGAAGTGCACAAACATCTCTCTCTGTGCGTCAAAATCTCCAACACTCCAAATCTGTCCCATTTCTTTGTTCACCCCACCGAGGCTGCAACCACACACACCATCACCCCCCTCTCCCCTTGCAGCCAGCTGATGGTGTCTCCCAACTGGTTGGGATGGCGGCATTTTAATAACAGCAATTTGGCACAATATGGTATCATTTATTTATCTATGAGCATGACACGGTGTTCTATTTTTAGGGCAGTATTTTTCACCGATCGTCTGCGAAGAAGAAAGCCTGATGAAACCCTGACCTCCGCACGCTCCCTTTGAAGTGACAAGTGAGAGATGTGGCGCCCTAATATGAACGCCTTGAGACGCAAGCACTTGGCATTCTCCAATACCAGTAGCAGCCCTGCAAGAAGGTGTCATGCTCGCCCTCAGGGAGCAGATAAGCAGCCTTGCATGCATAAATGCTCTCATACTGTAGGCAAATGTACAGTGTTTATGCATGTTCATATAAAGTGTGTTTACAATAACACACTGTTGCTAGTAAAGGAAGTTCATTTTTAATTTCCTCACTAGCCTTTAAATCATTATTGCTTTCAAACAAGTGTTCCCAGCTGAGATATTTTCAATGTTTTCTGTGTAAATTAGCTCATTTGTGCGACAGTAAAACATTTTCAGCTCGTTCAACATCAAACTGTTTCTCTGCTGCCCTAACTGAACTTAATTTGAATAATTGCCATTGCTAAAAGACGTCTAAAAAACAACAACTGTTCAGTCAGCCAGCTCTCAGTTCTTACAGATATTTCTGCTGTTGAAGCTAGGGCTGCACAGATCCAATATTAAGATCGGATATTAGCATAGACTGTATATAAGAATGGACCAACAGACCCCGTTGCTCTAGACGGAGACCAATGAAGGCCCTAAGATGCAGTTTTCCGGTGAGCGCTGAGCGTTACTGCGCAGCCTCCAACTGAGAGAGACGACGTAATGAGCAACCTGTCTGAAAGTTGTAAGTCTTCTGGTAGCTGTGCCAAGAGGAATCTCAATCATTCCCAATCTAGCAGAGACGGAGAGCGTAGGTATATGTAAGGAGATAACATAGGCACAGGCTAATTATTGCTAACTAAAATGCTAGTTAACATTAGTAATTAAACTTAAACATTTAATGTAAGTCAAAACTGCCTGCCAGCTTCTCCTGTACTATACGGTAATTCCTCTACTATGCGACAGTAAGTCGCGTGGTTATGACACAATCGTTAGCCTATTTTTATAAAAACGTCTGCTACGGAGCCATAACGTGAGCTACAAGGTAATGGAGCCGTTTATACATTGTTGTGTTTCTTTAGAAATAAACAATGGACAAATAGAGTCTTTAAACGCTTCAGATGTAAAGTTATTCGCTGTCAAAGTGACGTCAAAATGAATGGCAGTCGATGGAATGCTAACGTCGGGTGATCGCTTTGTAGCATCAAAATGGCGCCGTAGAAGATTAGCAGTCCGAGGGGAAGCTTATCCCCTTGGCCCGGATATTGACAAAATAGCTGGATCCGGGATCGGAAAAATTAACAGATCTACAGGCTGATCTAGTTTTGTTTTTTTTCCCTCCATCGCAGCACTGGGAGCCCTGTTAACTGCGTACCCTTCTCACTCATGGTAGTAACTTTATAACACAACAATTACTAACCCACAACTAACTTTCTTTAAAAGGATAAAACACCATAGCACATAACAATTTGTGACTTAAACAGTTTCTAACACTAATAATTTTACATTTACAAATGCAGCTACACTGCCGAACGGCATGTTGGGTAACATTATAGCTCCTAGCTAGCCAGGTAGCATAACAGTCTGTTAAGCTAGGAGAGGCTCTGGTCACTATTGCACATTCAAGAACAGAGAAGAACGTTAAGAGGATGAAGAAAGAGCGGAGATACACCAGAACAATGTGTGCTCAAGAGAGGAGCCGTCTGTTGTTGCAAGGTTTTTTGTTTCTAAAATATCGGACATAATTTAGCCACTGTTGTTGCCCGTCGCTCTAACGTTACTCGGACAAAGCTTTTAGTAAACATTATGACATTAAAATGGTTTTGTGATATTCTATGTACTCCTGACAGTAGAATAAGCCATTATAAACCTATATAAAGGCCCATTTATTAAGTTTGATTACATTATATTTGAATGCACAATTGTTTTTTTAAATAACAAATAAATAAGAATTCAATACATTACATCTATGTTATTTTGTCTTAGTTAGGAAAGGCTGGTGCCTTTAGTCTCTTCCACATGGTGGAAGGAAGGTATAAGGTGGAAAAGGTATACAGTTTATTATTAATTCAACAACAGTATCAGATCGGTATCGGGTATCGACTGAAAAAGTCGGATCGGTGCATCCCTAGTTGAAGCCGCTTAATTAAGTTACAAAAACAACATGCACAATTTCTCCCTCCAGAATCATGGAGATAAGGACTGAATTTTACGCTAACCTTCATAACGGTAAGCATCCTTTCTTAATGTTTATAAAAATAAACACCTGTAACTTATCTTAAAGTGCTCATATTATGCTCGTTTTCAGGTTCATAATTGTATTTAGAGGTTATACAAGGATAGGTTTACATGGTTTAATTTTCAAAAAACACCATATTTTTGTTGTACTGCACATTGCTGCAGCTCCTCTTTTCACCCTGTGTGTTGAGCTCTCTGTTTTAGCTACAGAGTGAGACCTCTCACTTCTGTTCCATCTTTGTTGGGAGTCGCACATGCTCAGTAGCTAGGTAAGGACTACTAGCCAGTCAGAAGCAGAGTATGAGGGAGTGCCCTGACAGTACCTAGGTAAGGACTACTAGCCAGTCAGAAGCAGAGTATGAGGGAGTGCCCTGACAGTACCTAGGTAAGGACTACTAGCCAGTCAGAAGCAGAGTATGAGGGCGTGCCCTGACAGTAGCTAGGTAAGGACTACTAGCCAGTCAGAAGCAGAGTATGAGGGCGTGCCCTGACAGTACCTAGGTAAGGACTACTAGCCAGTCAGAAGCAGAGTATGAGGGAGTGCCCTGACAGTACCCAGGTAAGGACTACTAGCCAGTCAGAAGCAGAGTATGAGGGAGTGCCCTGACAGTACCTAGGTAAGGACTACTAGCCAGTCAGAAGCAGAGTATGAGGGAGTGCCCTGACAGTACCTGGGTAAGGACTACTAGCCAGTCAGAAGCAGAGTATGAGGGCGTGCCCTGACAGTACCTAGGTAAGGACTACTAGCCAGTCAGAAGCAGAGTATGAGGGAATGCCCTGACAGTACCTAAGTAAGGACTACTAGCCAGTCAGAAGCAGAGTATGAGGGCGTGCCCTGACAGTACCTAGGTAAGGACTACTAGCCAGTCAGAAGCAGAGTATGAGGGCGTGCCCTGACAGTACCTAGGTAAGGACTACTAGCCAGTCAGAAGCAGAGTATGAGGGCGTGCCCTGACAGTACCTGGGTAAGGACTACTAGCCAGTCAGAAGCAGAGTATGAGGGTGTGGCACGCTAGCAGCTAGACGAATATTATAACGTGTGTTCCAAAGTGACCACGTTTGTCTCTGAAGTAAAGGCTGGACTACAATAGAGCTGTTTGGAGCAGTTTGTGAACAGTGTTTTCTGTTGGAGATGGTTAGTCCCTTTGGGGTGGACTTTGGGCTTTTTCACTTTGTAAACCTATTACATGCACACACAAAAATATATCACACAATAAAGGTAAGGGGAAAAGCCAAAAAGCATAATATGAGCACTTTAAGACACACAACTAGATTCCATCATGTCTCAAATCCCCAAGGGGGCACTGTAGAGTTCAAGGGGGTGCAGGGGAAAGACGTGAGGCAAAGACACAGCCCTGAAGTGAAAGTGACAGGACTGTGTTTTTAAAACAAAGGGAAGTTAGTTATTGTATTTTGGCTGGTTTGTCCCTTTTAGATACACATAGACAACATAGACAGCTACTGGAGCCAATTAAGATACCTTAAAACAGCACAGCTGGGCACAGTTTTCTCAACTTTGTGCTCACATACCCAGTGTCGGACATTGAACTGCTATAGAAACTTAACATGATGAGCAGATTCAACGGAATATTTATTCAACTCATCATTTGAAGTCCAAAGACTTTAAGTCAAGTAAACTCTGAACCAGCCGTGAAATAAAAACTAGAATTATTAATTTGAAAAGCTTGAAATTAATAAAACATACATGTATATTATGTTTCAAAAGATTAGTTGAATCCACTAAATTCCTGGTTGATGCTTTACAGTGTAGGAAAGGATCTGCCTATTTTTCCTTGTGATAAAATGCTGAGAGGAAAGTGAAACTGCATTGGAAACAAAATATTGGACAAAATATTAGCCGGAACTTGTTAAGAGGGACATACTTTGCAATCCACACATATACACATGCAGGTGATATTCCAACAGCTTCTATTTTGGAGAGGTACTTCCCAGCGAGCGGCACTGTAGACATCTCACTGTTTGTGTATAAAAGTTTTGCGGTGATGCTGTCGACATGCTCAAATTGGACTGCAGAATCAGAGAAGGCGGTGTTCGCCCAGCATGCCTACAGTAACTTTGCAGAGCCAGAACACAGCCCATGTGTCATTGCAGTGAGGGGAGAGAAAAAGGGAAGAGCAGAAAAGTGAGAAAGGGGGAGCAACAAGCTGCTAATCGCCAGTCGCTGGGAAAAGAGAGCCAGAATCTGAAAACACCACCTCTCAAAGCAAACAACACATCTTCCAGATTGTATGTACGTGTGGGGAGGACAGTTTGCTGTGCCATCAGCTCAGAGTCAATGTTTAGCTTAGCAACGCTGGCACCGGGTAGGAAACCCCACTGAGGACAAGACATGCAGACGAGAGCTGCAGCCACAGCTGGGGCGTGTTACACTGAAAATATCCCGACAGATGCCACAGGAGTAACGCACGCACCTTTAGGCCTGAGCATTTCCCACCTATTTAAGTTGACAAGATGAGTGGAGAGAGTGCAGCAGAGAAGCAGACCCTCTGCAAATCACTCACGCCTCGTTGGTGGGAGTGATGACGGCACTGAACTGAGCTGAACGACAACAATGCTGCAGGTCAAAGCGACATTTGTAAAGCTGTGACCTCGAGGCCTGTAACTTCTAAGAGTCTCACTGTTTTGTGCACATGTAAACTTAAAGACCCCCAGTTCAAATGCTCCTGGTCAACTGTAGGTTAAACTCTATGTGATTGATTATTAATAAACTAATAGATGTTTGCAGCAGCCTGGGGCCAGTAAGTGTTGTTTTGTAACTGTAGGAGTGTAGCCGAGATGCACCATCAGCGGTCAAATATGGTATGTGATGGATAGATGGGTGTCAAGATCCTTCCATTGGCATTAAGTTACTTTAAACTATAACTCCTCTCCCACATATCTTTGTGTAGCTCACCTCGTTGTCCCACAGGTAAAAAATATCTCACCAAGCAGCCCACTTTCCTACCCCACAGCGACACAAGGAGACCTAGGACTGGGTATCGTTCAAAAATGGTACCAATACCGTGACTTCGACACCGGTTCCTAAAAGCTACTGTTTTTTATACCAATTATGTAAAATCCATTTTATCAAAAGGAATTACAACATTACGGCAAAAATATTTTAATGTATTTTTCAGCTCCTACTACGCCTGTGTGTAACGTAGAGTTTTTCCTGCGTGCCTCTACAACGTGTATCGTTAGACAGCCATTCACCAGCATTATCAGATCTTGGTAGAAGCACGCTGCATGCTTATTGGCTCACTGACGATGATGAGATTTGCTCCTTGGGTATTGAAATTCGGTTTTGAATGACGAGGCATGTTTCGATACTCGATACTAAGGAGGCAATTTGGTCGGTGCCTAAAAAGTATGGAAATGTGCTACCTAGCCCTAAGGAGACCTAATTCAATCCCCTGAGATTTATCTAACCATGCTGTCCTTTTCTGTCCCACCTGCTCACCTGAACAGACAAATTCAACTCAATGCTTGTTTTCCAAATCTCTCTTTTTGTGCCTTACAAAGGTCACCAAAACCACTGTTCCAAAAACCACACGAGTATGAAATGCAAAGCACACCACTTGTTTTTGAAGTGGTGGCAAAGAGAGGAATGCACTTTCTCATTGGAGGAGGGAAACCTGAAGTATTCCTCTCATTGTTGAGCCCAGCCCTCCCTGAAAGGTCTCCCCCAGCAATAAAGGCTTGTTCCAATGCTTGCTAATCTCCCCTGATTGTGTTAAAAGTACACTGCCGTTTAGTATAGTCACTGCCCCGCCCCTCATGTCCACAGATTCCACCATGTCTGTGAATTCCAACCAGCTGGCGACCTTAGGTTTCTCTCTGATAACCAGGCACTCAGGTGGTAAAGGGAGGACACCGGCATCAACAACACAGAAACTATGAATACAGCAACTATCTGTATCTAATGAGCAGAAAATCTTCCCGAAATTGTGTACAAGCCCTCCCAGACAAGCTAAGGTCAACAAGCAGCAACCCAAGGTTAATTTTAGTAGCTGGAATTTGAATGACATTCCTGTTGCTCAGGGCTCTTTCTTGTCCAAAATATTCTTTGTTTTTGTCCCATGGGAATGTGCTCTCCTGTTTGTGTGACGACAACAGAAGACTTATCACCCTGTTTTCCTGTCCTTGGACTTCGAACACAGCAGATACGTCACGAAACATTCATGACAACTGAAGGCTCTTTTACTCTGCCTGAGTTCATCTCTGCACTTCATTTGTATGTGAATATTTCTGATGACTTCTACAAGCAGGGGTGCACAGACCGAAATGTCTCAGTGAAAACATAGTGTTTAACTCTAAAATGTCATGGTTAGCCACTAAAAGGTGGAAAGAGACCTAATATATCACACAAATTCAGCATTTTAATGTTGCTCTCCATTTATGATCCAATGGTGCCATTTTCACACTACTACACATGCTTTCATTTTGACAATGAAGAACAAAGATGATTCAAAAGGAAGTCTTATGCCATGCTAGTGAATCTGTGAGGCTGTAATCTGTATGTGTAGGGACATCAGTGCTCTGAGCTAAATGCTAACATCAATTCGCTAACCCGTTCAGAATAACAACGCTAACATGCTAATGTTTGGCAGGTATGTTTACCACCTTAGTTTAGCGCTTCAGCATGCTAACATTTGCTTATTAGCAATAAACACAGTACAGCTGAGGCTGATGGGAGTTTTGCAGATATTTAGTCATAAACCAGAATCAGATAAATTGAAATTTCAACCTGCTGGTGACTAAGTAATGGAATCATCCTAGTTATCTGCATTAAAATGCATCCTGAGGGCTAAATGAAGCTGTACCAAATATCATTGCAATCTAGCCAGTAGATGTTGAGACATTCTGCTCAAAACCACAAACGTGAACCTCATGCTGGTGCTAGAGGACCAAACTCTTTTGTTGTGCTAAGTTATGATCAGGGCATTTTACCTTACACCCTATTTTTACCTGCACCAACTCTGTCACAACACCACATGAAGAAAGGCAAGTGCAGCTGATGTTAACACTGTATGCCGGGAGGGATACGATTCTGCTTGTGTAGGATGGTGGTGGATAAGGGAACGGCCTAACAAAGGCGCCTATTGTTCGGCTTTATTAAAATCCCTGTGAGTGTGGCTTCCCTTTTAATATCTGCATCATCATGAAAGGAACAACAGACAGAGGACGCTGGCTCAGGAAAACACTCTCACAGTCACAACACCATCAAAATAAAAGACAAAATAAATAAGACAGGCTAATCGAATGACATCATGGGTACCGTAAGAGCCATAATGATTGCATTGACTGAAAAGAAGGCAGTCATTAGGCTGCTGGACTCAAAGCAGCCTGAGGAACTGAGGAAATGTAAGGGAAAAGACTGTGTCGTCAGGGTCATACAGAGGAACGTGGTCACAAGAGTCTTTGTCGTTCCTTAAGAGAGAAGGAATGGCATATACAGTGCCAAAGGGAGGACATATCTGAAAAGGCAAAACAGTGTAAGTGAACAGTTAAAGGCAGGAGAAATATTTGGAACATTCACACTGCTGCTTAATAGAAAGAGAAGCCCAAAGCTACTTCTACATCACTTTTGAACATGTTGTGTTCAAGATGAAATGATCACAGCAGTGTAAACCTGAATCTGACAAGGAGCAGAAGGAATATGGTGGTTTTCTAACTTGTTATGCAGTGATTTACAGTTGCTTTCATGTTGAAAACAGCAAGAATGCTGTGGCGTGTGTGTTTTGTATCCTGCAAAGGTTAAAAAGAATAATCTAAGGTGCTAATAGTCCATTGCACAGGTTAGCAAAGGACTATTAGCAAAGAGTCCCACTTTGACTAACTAAGAAAGAAACAGAAAGTCATAGTTTATCCCTTTGAAGACAGCCGTGCAAATGCCTGGCACAGACAAGCGAATAATGAATTTTCTTGGGAGAGAAATCAAAGAGAAACGCAGAAGTCTGCAAACAATGATGCATTTCATACTAGCCAAAATGTCCATTGTGTACCTGCTGCTTTTTGCATTTACTCTCAAAAATTGAAATATTCCCCTTTTTCCAGATGTTGCCCTGCGTTCCTGCTTGACTCATCTCTGATGAACTGGAGACGTTGGACTGGGCCACCAAAGGAAAAGAAGCCAAAGGCAGCTGCCATTGCATTTCCAGCCCATGTCTTTGCTAAAAAAAAAAAAACAGCAGGCAGGAATAGCCTGAGGTCATTGTCACCCCCTACAGACAATCAGACACAAGAAGACAAAAACATTGTCATGAGGGCCGTGATTTATTCCTCCCTCAATGGGCTCCCCTTGTTTTCAACCACTTCCTGTCAGTGGGTCTACTCGTCCTGGCCTAAAGGTTTAGGCCACACAAGACCCATTTGTAGATTCAGACGAGTTTTCATGACTTGTGCTGGACCGAGTGTATATTATTCATTCTTTAGTTTCTCATTCAGTAGCTGCTGCTGTAACTGCTGGCAACTGTTCCCCTCCACTAGTTTGGTATATATGGAGCGAGAGTCGGGAATTGAATTGATCAATTCATAATATTATATGTTCAATAATTAAAAAGTATAAAACGTATATTTCCTTTAACCTCCAATCAGTTTGGAAAAG